>JANAVB010015599.1:0-347432 GCA_029216955.1 Iris pallida | reverse complement strand
GCAACGTGGGAAGACAATCTCATATGCGTCGAGACACTCAAACAACATGAGAAGATTACCCAACTCATAATTTAGAACTAGCGACGATTGTGTTCGCATTGAAATTGTGGCGACACTATCTCTATGGTGTCCTGCGAGATCTTCACGGATCACAAAAGCCTGAAGTACATATTCACAAAAGGAATTGAATTTGAGGCAACGTCGTGGTTAGAATTGATCAAGGACTATTACTTCACAATTTCCTATACGCCTGGTAAAGGGAAGTGGTAGCAAGATGCCTTGAGTCGAAAAATTCGTTAGTCACTAGAAATAGCAAAGGAGGTACTACGAGATCTTGAAGAGATGGGCATCGAATTCAGAATTCGTCCGCCGAATGTACAGTTGCTCATTGTAGCTTGAGCCGAGCCTCCAGGGAAGTATTAAGATTGCTCAGAAGGACGATCCATTTCTGTAGAAGATACATGAGTTGATTCTAGCAGGAAAAGAGTTATACTTTACAGTTGAAGATGACACTATTCGTGTCAAGAAGATTGTGCGTCCCTAAGATGAGGATATTAGGAAGGAAATACTGGCCGAGGCTCATTTCGCGAAGTATTCCTTGCATTCGGAAGCATGAAATGTACAAGGATCTGTGCATAACATTTTGGTGGCACTGTATGAAGAGGATGTGGCTCTATTTGTCTCACAATGTTTGGCTTGTCAGCGTGTAATGCCGAACACCAATGGCCAGGCGGAAAACTACAAATTGGCTATCCCACAGTGGAAATGGGATAATATCTGTATGGATTTTTTTGGTCGGCTTGCTAAGAACTCAGAAGGGGAATATGCGATTTGGGTATCGTGGATAGATTAACTAAATCGGCTCATTTCATTCCAATAAAAGTTACGTGGGGCGTAGAACGTTGCTCTGATCTACTAAATAAATGTCCGATTATATGGGGTGCCAACTTCTATAGTGTCGGATAGAGATGGATGATTTTGTCGCAATTTTGGATAAGTCTGCACTCAGCATTGGGCACAAAGTTGAATTTCGGTACGGCATACCATCCGCAACTGATGGACAGACAGAGGGGTAATCAGATTCTGAAGATATGTTGAGATTGTGCGTGCTCGATTCGAAGACAAATTGGGATGCACTCTCGTATTGGCAGAATTTGCCTATAATAACATTATCAGGCAAGTATCCCGATGGCCCCGTACGAAGCCTTGAATGACGAAAATGTCGATCACCTATATGCTGGGATGAATTCGATAAATGACAACTGCTCAGACCAGAACTGTGGAACAGGTCGTCGAGAGAGTCCACTTGATTCGAGAAAGGCTAGAGTTGCTCAAAGCCGACAGAAGAGTTATGCGATGTACATCGACGACCTTTGGAATTTATGGCGTGGTGATCGGTCTTCTTTGATGTCACACCCATGCAGGTGTGATGATTTAGGATGAAATAAAGAAGCCCGAGATTCGTTGGACCCCTTCGAGTTTTGGAGAAGGTAGCCTCAGTGGCTTATCGACTTGCACTACTCCGGCTCTGGCTGATGTGCATGATGTCTTCCATGTGTTCCAACTACGAAGTATATGCATGATCCAAGTCATGTATGAACTTCGATCAGTTGCAGCTGAGCGCTCCGACTATCCTATATGAAGAGCCTGTCCAAATTTTGGACAGAAAGGAAAAGTTTTACGGAATCGGACAGTATCTCTAGTCAACGTGCTATGGCGGAACCATGCTGTCGAGGAGTCGATGTGGGAACTAGAAGAGGAGATGTGGGTGAAATACCCCTCGCTGTTTTGATAATTTGAGATAGGACTTTTGCTTTACGTTTCGAGGACAAAACTTTTTCTTAGTGGTATATTATGTAGTGCCCCCCCGCTCCTAGCAGTTTTACATGTAAGGCTTGTGGCTTGGTTACTCGGTCGAAACCGAGTATGGGAAAACTTACCGTCGGCACTGAATCGATCATGGACAAGTGATAAGTACCTTTCCAACTAAGGGATTGGCTTCTCTGAAATGCGTCCAAGAGTTTTCTCTGGAGTTTTTTGCTGCTGGTTTTGTTGCTTGGTTTGATGGATGCTTTTTTGAATGATTTTCGATGATTTTATTCTTGCCTGTTTCATCGTTTGCATGCATTCTTCTTGGAATTCTCATAGAAGAGAAATAACAAGATGGAGTATTAACCAAACTTTTGGTGCCATTGCAGACTGACACGTGACGGAAGGCTAAAGCGCGCAAGTGTTCCTCTCTTCTCTATCTCTCTGCGATTCTCTAATTGTTAGTGTGGATCTCTGTGGTGGTATTGTCCCTCTCGCTATTCCTTCAGGCCAACTAAATAATTGTCTTGCAACATCCGTTGATCGATACCAAGTTGTTAATGCCACAATCAATACCACTAAGAAGCTAGAGATTGAACATTGAACATTGAAATGAATGCTTGCCCCTTGAACATTGAATGATCGATTATACTGTTAACAACATTGAGATTATGCTTGTCCATTGGACATTGAATTGAAATGAATTGATGCCTAGAATGATGAGTATAAGCTGCAAAATGAACAAGTTGTCTACTTACTTTCAAACTACCATGCACTGTAATGCTTATCGAGTCGGACACGCATTCACTGGTCATGGACACTTGTGCACAAGGTTTGGTGGTGTGTTTCCTCGAATCGAAACCGGGGCGCCAGACCGATTCGCCTAGGAGGAACATGGCGTGCTAATGGAGCACGGGTCTTGCGAGGCATCCTTATGGGATAGCTACCTACTTTGGAGCCATTGCATTACCTTGAAGTCCTATATGGCAAATAAATGTCCGATGGTTTAACAGCGCCAGTGGCCATGTAGTCAGGATGCATGCTAATGATCATTTGTGCAGGGGCGGTTACGTATTATTATATCATTACCTGTTTCTTATAGGAAAGCTGGATTCGGCCGAGGGTAAAGTAAACATGGTTTCATGAAATACCATGTTATTTGAATTGTGATTTACTCTGAATGTTGCATATTCCATAATGATCTCATGTATTAAATGCTTGTCATTAATAAATGTTGGTTTAGCTGAGTGGGCCAACGGGCTCACCAGCGCATTGTTATAATGTGCTGACCCTCCTCCACAGGTACTGGAGAAGGCTCGGGCGCATATCACAATTAAAGCTTTCTAACTGATATTTCTTTTCAAGTTTTTTTCCCTAAAGACGCACAAAGTATTGCAGAGTTTTCAACATGGCTGCTTATATTCAAAGTACTAAAAGGGCATGATGTATAGAACGAGAAGTTTACTTCATGGCAGCTTATCAGTTGTACTTCCTTTTATGAATCAATGTAGCCGAAAGGGCATTTCAAATATAGCGATAAAAGTTGTATTTTTGACTACATTATCAATAAAATGAGTATTCTTCCTATATTGTGTTCTCAATGTTTCTAAAATGTGGCTGAGTTTCAAAATGTTTCTAAATGACATAAATGTGCAGTTTCTAGCCTTGTACAAGTGCAACTCCCAGACTTGTAAGGCATCACGCCTTAGCGGACAATCGATTCGGCGTGAAATCGAGATATATATATATATATATAAAATATATCTATATATATATATTATATATATATATATATATATATTTATATATACTATTATATAATATAATTCTATAAATATATATATATTATATATATAAAAAATATATATATATATATATATATATATATATATATATATATATATATATATATATATAATATAAATATATATATATATAGATATATATATTATATATATATATATATATATATATATATACAGTCCCCTTCTTATCGGGATAAATTTACGATAAAAGTTTACGGGATAAGACCAATTTCTTACGGAGAAAAAAACTCAAAATATCCGAAAATAAGTATTTTCTCTTCTGAATTTCTTTCTCTTTAAAAATTAAATCTCTCCTTTAAAAACAAATATATCTATTTAAAAAATAAGGCTTATCTATCTATTTTTTTAAACAAGTGAGATTAATTTATTTTTAAAATAGAGATAGATAAATTATTTCATTTTAAAGTAGAGATAGATTTTTTTAAAAAGTCTATCTTAGAAATAAATTATATCTTTAAAAAATTATATTTTAAATAGTAATTTTAAAGTAATCTTAATATATTTTATTTTTATTTTAACATTAATTTTATTTTAATGTTAAATTTAATCATAGTGTTAATATTAATGTTAATGTTAAATTTAAATTTAAATTTAAATTTTATTTCAGTTGAAATAGTAATTTATTTTAGTATTAGTTTTAATTTAATTTTAGAATAAGAGTTTAAATGTTAAAATTACATAATGTTAAAATTATAATTAAAATTAAATTAAGATTTAAAATTAAAATTAAATTAGCATCAATACTAAGATTAACATTAAAATTATATTTTTAATATAATTTTTAAAGGTATATTTTAAGAAAAAATCTATCTCTATTTTAAAATATATGAAATAACATATCTATATCTACTTTTAACATCTATAAATAAATCTCCTCACTGTTAAAAAAATGAATAGAACAGAGAGATAGTTTGTTCTTCAAAGGAGAGATTAATTCTTTTTTAAGTGAAAGAGATTAGAAGAGAACCGTACGTGTATTTTCTCATCCCGTAGTTTGTCCCGTAAGTTATTCTCGTAGGAAAAGCTCTCTCTCTCTCTCTCTATCTATATATAATATAATATATATATATATATTATATATATATATATATTATATATATATATATATATATATATTTATTATATTAAAAAAAAATATATATATATATATTATATATATCTATATATTATTTTATATAATATATATATATATATATATATCTATATATATATATATATAATATATATTATAATATAATATATCTATATATATATATTATATATATATATCTATATATATATTATATATATTATATTTTAAAAAAAAAAAAAAAATATATATATATATATATATATATTTATATATATTATATATTTTCCTTTGGAATATATATATCTATATATATATATATATATATTATAATATATATCTATATATATATATATTAATATAATATATATATATATATATATATCCTATGTGTTCGAACATGCAACCTTTTATTCCAGAATCGAACACGCTATCATTACACCACAACCATTAGTTGTTAAAGAAAACTAATAGTATATATGAATTCTGCCAAAATACATTAAGTGATGAAATACACATTAAGTGACAAACTTACTATTATATATATATATATATATATATATATATTATATATATATATATATATATATATATATATATATATATATAATATATATATATATCCTATGTGATTCGAACATGCAACCTTTATTCCAGAATCGAACACGCTATCATTACACCACAACCATTAGTTTGTTAAAGAAAACTAATAGTATATATGAATTCAGCCAAAATACATCTTAAGTGACGAAATACACATTAAAGTGACAAACTTACTATTACAATTCTTCATGAAAGTTGTAAAATATACCTTAAGTGACAAGTATTTTCACTTGTTACCTAGAACATATTGTTACAATTCTTTAAGAAAGTCACAAAATATATCTTAAGTGACAAAGATTTCATTTGTCAAATACACCTTAAGTGACAAGTATTTTCATTTTTCACATAGAACTTGTTACAATCACAAATACACTTTAAGTGGCAAATATTTTAACTTGTCATAAAATATACCTTAGGTGACAAGTATTTTCACTTGTCACAAAGAACTTGTCATTACAATTCTTTAAAAAGGTCAAAGAGTACACCTTATGTGACAAGTATTTTCACTTGTCACATAAAACTTCTTGTTACAATTCTTTAAGAAAGCCATATAATACACCTTAAGTGACAATAATTTTCACTTGTCAAAATATACACGTTAAATGACAAAAATTTTCAATTGTCCCATAGAACTTGTTGTTACAATTCTTTAAGGATGTCGCAGAATACATCTTAAGTGACATGTATTTCAGTTGTCACGTTAAACTTGCCTTTGATCCCAACGAATATTAATATTTTTATTTTAGTGACAACATTGAGCGACGACCAATAAAAATATAGTCATTGAATGTATTTGTGTGACGACTATTGTTACAAAATCAAATTATGAATGACAACAAAAAGTACTTGTCACGAAAATTTACCTTTCAGTGACAATTTTTACATTTGTCAAAACCACTTGTCACGGAAACCTAAATTCTTGTAGTGCTTACAAAGTAGATAATCATATGATCTAAACGTATCTTAAGGGAGAATCTTTATTTAGTTGTCACAATCAATATCTTTATTTAGTTGGCACAAGTCAATGTTCATTAATTACAACAAATACAAAATACTAGAAATTTGGTCAATTTTCTTTTCTACATTCAAATCCATAAAAATCTTCAATAATCCAACAAATGATTCTAGGACAGGTATCCCACAGTGCTGAACTTTAAATTTTGAGACCCGAGGCGAATTCTAAAAGTGGTGCCTCAAAGCTTAATGTGTTCGAGTTCAGTCTGGATTTGGTAATAACTATTTGTGGAATCCAAATCTAATTAAATATTGATTTGATTAGATTAGATGTCCATAATTGGTTTTGTGCAATTTTAGATATAATAGGATTCTTATTTTAGGAAATCCTGTTATGATCTAAAATAGGGTAATTGATGGGCTATTTTAGGTGTAATAGGATTCTTATTGAGGGCTTCCTATTTAAGAACCATATTATGACCTAAAATAGGATTTTCTTATCCTATATATATGGGTGTGGGGTGGAGGCACAAAGAACATCATAAAGTAGAGATTCGAGGTTCTCGTCTACAAAAAAATCTAAGAGAAAGTTCGTACTTTGCTATTATGACTGTAGTGCCCCGTCCCTACATCGTCCCCATTTTCGTCCACAGGGTGCGCGAGAAAGGAACACTGTCGCTACTGATTGAATCAAAATTGATAGATCGGGATCGATTGAATCGGTCGAAGGAAACGATTAAATTAAGATCCTTTTTTCGTTATGGAAAGGCTTCTTCAGAATCAAGTCCCATATTCAGCAGGTTGCGCCTTAAGGATAGACTCTGCGGTTGAGTCGGGAGAGACCTCCCTTTGCTCTGTTTTTTATGCCATACTTACCCTTTGGATTTGGTTTTCTGAATGCGTTTTCATAAATGTTTTCGATGGTTTTTATGTCTTGTATTTTCGAACTCACATTTACATATCGAACTCCTTGAATTGTGCAGTGTTCTAACCAGTTGCTTATGCGATTTCAGGTGATCGCGTACGTGCCGTCTAACGCAACTAATGAGTCTTTTGCCTCAAACAAATAATCTAAGTGAGTGGCTAGACCCTTCTTTTCCTTGACCTTCTACAATCTCAAATCAATTAATAGAATGCTAGTTGGTTATGTAAGTGCACGAAAGCTTAGATTTCAATGAACCGTTGCACGATTCATCACGTACGCACGCTATGGAACTATTATGCCAAAAAAATATTGCATGCCTAATACCTTATGCCTGTTATAAAACTAAGATAAACAAAGTTTTGAATCATTGAATAACTGTCGCCGTAACACGGCAAAGCAACGATGACTATGGTTATGTTACTCACGAACTAAAGATTTTACTTGAATAACTAATATAACCTTGCACGATCATTAGACAACACGTACACGAGGAACGGCTTCCTCGAGCGATACCCTGAGACACGGGATCATTTCGGCCTAGGAGGAAGCAAAAGATAGCTGAGCTCGACGAAAGTAAAACATGGTTATTCGGAAAACTTGCAGTGGGGCTCGCTACCCATGCTGAAAGGGTTGCCGTCTAACCCAGCTATAGCCTAAAATGGCTTGTGGTGCCAGTGACCTTTACATATACAAACTACACACGTAAATTGATCGTGATTGACAGGGAGGAACATGATAAGTGTCACATTGCACAGCACGCTCTGTCGTGTGTAAGTTTTAGCGTAATTTATATTATACCGATCATTGCTTGTCTAAAATTTATTAGGATGGCTAGAAAGATCACAAAATTAAGTCATAACATTTCTTGTACCAAATGAGGTGTGGAAATAAATTAGCTACTCGCCAGTACAAAGTGTAATACATTGAGCCTCGCTCTTCACAGGTAACCCAAACTAAGAAAGGCATGCCACTTAAGCTCAAGGCGACTCTAGTATATTTGAAGCCTCATCCGTATATTGAAGGCTTGTTTTGATCCTTTTGAAGACTCCATATTCAGTCCAGCAGAAATAACATCTTGACTTCCCACGATTCCAGGTCCTTGGGAAATGTTTTGTTGTAAATGGGAATGTAATATATGGAACGACTATCTCATCAGCGTTTATTTTGTAATCGAGTCATGTTGCAGCCCGCAAGACAAATAAATGTAACAAGAGTCATGTAAATGATGTTTATTATAAATGAAACAAAAGTTCCTTCTGTTTTCAAATGTGTTCATTCAATTTCTTTGTGTACTCTACTTGATGTGTGTTTTGGTTAACCTTATGACTATGCCTTGTACGATCGCAACTTAGGTTCGTACGACATCATGCCCGGGGACGACTATCGATTCTACGGAATGGGGCGTGACTTAATGGTATCAGAGCGCGGCTTTACATCCTTTGGCCTTCTGTCTAGAGTCTCAAACCTTTGACCTCGCATAGATGAGATAAGTTGTTCTATACAATGAGTCCTTAATATCTTGATACTAATGTGTGTCTACGTATTGCAGAAGTAACAGAACCCGTGGCAGAAACCGCGGTCGAGCAAGAATAAAGTGCTTCGAGCGGTTCGAGCAGCTCGCGGGCTGGACCTTCTAACAATGTCATCGAGAGGATGCTGCGCATGATGGAGGCACAGCAGAAATAGTCCAAGAACCGACATCAGCAGATGGAGGCACAACATGCCCAATTCGAAGCTCGCTTCGATGCCCAAACCAAGATGCAACAAAAGAAGCTGGATACTCTACAACAAATCGTCCAGACGATGGTGGCCAACAAAAACTCCGCAACTATGCCTGCTGTCACCGAGGCGACAGGTCAACCCATCGAAGTCGATCGAGAGGAGCCCGAGCGTTAACCTGCGGCACCGAGAAGTTACAACTTTGAAGTGTCAGAATTCAAGAAAGTGTGTCGTACCTCCTTCAGCGGCACTGGAGGCCCTTCTATGGCAATCGACTGGTTGGAAGAGCTGGAAGATCACTTCGAGCTCCTCGACATTAAAAAATACAAACAAGTTGCCTGTGCACAACTGAACTACGTTTGAACGCGCACGACTGGTGGGCCGTGCACAAAAGAGCGATCCGACGCGATAACAGCTCAGCGCCGATCTCTTAGGCCACGTTCCGTAAAGCCTTTGAAGTCGAGTAACTTTCCTCAGCCATTTATCAAGAGAAAAATGAATTCATACAGTTGAAGCAAGGGAACTGGACAGTACAACAGTATACGGCAGATTTCAACAGACTGTCCAAATTTGCTGGTGTATTTCTTCCTACGAGGAGTGTCGTGTACGATAATTCGAAGTGGGTCTATGGCCCTCTATTGCTGCTCTTGTGGCAGAACTGGAGTACAAAACTATGGGCGATGCTCTAAATCATGCTCTGCGCCTTGAGAGCCAGTACCCTCCCGTCGCTGCCGACGTTGTGCATCATTCCAATCACAAACATCCTAGCTATACGGGAGGCAAAAATCATGCTGCAAAGTGTCCAAACAACAGGGGTAACCAGGGACAGAATACTAGGCCTCGTTGCATAAAATGTAATTATATCGGACACAATGCCAGCGAGTGCCGTACCTTGAACATAGATTGTCACTTTTATAAAAAATAAGGGGCACTACGCTAGAGATTGTCTTTCCCGACTGCGAAGACAGGACGCTCCGCCACAACCAAATCATCAAATCGAGGCCTAGCTCCTCGAGCTCCTCAACATGTACAACAGAATGGCCATAATCGTCGTCCTAATGCACAAGGGTGCGTCTACGCCATGAATCAAGATAAGGCATTCATCTCAGATATAGTCGTGATAGGTATACTACTTTTTAATAATAAACCTGCTCGTGTACTGTTTGATTCAGGTTCCACACATAGTTTTATATCGGCGGACTTTACCGTCGAGCACAAAAATCCCGTGACACCGTTAGGCCTTGATCTTAGCATTCATATACCGTCGATCACGTCACTACTCACAAACATAGCCTGCAAAGACGGAATCATCTGTATAGGAAGGAAAAGTTCTATCTTGATGCGATAGTTTTAGAAATTGAGGACTACGATATCTTTCTAGGAATGGATTGGCTCGGCCCTTGCAACGCCACCATTGACTGTGCAAGAAAGAAGGTCACCTTCCGCATACCTGGAGTGCCCAAATTTTGCTACTCATGTGGTGAACCATCGACGACCTGTATGGTGATCTCGGCAATTTCTGCTTAGAGGATGCTGCATTCAGGATGCGAAGGCTACTTGGCGTCCGTTCGAGACATACGACAGGATGGTCCAAACGTGGATCAGACCGACATTGTAGCATAATTCCCTGACGTGTTCTTGAACGAGCTACCTGGAATGCCATCCGACTGAGAAATCGAGTTCAGCATTGACACATTCCCTGATACCCGAACCGATTTCCAAGGCCTCGTACAGAATGGCACCTACAGAACTAAAAAAGGTCAAGGTTTAATTACAAGAGTTGATCGACAGCAGATTCATTCGTCCTAGCATCTTGCCATGGGGAGCGCCCGTGTTGTTTGTGAAGAAAAGGATGGGCCATTGCGTCTGTGCATCGACTACCGAGAGCAAAATAAAGCCACCATCCGAAAAAAGTATCTATTGTCCCGTATAGACGATTTTCGATCAGTTACAAGGTGCCTTGGAATTTTTGAAGATCGACCTCCGCTCAGGCTATCATCAACTCAAGATCAAGTCAGATGACGTGCCAAAGTCAGCCTTCCGCACTCGTTACGGCCACTACGAGTTCTTGGTAATGCCATTCGGCCTAACAAATGCTCCTGCCGCTTCATGAATCTAATGAATCAGGTGTTTCGTCCGTTCCTTGACAAGTTCGTGGTAGTCTTTATAGACGATATCCGTGTCTACTCGAAGGATCGAGTACAACACACAGAACATCTACGGACCGTACTCTAAACCCTCCGAGATAATCAGTACTTTGCGAAAAAGAGCAAGTACGAATTTTGGCTGAGCAGCGTATCCTTTCTTGGACACATTATTTCATTCGAAGGTATTGCAGTCGACCCAAAAAAAGTTAAAGTCGTTGCTGATTATAGGCGGCCTACATCAGCTAGTGAGATTCAAAGTTTTCTTGGTTTGGCGGATACTATAGACGCTTCGTAAAAGATTTTGCGAACATTGCATCACCATTGACTCGCCTCACTCAAAAGATAGTCATATATTCGTGTAAGAGTGGTAGGACTACTATGAAGCTTCCTTTTAGGAGCTGAAGCAGCAGCTCATTTCGGCCCCTATACTCGTACTTCCGAATGGGGTAGAGGGTTTCAAATATCCAGCGATGCTTCAGGCCAGGGCTTGGGATGTGTGCTCATGCAGCAAGACAAAGTGATCTCTTTCGCCTCCAGACAGTTGAAGTCGCACGAGAAGAACTATCCTACGTACGACTTGGAGTTAGCGGCGATTGTGTTCGCGTTAAAATTGTGGTGCCACTATCTTTATGGCGTGGCGTGCGTGATCTATACCGATCACAAGAGCCTCAAGTATCTCTTCACTTAGAAGAAGCTGAACTTACGACAGCGGTGTTGGCTAGAACTGATCAAAGACTATGACTTGACGTTCGACTATATGCCGGGCAAGAAAAATGTTATGGCAAATGCTCCGAGTCATAAATATCTTGCCTCATTGTACATCAACAGCAGCTACTATAGGACCTTGAAGAGATGGGCATCGACCTTTGAGTTTAATTTAGAGATGTGCAGTTGGCACAATTACAGTTAGAGCCGAGCTTGTCATGACCTGCACCCACTTTTCGGATGTAAGTACGTGCGCAAGCCAGCTACGCACCAAGCGGACTCCAGCTCGACTCGAATACGTAAACGCTGTCAAGAGCATGGTAGACTGCCAAATCATGGCAAAAAATCTATATTTCAAATCTACAATAAGTGTACGAAACATGAATGAACACTATGGGTCGTGGTCTGCAGCCCATTGCATATATGTCCAATAAGACTCCAAAGAATATAACAAGAGTCTCTAAACTGAATCAATAAGCAGGATCTCATGATAAAATGTAAAGCATAAAAGGATAACAATAATATTACTGACAAATACATGAATTATGCACAATCATCTACCCTTCCGTTCCGCTAACTAACTCCATGCAATCGCTAAACCTGAAGAGATCATCAGGTCCTCAGAGGACATAGTAAGATAGATAAAAATATGCCTATCTAGTAGTTTAATCACGCATAAACTATAAACAGGATATAAGCAAGGAATGAGACATACACATGACAAGAGAATACGACCAAAACTACTAACAAGTAACTATCGATAAGTGGCTACTGACAGGTGACTATGAACTGGAATACAAGAACAACTACACGTAACTGAACTGCTGGATGAATAAGTGAACACGAGATCAATGGAATACCAAACCCTCGCCCGAGTGGACTCGCAGGTTGAACTAATCACTAACCTTTGTCCCGAGTATGGACTCTCTGGTTAGTTCAAGGCAAGGTACCCTCGTCCAGAGTGTGGACTCATGGATGTAAACAGATCAAGACAAACACCTTCGTCCCGATATGGACTCTCTGGTACAAATGGTCAACCCTCGTCCGAGTGTGGACTCTATGGTTGAGAAAACGATAACAAAGATTTAGCAGTTCAACTACACGTACTCATTCCATGACACAACTCAATCGAGGCACAGGTGAGACAAGGTACAACTCATGTCAAGACACGTGTAAGGATAAATCTTGTATGAACTATAAAGTGAACAAGCCTGGTGTAACTACACTATCTAATCATGAAACCGATATAAGCAAGACGATAATCTAGTAAAACATGGAACGCAGGAAACATATAGATAAACTCACATCAACTAGAGAATAAGATGATAACATATAAAAACTAGGAAAACTATAAGCAAGAAAATAAACTGTAGAGGGAGGCAATGTATCTTGCCTGGTGGTAGCACGAAGAACCAACAATATACCGTCAACTGGTGAGCCATAAAGTCCAATCTTGCAACTGTCTCGAAAGCTGAAACAGACATTGCTAATATTCTCAGAATAGTCAAATTAGCTAGGATTGTCTGTCCTTAAGTCAAATTCTGGACACATAGGCAAAATGTCATTTTGGGCCAAAACGATGTCCGCCGTTGGACCCACTTTGCACCGAAAAACGTACCAGAGTCAATGGTCTCAAAGTCGTCAACTACATGTCTACAGATTCGTTTTAATGATGCGAACCCAACCGTATATCCAAATTTGGATTTCGGCAGACCGTGCACAAAATGGCTCGTTGAGTCGGATCGTGGCGCCCGTAAAACGGCAATCCGATCAACTGTTTCAGAATTGGACCAAACTTGGCATACAGGACCAAAAAATGATACAGTCATGTTTGCACAAGTTTTGTCTCGATCTGATGAACGTGCACAAAGTAATTGGGGTTTTTGTGAAGGGACCGATACGGTAAATTTCGACGAATACGCATCAAATTCGTCGCGCACACGCAACCAATTTAAATTTTGTCTGTAACACCCAGTTTCCAAATGAGGGTAATTTTGAAATTTTGTAATTTTAATCTTTTAATAATGATATTTAAATCATGATGTAATTTTTGGTAATTGTAAATCATTTTGAAAACTATTTTAAATCATGACTTATGATTTTGGTGTTTTGATAGTGTAACACTAGAGACAGCCTAACCTAGAGACTAGCCATGTGATTAGGGTGTTTCATTTATCTTTCTAGTTTGAGGGTATTTTTGTCATTTTGAATTTAATTGAATTTAATATATATTATTGGAATTTAATATTTATTAAGAATGGTGTGATTTTAATATTATTTAATTGATTACCAAGTATTATGATTAGCCTAACTTGGTTTGGACCCAACCTAGATTAGTCATAGATAGTCTCAACTAACCATGGTTAGTGATTATTAGTTTAATTATATTTATTAGAATTAATGTGATTTTTAGTAATTTTTAGTATAATTGATTTTGGTGTTTAGTTGACTTTGACTAGTGTTGACTAGGAGACTAACCTAGAGACTAACCTAGGTCATGACCACTTGGTTAGGTTAAGTAACATTAGCTTGACCTAAGTTAGTGAGGATTAACCCATTAGAATTAATTCGGAGAAACTAGGATTTGAATTGATTTAGAAATGGCTTGTGATTTCACAAGTCATGACTTGTGACATAAGGCTTTATAGCCCATAGGCCCATACATGAACCAAACCTAACCCTAATCAGCCCATGGCAGCCACTATTGATCCCCTCTCTCTATATAATCCCTCCTAGAAATTAGGGCTAGCCTCCATTGGGATTTGTGCAAGTTTAGAAAGAGGTGAGTCTCCATCTTCCCTAATCCCTAGAAAATCCATTTTAATTCGTTTTTCCTCCAAACAAATTGTATTAGGACCTAATTTTACTGTTCTTGCTATTGGTAATAAGTATTTTCAGCTTGGGAGCACATTGGAGGAGTTTGGCCATCAAGAGGAGCACCTCCCTTTGAAGCTTTTTGAGGATTTTGATACACATAGGTATTCCAATCTACACCATAGAATTCTGAATTTCTTGCATATTTAGGGAGCCCTAGACCTAACCTAACTGTAAGAATAGGAAGCCCTAAAATTCGTGTCCATTTCATGTCCTTTTTGGACACGTATCAGTGTCACATAGGAAGTGTTTGATGAAATGCCCCAAAGGGCATTTCGTGTGATTTTTGGGATTGTATTTGAATAGGAAATTAGATCTATGTGTCGCTTATGTGTTTCTTGTGTTTTTGTGTTGTCTTAGTGTCGTGTCGAGTCCACACGGACACGCGAACACAGGGTCGTACGCGTGCACGGGCACTGTGCATGCCCTACACTTTGGGGGACACAACGCCCTGGACACGGCCCCGACACGTGAGACTTGGCGTGTGTCTTGGGGCTGACACTGACACGGGGCTCCCCAAATTTTAGAGCCCCACGTGTCGTGTCGGACACGCACGAGCGCGTGCACTGATTTGTGTACTACACAGTCGGCTGTCACTTTGAGCACTGATACGCGTGTCCTGTGTCACGCACATGTATCGTGGACACATGGCAGGATGTCCTAGCCCTAGCCCTAGTCTTGGTCTACACGTGGACACGATCACGTGGGTTGTGTCGTGTCGTGTCGTGTGCACGGACACCGTGAACACGTGCACGATAATTATCCTGTGTTGCACTATTTTTGTACTGTTTTCGTATTTAATTCGATTGGACACGTTTGTGTCCACTTTGGTGGACACAAACACATCACATGACATGTGTGCAATGTGTTTTCACATTACCAACCACTGTTTTGGCTTTTAGTTTAATTTTCAATGTTGTTCTTAATTTCCTAAAATTTCTGATACCTACATTCAGTCTCTATTTCCTGTTTTGATTCTAGGTTTTTAAATTCGAATTTGTCATTAAAACCATTCTACACTGTAAATTATTGTGGTTTAGGACCATGATCTGGATCACCTATATGATTCTAAGTATGTGTCAATTTGTAATGATTTAGGGACTGTTCTGGTTCAAAACTGAGAAAGAAGTTTGGGACTGAAAACTGGTTTTTAGGGGGGCTAAAAACTGATTTGTGTTCTTAGGAACTGAGATTTTGGATGTTATGTAGGACTCAATCTGGAAATGGATTGGGGACTGTTTAAATGATTTGTATGTGATATGAGTTGTTTGAACTGTTTGATTCAACATGTAAAACTGAGTTGTTAAACTGTTTCACTCACTGTTTTCACACTCAAATATCTCACTGATTTTACACTGTCACACACTCTATCACACATACCTATGACACTCACTCACATCCTCACATGACTGAACACTCATGTCTCCTCTCACACACACACACTTTCTTGAACTCTCTCACTCTCACTAATTGACACACACACAAGTCACTCACACACACATGAACACTCACATGTCTATGTGACACTCACCTCACTGTTTTCTCACTGTCACACACCACACAAGTCCTACACACATTCTGATACACACACATACACTTGGACACTAGTCATGTGTCCCCCTCTCTCTTTTCATATGTATACATATATATGAATGAGATTATATATATATATATATAGGTTCCTATATATATGAGTGTGTGCTAATGTATATATAACATATATGTGGGTCATATGTGTATAGTAACCTATGGGCTAATGTGTAATTTTATGTTATATTATATAATAGATCAATGTGTGATTTCCTATATTAGATTATATTAATATTGTAATTTGTGTATTATTTTAGATATAGAATAGCCTTGTGTAGGTGTGATGTATGGTTGGTTTAGACATGGTTTAGCCTATGGCCTAGTCTCTTAGCCTATGGCCTATGTGAGTGTCTGTGTGTCAGTATAGAGCCTAGATTAGACTTGTGTAGTCTAGTTAGACTTAGAATAGCCTTGTTAGCCTAGTATAGACTAGTTTGACTTCTAGGGTTTGACCAGAGTTGACCAAGAGTTGACTTTGGTCTAGATTAACCTAGATTCATGTAGAACGTATTGTAGTGCATCTTATTACCATACTGGACTTGTGGTGACTTGTGCTGTTCTAATAGGAGCCAGACACCACTCCTCGGACAGTACTTTCATCTTAGACATTCAGTTAGCAGGCGGGTACATTCTCTGATCTTTTCATACTTATCTGGACTATATTCTTGCTCTAGATTACTTTATATGATGCTGACACGTATTTTTACGGATTAGTACTATATGGATCCCTTCCTGAGATATTATCCCTCTACGGGTGCATCGGGTATTTTATGTTCATGTACTTTATCATGTGCATCAGGTACTCCTTGTACTCGTACTAGTTCATATTTTTACATGTTCTCATGTGCTTTATCACGTGCCTCATGTACTACTCATTACATGAGTTCACGTATCCTTAGCTATATTCATGTGCTTATAACATAACTTGAATGGATCCTTGTGTATTAATTGGGGCGGGATGAGTAGAATTGGTTATGTAATCATTATCCCCAGTAGCTGTATAAATGTGCCTCTTATTTGTATTCATGTGCCCCTAAGCCGTTTACATAACCATATTGTACTCTAAATCACTTAGCCACTTACAGTCTCTACTTATCATGTATTTACTTTCAGTTACAAATATCTCATGCTTACTCGTACTTCCTTTTCAGCACTTCCTGTATTTTACTCTATTGCATGATTTATACTCCTAACCTGTTATGAACTGTTGAGAGATATGTGCTCGCTCCCGTCCTGACTGGACCTGCTGAAAATTTTACAGTGAATGATGAGGCTCTGGTGTCTACCCCTCTTGGTTCAGCATTAGATATCACTAGTGGCTTGGACCTACTAGCAGTTGATGATACTTCCCTATATTAGGATGTCTTTATCTTTCTGGATTCTGTATTGAGTTTCTGAGATGTTTTGGTTATGTACTTATTTAGACACTTAGAATTCTGGATCGTATCTCTGTGTTTCATTTCTGGATATTTATCTATCTTTCCTTTCATGTTCTACTTTAGATGTGATTGAGATATATTCTGTTATGTCACCCCCATTCGGGGAGTATAACTGTTTATTACCCTTATTTGTTAGATGTTGTGACCTAGGACAGCGTTCTACCGCCGACACTGCGGCATAGGCTGGACGTACCCACATCTCGTGCCCTTACTCTAGGGTGCGGGTCGTGACATCGTCAAAGCCCACACGTCCACGTAGTCGATACGCACCTTTCGTTGCTTTCGGTTCACGATCACGTCACCCGGTTTGACGGGACACACGTCGTATCGGATGAATTTTATGTTTTTGAAAACAGGTTTTTGACCAAGTTTACATGTGTATACTTCTCTGTACAAGGCAAGTTTTTACAAACTTCCTACTGGACTTTTCTTGCCCTATAGGTTGTGGTTAACTTCTGTTCAGAAAGTTTGTTGATTCGAAGAATAAGTTGGTGGGAAATTCAACGCCAAGTTGCGTCAATTATTGGAAAAATTAAACTATTTTAATACCATTTTTATTTTCGATTTTGATTCCTCGTATCTTTGGATATGATGCACAAATTTATGATCTATGAAAACTGACATGGTCATGTTCGTGTTATCTTTGTACCGCAAAAAATCGGCTCACGAAATGAGGCGATGAGGAGAGAGAACCATACCTTGAAAGTCAGGGTCGGGCAGTGTATTTCTGCCGCGACTGCTTTGTTCTCGCACGTGTGAGACTGACTCCGGCAAGTAGGGTAGCGCTGACAGAGGCTGGGGTGTTCGCCAGCAGTCGACTGGGCTACGGGGAGGTCGTCGCGGTGGCTGGCAGCAGTTTGTGGCGACCGTCGCAGCATCGCGGTCTCAACCACGAGCACTCGCTAGGGGAGGCTGCTGCCGCGTCCTACTGCTCCTGTGGTGGCTGCTGTCGGCCTGCCACCCGGCCGACGGCTGACCACGTGGCGGCGCACAGGTGGCCGAGGGTGCGCACGGGAGCCCGGGGTGGTGTGAAGGTGTCGGCTAGGGTTCTCCTTCTCTCTCGTTCTATATATATATATATAATATATATATATATATATATATATTATATATATATATATATATATATATATATATATGGTGTGATTGTAAGACGGGCTGGCTCAACTGTGCTAGGCTTTGTGGGGGATTTTTTTTGTTTTTCTTATTACGTATACAAAAGTATATATAAATATATTCCCATATATAACTATATATAAATATTATATATATATATATATATATATATATATATATATATATATATTATATATTTTATTTATTTTTTATATATAATATATATATATAATATATATATAATATATTATATATATAAATATATATTATATATATATATATATATAATATATATATATATATAAATATATATATATTATATATATATTATATATATATATATCTAATATATAATATATAATATATATATATATAATAATATATATATATATATATATATATAATATATATTATATATTATATATATATATATATATATATATATATTTATTTTTATATATATAATATATATATATATATATATATATATATATATATATATATATATATATATATATATATATATATATATATATTTTTATATATATATATATATATATATATATATATATATATATATATATATATATATATATATATATATATAAATATCTCTCTCATACTAACTATTTATATATATATAGGTACTCATATTAATTACCAAAACAAAAATACTCATTTTAGACATTATTATCATAATATCAATTAAAATATTGTCTTTAATAACAATAAACTTATATGTATCAACCTTTATAAAATTCGTATACTCAAAAATAGGCACACTCGCAAGTGTATCTAATCCCACGATACACAAGGATACATTTTATATGAATATTATTTAATGTATATATCCAAGATAATTTAAATAGAAAAATACTCAAAAATAGGCACACTCGCAAGAGTATTCCATATACAAATACTACAATCAATAGAAAAATATATATATAATATATATATATATACATATAGGCATATTTGTAGATATATGCATATACCATGTATAATGCCAGCGAAGGTCGATCTCGAACATGGCATGAGTTCCCTGGTCTGAGATCAAGGCCTCGACCCTTACTTAGTCATATTTTCGAAATTAGGCATAAAAGGAATATATATATATATATATATATATATATATATATATATATATATATATATATATATATATATATATATTATATTTAATATTCAATTTACAAGGGTTACTTACTAGACTATAAAATGAACCAATATCTATATATACTCATCTATATATCTACATGGACGTCTTTCGTCTCACTACTTGCCTACATGGGCTTGGTTAGGTTCAGGTCCAGTCCGGACTAGCTGGGTGCAACCGGGTTTCCTACAAGTCAATAATATAATTAATAAATAATTAAAATGTCTTTAGAGATTAAGTCGTAACTTGGCCTGGTTTTCCTATTTAGGACACACTTATGTCTGGGTCTTCCTTGGCATGGCTAATACACTAGTCAAGGCACGCCACTACACTATCCGTGCCATGATTCCTAGTCGTCTAGTACTTCAAAACTCAACCATGGCTAAAGTCATCTATCGTAATAATTAACTAAATAATTATTTATAAAATTCTAAAATCACCATTTAAATCAAATAAATAATAAAAAAATATTTCAAAAATTTTCGGGAAGGAGAGCTACAGAGCTTGCAAAAAAAGATCAAGACCGCTCAGAAGGACGATCCGTACTTGAAGAAGATGCGAGAGCTGATTTCAACAGGAAAGGCGGTCGACTTTGTGGAAGATGACACCGACGTGCTACGATTGAAAGGCCGACTATGCGTTCCGGACGACTTAGAACTTAGAAATGAGATACTGACGGAGGCACATTATGCAAAATATACCTTACATTCCGGCAGCACTAAGATGTACAAGGACCTTCTGGTGGCACAGAATGAAGAGAGATGTGGCGCTCTTCGTATCGCAATACATGGCCTGTCAGCAGGTGAAAGCTGAGCATCAGAGATCGGGCGGGAAGAAGCAGAACCTTGCCATTCCAGAATGGAAATAGGATCACATCACTATGGACTTTGTTGTTAGCCTGCCAAAGGCGCCACAGGGGGAACGTTGTCGTCTGGGTTATCGTTGATCGGTTAAACAAGTCAGCTTACTTCATTGTCATTAAAGTTACTTGGAGCATCGTTCGTCTTGCTCTGATCTATCTTAATGAAATAGTTCGGCTGCATGGGATACCGGTATCCATCGTCTCAGATCGAGATGGGCGATTTGTATCACGCTTCTGGTGTAGTCTTCAGTCAGCAATGGGGACCAAGTTGAAGTTTAGCTCATCTTACCATCCTCAGACCGATGGCCAAACAGAACGGGGGAACCAGATTCTCGAAGACATGTTACGCCTCTATACAATCGACTTGAAGTCAAGCTGGGACGTTCATATATCATTGGCCGAATTTGCATATAACAATAGCTATCAGTCCAGCATTCAAATGGCATCATATGAAGCCTTGTACAGCCGGAAGTGTAGATCACCCATTTGCTGGGATGAAGTCGAGGAAAGATAGATACTCGGCCCGGTGCTGGTGGAACAGACCGTGAAGAAGGTAAAGCTCATTCGAAAAAGACTGAAGATTGCACAGAGTCGGCAGAAGAGGTATGCCGACACCCACCAAAGACCCCTCGAGTTCTTGGAAGGCGACCATGTGTGTTTTGAAGGTAATGCCCATACGAGGAGTCACCAGATTTGGAGCAAAGGGAAAGTTGAGTCCAAAATTTGTTGGTCCCCTCGAGATATTGAAGGAGTCGCCCCAGTAGCTTATCAAATTGCATTGCCGCCAGCATTATCAGATGTGCACAATATTTTTTACGTCTCACAACTGCGAAAGTATGTGCACGATCCGAGCCATGTGGTAGATTTAGGACAGCTAGATCTGAAGGCAGACTTATTATATGTGGAAGAGCCGATGTAAATCCTGGAGCACAAGGACAAACTGCTTCAAAATTGTACCATTCCTCTCCTTCGTATACTCTGGAAGAACCATGGGGTCGAAGTGTTGACATGGGAGCTTGAATCCGAGATGAAGGAGAAGTTCTTTTCATTGTTTCCTAGCGGTAGGTTCTCCTCTTAAATTTCGAGGATGAAACTTTTTCTTAGTTGGTTATGATGTAGTGTCCCGTCCCTACATCATCTCCATTTTCATTCACGGGGTGCGCGAGAAAGGAACAATGTCACTTTCGATTGAATCAAAACTGATAGATCGGGATCAGTTGAATGGTCGAACGAAAACGATTGAATTAAGATCATTTTCTCATTACGGAAAGGCTTCTTCAGAATCAAGTCCCATATTCAGCGGGTTGCACCTCAAGGATAGACTCTGCGGCTGAGTCGGGAGAGACCTCCGTTACTCTGTTTTTCATGCCGTACTTGCCCTTTGGATTTGGATTTTCTGAATGTGTTTTCATAAAAAATTTCAATGGTTTTCATGACTTGCATTTTCGAACTCGCATTTACATATCGAACTCCCTGAATTGTGCAGTGTTCTAACCAGTTGCTTATATGATTTTAGGTGATCGCGCAGGTGTCGTCTACCGCAACCATCGGGTCTTTTGCCTCAAACAAATAATCAAAATGAGTGGTTGGACCCTTCTTTTCCTTGACCTTCTTCAATCTTAAATCAATCAATAGAATGCTAGTTGGTTATGTAAGTGCACGAAAGCTTAGATTTCAATGAACTGTTGCACGATTCATCATGTACGCACGCTATAGAACTATTATGCCAAGAAAATATCGCATGCCTAATACCTTTGCCTGTTATAAAACTGAAATAATTTTTTTTTGAATTATTGAATAACTGTCACCATGACACGGCAAAGCAACGATGACAATGGTTATGTTACAAACGAACTAAAGATTTTTTTTGAATAACTAATCTAACCTTGCACGGTCATTGGACAACTCGTGCACGAGGAACGGCTTCCTCGAGCGATACCCCGAGACACGGGATCGTTTCATCCTAGGAGGAAGCAAAAGATAGCTAAGCTCGACGAAAGCAAAACATGGTTATTCGGAGAACTTGCAGCAGGGCTCGCTACCCGCACTGAAAGGGTCATCGTCTAATCCAGCTAGTCCAAAATGGCGTATGGTGCCAGTGACCTTCACATATACAAATTGCACATATAAATTGATAACGATTGACAGGAAGGAACATGGTAAGTCCCACATTGTACGGTACGCTCTGCCATGGGTAAGTTCAAGCGTAATTTACATTATGTCGATCATTTTTTGTCTAAAATTTATTAGAATGGCTAGAAAGATCACAAAATTAAGTCATAATATTTCTTGAACCAAATGAGAGTGTGGTATATAAATTAGCTACTCGCTAGTACAAAGTGTAATATATTGATCCTCGCTCTCTACAGGTGCCCCAAACTAAGAAGGGCGTGCCACTTAAGCTCAAGGTGACGTTAGTACATTTGAAGCCTCATCCGTATGTTAAAGGCTTGTTTTGATCCTTTTGAAGACTCTACATTCAGTCCAAAAAAATGACGTCTCGACTCCCCACGATTCCAGGTCCTTGGGACCTTGTGGCATGTGGCACGTGGCATGATTGCGACTGGGTCATGGACACGGGGGATTCATACCATGCCACTCCACATAGGAGGATTTTCATGTCATACTGCGGCAGTAGGTTTGGATGTATGAAGATGGGCGACAAGGGGACGGCTATAGTTGTAGGCATCGGTGATGTGCACTTGGTGACAGAGTTTGGTGAGAAGCTCGTCCTCAGGGGTGTGCGATTTGTACCGAGTGTGCGCTATAACTTGGTTTCGGTAGAGAGGATGGCAGATAATGGTTGTCGCAGTCTGTTTGGGGACAAAGATTGGATGCTTGCGAAGGGTTTCCAACAGCTGGCTCGAGGAGATTTGTGTTGTGGCATGTACATGCTCAAGTCGCTGAGCTATACAGGCAGACCACAAATACTGGATGGCGGCTCGAGGGGCGTTCGAGAAGAGGTGGATCGTCAAGAACTTACTGAAGAGGGACTTTTAGATGCTTTGAGGGATACGAAGGATTCGGTTCGTTGAGACAAAGCGATGGATGGTAATGAGTCAAAGATTGAGGGTCAATATGTCGGTCCCATGATAGTTGGTACGTCTCCAGGTGGGGGTTGTTGTACGAATCCAGTTTTGGTGACAGGTGGTTTGCCAAAGCTTTACGAAGCGATATCAGTTTCAGCAGTTTGAAGCCAGGAAGGAGATCAAGGTTTACAGTAAACTCAATCTTAGGCGGAAGCATCATCATTCACACAGTTCATATGGAGCTGTGGGTCATTGATGGCATGCACAGTGCATGATGTTCTGCTCGAGGACACATGTATATGGGAGAGCCTCAAGTTTGAACACGAAGGTGGCAGGTTCAGGAGTTGAAATTTCGTGAGAACCGTACCGTCCGCTTGGTTGGGCCAGCCAAGGGTGAAGAAGCTCGTCGGAACGTTAACACTTTCTGGTGGAAGACGAAATTCAGGGACAGGCAGTCGAGACTTACAATAAGGCTCATCATCTGGGACTTCCGTCTTGGTCGTGTCATTGATATCGATAGGATCCCAGTAGTGCATGATGTGCTACGCATGACAGCTAGCGTCGACGTGACGGTCGAGGAGCTAGGGACAAAGGAAGATACAAAACAGCTCGGAGGATCGGAGATCAGTGACATGGAGGTGCAGGAACTCTGTCGCGGAACGACAGGCATGGAGCCAGTTGAGGACCCATGGGGTCAATACCCTCTCATTAGACTGGAGGGTGAGTTTGTTGGAGTCTAGTCTGTATTTGGTAACAACATATTTGTGGAATCGAAATCTAATTAAATATTTGATTTGATTTGATTTGATTTGGATGTCCATAATTGATGTTGTGCTATTTTAGATATAATAAGATTCTTATTTTAGGAAAAACTGTTATGATCTAAAATAGGATAATTGATGGGCTATTTTAGGTGTAATATGATTCTTATTTGAGGGCTTCCTATTTAAGAAACCATATTATGACCTAAAATAGGATTTTTCTCATCCTATATATAGGGTGAGGGTGGAGGCACAAAGTGGAGATTCGGAGTGCTCGTCCACAAGAAAATCTAAGAGAAAGTTCGTACTTTATTCTTAGGACTTCGACATTCAAGACAGAAAGAAGAAGAAGATTTAATCGATGAGTCGTCAACTTCGGTTAGGGAGATTGCTACGGATTGGTGAGTGATCTCAACCATAATCTTCTTCTTTTTTTTCTTGATAGTGGTGGGGGGTTGAACCTATTAGGGCAAAGGGTTCAACGTGAGTTCTGTCAATCGTGTAATTTCATCTGAGTTATTAAAGGTTGGGATTTGTCCAGGTGACGTACGCACCGCCATATTCTTGTCTTCATCTTGTGCTTGGTGTCCGTTAGACGGGGGTTGGTTTTGATCCGGTGGGTTGACAAATGCTTCCGCACGCGCCCAACATAGTGTTCATATTTTTTTTTAATGGACGATGATGCAATAGTGTTATCAACACAAAATTCAAGAAATAAAACAATAAACAAAATTTAATATCCAAAATAATATATCATAATAAAATATTAATAAAACTGAAGATGTTCCAAATCAAAAAATATAACTGATGTTCCAGCCAAATAAATAAAAAAGGAAGCTAACAGTGTTGGGACTGTTCATAATGATATAATAAAAAGAAAAGAAAAAAAAATTCAGCATGGTATGTTGTTCAATTACCTCTAGTAAAAGAGAGAGAGAGAGAGAGAGAGAGAGAGAGAGAGAGAGAGAGAGACAACGAAGTAAGAATAGAAGAGATTGACACCGATGAAAGGGTAAAGAAGATTGAGAACGTTAGACCGTCACAATAACGATTGGGGCAAGAATTTTGACAGCAATTACATCATTTTTATTTTTTTAATAATTAAGCAACTTGTATCTTAGTATTCTAGTATATGACATTTAGATGTCTTATATCATTATTTTACGTAGACTAAACGGATTAGAATGAGTAGTGTTGGACCTTTCTTCAAAATTTGACTTACACACATTAAATGGTATATAAAAAGAATATAGTGTCCTCTGAAATTTTGGACATGAGGTTCATATCAAGTCCGGCCATGCCCATGAATTGGACTCATCTCTTGCATGTTAGGCAACTTCGCAAGAGATAAATATTTACCATGTGTTATTGCCACAAATATGGATCGGACAAATGGAGCTATATGTTTGATCCAGTAATTATGTATTTATTTAATGCTTGTAGGAAATCCCGGCGTCGTGGTGTTCGGCCGGTCATGGATTTAAGCATGGGTCCATGATTGACATATCTTTGATTTTCATGAATGTTTGTTTAGGTTTGGGGAAATGGTAGTGGGTCAACCAAATTAGGTTAACATATTCATGTCTGTACAAACAATCATATTGTGTCCACTTTGGAACTATATGGCGTTCTTAACATTTTATTTTATTTTTAATTATCATAGGACGAGAGACTTTCGTGTACATATGATATTCATATTTGTACAAACAATCGTATTGTGTCAACTTGAACTATATGGTTTTCTTAATTTTTTTATTTTTCATAGGACAAGAGACTTTCGTTTGCATATGCCCTTATATGCCCCCGTGACAAATGGAACTCCAATTGGATTCAATAATTAAGTATCCATTTTTGTTTTTTAAATATTAGAAATTCATTTCAAATATTAATATATTGGTAGAAGTGGGTTGACTATTTTAGTATCTATGAGTAGAAAATAATGAAATATATACGACTACTTTAGTATATTAAAATTTTTCCAATAATGATGTCCCATAGATTTTTTTGAAACTAACAAGCTATGTATCAAAAAAAAAAAAAAAAGTAGTGTTTATTCCAACTGTCTTGTAAAGCCGCTGTGGCATAGTGTTTGGAGACTCGACCAAACAGCTTATCGGATCTATGATTGGTTGCTTAAGATCATTCCACCTCTCAAGGTGGTATAACTCAGTGCTGACAGACTTTTGAATCTATACTATTATATAAGGGTAAAATGCAAAAAACCCCTCGTTAAATATGTACTTTTTGCACTAAAAGAATACATGTTCTTAAAATACCCAAAAGTATGAAATATGCTCATTTTGCCCCCAAATGACAATTTTACCCCTCCCTCCCCCCCTCCTTCTTCGGCTGTTTGGCCGTGTTCGCCGACAACGGAGGCGGCGGGGGTGGGGGTCGGGGGGTCGCTCGCCGGCGAGGGAGTAGGGGGGGTCGGGGCCGACGAGGGAGCGGGGGGGGGGGGGGGGGGGGGTTGGGGCCGGCGAAGGAGGAGGAGGGGGGGGGGGGGGTCGAGGCCGACGAGGAAGGAGGAGGGGGGGTGGGTCGGGGGAGCGCTCGCCGGCGAGGAGGGTGGGGCTGGGGGCTCGCCAGCGAGGGGGGGGGGGATCGGGGGGGCTAGGGGATCGCCGGCGATGGGGGGGGGGGGGGGGGGAGGGGGGCTCGCCGGCGCCGCCGGAGGGGGGGAGGGGTATTTTAGGTATAAATTTTTTAAAATTTGGCTGGAGGGACCTAATCGAGCGGATTTATAATCTAAGGTGGGGTAAACTGACAAAAAATTCTAAAAGGTCTTTTAGTACAAAAGGCACGTATTTAGCGAGGGATTTTTTGCACTTTACCCATTATATAATCCAAATACTAGGGATATTTGGATTATATATATTCTAAGGTAAAGATATATTTATGTATAGATAATAAGATCATTTTACAATTTCACTAATTTAAATAATTATAAACGGTTGTAACATCTTCTTCTCTCTTACGAACATTTTCTTGCTTTCTGCATTCTCAGAAAGGAAAAAATCAAAACTTCTGTTAGGTTGTTAATTTTTCTCTTAAATATTAATTAATTTATTTTTTCTATTATATATATATATATATATATATATATATATATATAATATATATATATATATATATATATATATATATATATATATATATATATAATACAATAAATAATTCATTAATTCCTCTTCTACTTTCTGTTCTGCAGTATTCTCTGAAAGAAACCAAAAAAAGAACATGCAATATTAACGACGAACAACGTGCTATAAGGTCATCTATGTTTCTTTCTCGCCGTTATTCTATGGTATTTGCATTGATTAGCAATATCATATTTTGCAAATTTAAAATTATATTTAAGTTATGAACTAGAATAAATTTTAAATTAGATTTTTAATTTGTATTAGATTAATTAAACTATAATAAAATTTTTCCAACTAGATTAATTTAAATTAAATTAGATTAAATTAACTAGGATTGTGAGTATGCATTAAACTAAATTAAATTTCATATATTAGAATTCTTAATTTTTATAAAAGAAGGTTGTTATTTAAAT
Organism: Iris pallida; assembly: GCA_029216955.1. NCBI lineage: Eukaryota > Viridiplantae > Streptophyta > Magnoliopsida > Asparagales > Iridaceae > Iris > Iris pallida. Next base: position 319,292 of record JANAVB010015599.1, on the reverse strand, counting down.
TTTCCTTGCATTAAATCTTTAGATATGTTAGAATCAAAATTATCAATTAAATTAACAATATATATATATTAAATTAACAATATATATATATATATATATATATATATATATATATATATATATATATATATATATATATATATATATATATATAAATTACTGTAGATTATATTTTATTATATTTTAAATCATGAATTTAAAACTATGGATTATATCAAGTACAAAATCCATGAATTTGATTATTTATATTTAAATTATGGTTGTTGTCTACATAAGATGATATCAATATTTCCAAAATTTAAAACGTTGCACACGCAACGCGTGTGCCCGACACTAGTATTTTTATATTGCTTTTAGGATTTAATTTTGTGACTAAGTCGGTCTTTTTTTAAGGACAAGTTGTGACATGTATTTATTGGATTAGTTTTTGAATTAGGATTTCAATTTTAGGGTTTTCGTTTGTTTCATTTTCATGAACATTGTAAGTCAATATAAAGGTCAACAATGTAATTTTTTGGACACAACTTTAATAATACAACTCTTTGAGAAATCTCTCTTTCAATGGTGGATTAATTTAATAGTTCATGGATTTAACACCCTTATCTATTTGCGATAATAACTCGTGGACTAGAATAATTTCTAATTGTAGAAGCATGGAATTTTCAGGCGCATCTAAGACCAGAACTCCTATGCGCTCTGAAACATCATGCGCCCCAAATTGACATGCCCTAAGGAACTCAAACAGAACACTTGGCACATCAAAAACAGCAAAGAGTAGAGACATAAAAGTTAGGCTTTTATTTCATATAAAAGTCTATTACATGTCCAAAACTCTTTTACAAAGGAAATCCTACTAAAAAGAAGAAAGCCTAAACTACAGCTAGGCTCACCACTTCGCAGGCGCATCACCCTGACATCTTAGTGTAGGCGCATCACTTTTCCTTGTCAGAGCGAATCACTTCTTCGAGTGCTTCGACCAATGAAGCATTTATTGAGCAGAACGCGGGTAAGCAATCAACCCGAACCCTGTGGCTCTTCCAGCATAAAGAAAATTGGGGCATGACGATCCCGATCTTTGGATGCAACAGACACCCAACGCCATATTATAGAAGAACACTGTTGACAAGGCGTTCAAACATAAGCTGTTGTGTCCATAGCAAACTCGGCGATCTCAGTCTTCTGGAGGAGTTCATCGTCAAAGCTTCTTTGAACGAAGAGATCTGCAACCCACAGCACAGCGTCTCGCCAAAGCGGAGGATCGGTCGAGTCCGTCTCCATGAGGAAAGCCAAGTAAAATGAGAAACAAAACTCTTCACAAAGTTATTTATTGGCCGGGGCAACTCGTACCCATGCGCCAAGTGCCAGCCTCTTCGAATTCAATGCAATAAACTTGCATTAATGTCGATGAAACTACCTTTTCGAATTCAGCCAAGTCAAACAGCCATCAATGCCTCGAAGAACTCAACAGACGGACCAATGGGGTTGCGTCATGCAGCAAATTCGCCCGTCAGCACCATGCGCTCCGTACTGATGCGTCCAACAGAGCACAGACCCATGTGCTCCGTTGAGCACAGACCCACGCACTTAGTGGGACACAAACCGATGCGCCCACATGAAGTTTGCCACCCATCGAAGCATTTAATATTGAAGTGACTAAAACGACAGCAGCCCACACCTCGATCTCAGAATAGTTGCCAACTTTTACAGAAAACGAAGAGCCGCCAACGTCAACTTTTGCAGAGCAATCCGGAATTTTAGAGAATTTGATATCGTCGTCAGATCGTCAACGGAGTCAATGTATTATCATTCGCTCCATCGACACAGTTCCCAGACAAAAACAAAAGTGTACTCCTAGGAGTACATCTAAGTCCTATATTGTACTCTGTTCTGTTTGTAATTAAAATGCATAGTTCAACACCAAAGATTGTACTCCTTATTTTTTTAATGGCAAACAAGCTGGCGACTCTGCTGGGGACGACTTTCTCCTCCAACGAGAAAGTTGTGTCATAATCTAACGAAATAAAGCTCGGCTCCTCCCAAAAGACACTCGTGCATGTCACGCCCCAGAACCAGAATACTAGCAAGTAGGGGACGGACATGGCCAGCTACGCAATACCAAAGTACACCAGTACTCTGAAATCACGTATAAGCTGTCAAGACATGGGGGTTACTTCTATAAGCCAACAGTCGATCCTAGGTTAAAACAATTCTAGGTATCTTAATCACAGGCAATTATACAAGGTACAAGAAGTATGATCATCAGACATACAATAGTAAAGCGTCCCAAACCATATATACATGGATGATCATGAAGCTAGTAATACAAAATGGAGAAACTATCAAGAGTATTAGTCATACATGATAGCTCTAGCTGCAGTCTTGAATACGCACATCATGTTTATGCCCGTAGGCTAAATGTCAAGGACCAAAATACGAGCTAAACACGTGCTCAGAGGCTAAACGCCACAAAAGAATAATGTACATAACCAGTGGGAGAATAAAATACGAAACCCACTTGGGTACTCTGGTGCTCTGGATGGTCACCGTCGGGTAGATGGTGCGAAAGATCCTCTGGACTTCTCTATCATATCTGGCCAAACAAAACCAGTGGGGTCAGACCCCCAATAGTAAGTACCACAAAGGAAGCCAAACTATGAACTAAAACCAGCAATCACTAACATCAACAATTAGAGATACAAATAAGTAAGAGCAAATCGAGACTCGTGCACTACCAATGCACTTATCCCGAACATAGAAAGACAATAAGTAAAGCATCTTAGAGCATAAAGTAATTAACATGTGACATAATATAAACTGTGGACTTGTGAATTAAACAGAGAACTTGTGACATAGCTAAACCATGTGAGAGAAATGGTACATGCAAATATGTACGGTAAGTAAAACATGTGAGCATGTTAGATAACTGAGACTTTTGAGCACGTAAGAATTATAGAAAGACAATGATAAGTGGACTTGTGAGCATGTACGGAAGTCAAGTTACAACACTTAAACCAAACAAGGACCTGGGTTGTAACCCTTCTCCTGAACAGAACTTAGTCTCTAATTATTGTGCAGCATAAGGATCATGTAGAACATGTGCGTACTAAATAGGACGATAAGTGATAGGATAACTTAGGAACCATTCCGGAAGGCAAATTACAATCCGTAAACCAAACAAGGACCGGGGTTGTAACCCTTCTCCTGAATAAAACTTTCTATCCGACCATTTATCGATGAAAGTAAGCATAAACCATAGTGTACTGAAATAAACATGCGGACACTGCCTAGACAAAACTAGACTGGACTAGACTGAATCCATCCATCAATCACGGCCAAGCAATGAGTACGACTTGATACTTTAACTAACTAGGGTTATCACAAGCCTAGTTACTAATAAGATGCAAAGAGATTTCCAAGTCCAGTTACCCGCCTACTGCTACCGGAGTGACTCCAGCAAAAGAAAAACAAGTATAGCAGACACACTGCAGTAAGATACATATGTCCTAAGGAGGTGCCCCACTCGACGGTAAGTTGGAAATGTGCTCATCATGACAGATAGCACCAAATCCTATGTATATATATATAAGGCCGGGAATAAACGGGCAACAGGTAACTGGAAAAGTCTTTTCATGAACTACTTGATCAATCTAGTCATTAATCCTAGCCAGATTCAATATGAATCCCTGATCGTGGTCATCAGGAATCCATGCCTTAGACATGATGCAATACAGAACATGTAGCTTGTATAAACACACTCAAGAGAAACACCCACGGTATCCAAATCATTCATTAATTGTAAGCCAATAAAGTCATCGTAACTGCATTCATGGTTCATGTCTTGTCATATCATGTTACTTGTTTGGAGTGCACCACGACGGGTCACTATCATGTTAAGAGTTCTTGTTAGGGGTGCACCACGACGGGCCACAATCATGTTAAGTAAAGAAGTGACATGCGACTTGAGTGCACCGCAATGGGTCATTATCGTGTTAAGCAAAGAAGAAAGGCATTCATTATGAGTGCACCACAACGGGTCACTATCATGTTAAGCAAAAAAGAAAGACATACAATATAAGTGCACCACAACGGGTCACTATCATGTTAAGGAAAGAAGAAAGACATACATTATGAGTGCACCATAATGGGTCACTATCATGTTAAGCAATCATAAACGTACAAAAGCATGTAGATGGATCTTGATAAAAGGTACATCATAACATATGAGAAGTAATAAATGAGGTAACTACTTGGCCTAAAACACCAATTGAATCTGTGCTAGTATAAAGGGTATGAGAGGGGTACAATCATTCTCTAACTGTACAATATTATCAAATCATGTTAAGAAATTTATTTATTAAAGAAATATCAAGCTATTTAGTAGGGTCGTCATAATTTAGGCTAAGATAGAAAATATACAATACAATCATAAGCTCCATATCAAGAATGAAGAAATTTTGCATGAAACAGTTGGTAATATATTCTTGAAGCCAAAGAAAAGATCTACAACTTTCATGTTGGAAGTTGGGAGAAATTCTGGCCACAAATCAGCCAAATGGGACATAAAACAGCCAAAAACAGCCAAAATAGGCACTATGCGGCATTCTGCGGCACTATGCAGCCTTCTGCGGTACTAAGCAGCCTCCTGCGGCACTATGCGGCCTTCTACGGCACTATGCAGCCTTCTGCGGCACTATACGGCAGGCTGCACTATGCGACATACTGCATCACCATGCGGCACTATGCGGCAGGCTATACTATGCGGCCGGTTGTACTATACGGCCGGCTGCACTATGCGGCACTATTTATCGTCCTTGCCAGATTCAGGACAGATGAACTAAGAAATGTCCAAATCTTATTTTGGCCATAACTTCCTAAAAACAAGTCGAAATCTAACTTTTCAAAGGTCCATTTTGGGTAAAATCAAATTCTCTACAACATAGAACAATAAAAACTTGAAAATAACAAAGTTTAGTAGATCAAAATCGAAGAAAACCGAAAATGCCATAAACTTAGATCTACAAAAATTCATCCACCAAAATAAAAAATGCCAAGTTCTAAAGATGCTTAGAATCATGTAAGGAATAGTTTAGAACGAACAAAATAACATTTGTCCAATATTTGACAAGATGTACTTACCTTAGGTTGGAGGAAGATGAAGAGGATGAAGATGAAGAGAAATGAAATAATGGAAGAGAGAGAGAGGAGTTGGGTTTTTATATAAATTCCTTCTCATCTCAAACCAATCCAAACCAAGCCAAACCAAGTTGAACCAACCCAAATTAAACCAAGTCAAGATCAAACCAATATTAGCTAGTTAAGATAAGTCACATTATAGGTCAGAATTTCGTACACGTATACTGAAAATACATAAAATAAAAAACGGGGGTGATACTGTGCCTCAATCAACATGCGTATGAGGAGTTCATCTCTAAAGGCAGCACGAGTCCTTCGAAGCGGCTGCCAAAGTTGAAGAAGACTCGCCAAGTCTGGGTGCACAAAGGTGATACACCGAGCACCACCACTGAAGGGGATGCGCTACTGCAGCCTATCCTACCTGTTAATGTTCTCAGAAAACAAGATGCGCCTACTGCTGTAGGCCATCTGCCAGGGAAATGCAGTATTGACTGTAATTCCCAACCTTCTTCTTCCCAATCGAAGAAGATGCGTCGACGGAGCAAGGGCACATACAGCCTCCAGTGCATGGGCTCTGGCATGCAGGAAATAACTTCTGTCTTTGACAGAATCACTCGATGTCATGGCGAGGATGAATTGGATTCTGAGTACTATACGCCTTCGTGGACTAGTACCAAGAAATCTAAGGCAATACGGGGCATGCGCCCTGAACGTGCTATGCCACCAGTAAACCCGAGATACGTGCTGAAAGTCATGTGCGCAACTGATGGTAAACTATATAGAGTTGACTCGGGTGCCATGGCCCCAGCCACGAACCGACTCTCTAAGTCTCATTCTCTCTTGGGTGCATCTTCTGCATTTGGAACCAAGTCGTGTGGGATAAATCTTGTGACTTCGAACACACGCGCCCACGTGGGCTGTGCGCATGAAGTGGGTTCAAGTCGCAATACATGTTGCACTCCCACCAATGATCTGGGTGCATCTCATGCGCTGGAACTAGATTAGAAGGCGCAACATTCACATTACCACCCCGGCACTTGGCCTTGCCATGCGCCTGGGGTATAAAAGTGAAAGTCTTCCCTCATGATCTGCGTAGTGATCAAAAATGGATCGGGAGAGCCAACTATTACGCACGATGTGCCACTCACAGGGTACACTTGTGCCATGGTCACCATCAACTACTGCTGTTGCAAAACAACGGCTCCATCATCTAGGCAGTCTGTGTTCCAGTGACTGCAGTCCGCTGCATCTATCCGAAATCTTCTCGGAAAAAGGGTACCAACTGAAGAAGGGACGGAACCCATGGTTAGCCTCTTACCATGTTGTCTCTAACTCCCACTCGTCAGGAAGAAAGGCAACTACCAACTCCTCAGCCTCGGCGACATCATCTAAAAGTCAGTCGAGGAAAAATAAAACGATAGACCCGTCCTCATGGGTGTTTGAGAGCACCCGATCAAGGAAGAAGACTCTGACGAAGGTACCAGCCGGGGGTGATCAAACCACTGCTATCCATGACAACCCTTTGCTCGAAGACATCCACCAAAGAAGCAACCCCGAGGTAGCTGGGGATAGCCAATACGAGGCCTCAGAAGAAGAAGCTCTCCCGTACGAGAGCGAAGCCACGATTGATCCATCCACCTCTACCCATGTCATGCCCGTCTACATGGTAGTGGGTGGTGATGAAGAAGAAACCGACACTCCAGCTCTGGACATTATGCAGTGTATGGATACCGTGGAAGGAGGTCTCAAAACCCTCTGCCACCATGCAATCCTTAACTCAAATGGTATTTAAGATTCGAACCACTTTGGCATCTTAACCATTAACGAGGGCACCTGCCTTTACCAGTCCCGATCTAGGGGCTGATGGAGAATCAACTATAAACCCTCAATGGGTATCTTCGGGTGCAGATCATCACACCACACCTCGGACATCAGCTCCTTCAAATGTCGAGCTTCACACCTTACCGCCCTTGCCTACTTCCAGTCTACAAAGGATTTGGTTGACATGATCAGAGATCTGTGCGAGTGCTTCGAAGCACAAAATAAGCAGGAAGAGCGTCAGAAGATGAGAATCCCGCAACCTTATCCTCTCGAGTGGAATAAGGTGGTTTAACCTTCCATAAACCACAAACGCTGATGCCATACGAAAGGAAGGATTCTCCCCACCGGTACCTGACCTACTTCCAGTCTTAAACGGGACATCTTCCAAAGGAAGATGCCCTACTCACCAGCCTATTCGTCGGGGCATTGAAGGGAGTCGCTTACGACTGGTACTACAGTCTTCCCGACAACTCCATATCATTTTTCGACGACTTGATGCGCCTCTTCTTCGACCGATTCTACAACGGTGGGAGAGACATGACCATGTCATCTCCTATAGAAGTGCGCCAAACAGAGAATGAGACTATTCGAGCCTTCATCGAACGTTTCTGATAAGCATGTTTAATGTTGCCTCAGGGAATGCTAGAACATGCGCTGATCGATGCCTGCAGCATGAACATGACTCCTGCAATCAAGCTTGGGCTCGACTCCACCCAGTCTCTCGATTGGAGTTTGTTGATTATCGGGGCCGAAACTGCTGAGAAGAAGGCATTTAATGCTGGCCTTCTAGGGTTTAACTTTCCCGCATTTGACGACAAAGGGAAACATGTCGCTACAAACAACAGTGGGCACGAGGCGAAAGGAAAACAAACATTAACTGTCAATGCCTCGAAGAGCACATAGGGGCACGCTCAAAAACCTTTACCTGCACCAAGGCCAACAGAGGTCTACTCCTTCAATAACGAGGATACCATACAACTCTTCGAGATGCTGAAACACAGCAACAAGATCAAGTTGCCTGATCCAAAGCATCCTGACGAGGTGGACAGAGTGGGCGACCCGAGGTACTGTCACTACCATCGGTTCGTCGGGCACTACCAAAATAAGTCAAATTAGCGACGCAATTAGCGATGCTTTGTTAAGACGTCGCTAATATTTTTGATACTGGCGACGTACTTTTTATATGTCACAAAACGTCACTGATTGTAAAAAGTAGCAACGTTGAGCGACGTTTAGTGACTACAATTAATTTTTTGGAAAGTAACGTCGATGAGAAGTCGCTGAACGTCGCTATATTTTGTAATCAGTGACGTTCAGTGACGTATATTTATTGGGTCGCCATTTTTTTTTATTTTGGTGACATTTACCGACGTCATTTAATGACGTCGCTAACTGTTTAATATACACGGGACCAGCCCCATCCCAAATCCAAAAATTGCACAGCAAATTTTTTTTCCTCCCTTAACCGCCGCTCCCCCCTCGACTGCTCCTCTCCCTCGACCGCCGCTCCCCCCTCGAGGCCACCGTCTATCCCCCTCGCCACCGTGAGCTCCTCCTCCTCCGGGCTCCTCATCCACCGACCCCCCTCCGCGAGCTCCTTCTCAACCACCTAGGCTAACCTCCTCCTCCTCTCGACAAACCCCAAGATCTGGTAAATCCTAACCTATATTCTATCTGAGTTTAGATACGACACAGACATGAATATGACACGATACACTGACACGATACACTATATTATATTCATACACTTACATGATATACTGAGCCACCACTAGGGACAATAAGATATAATTAGGGACTGATTGGGTTCAGTACCAAAACTGATTAGGGATCAGTCTTCAACTAATCAAATATCAGTCTTCGACTGATTTGAATGTCAATCTCCAACTGGCATTTGAAGTAGTCAATAGAAATGATTGTTTAAGATGGATGTACAAGAAATTGGGTAAGTGGTGATACTGCTGTATCCTATGAGCAGATGCAAGGGGCTATGGGGACTGAATCTGTTAGGAAGTGACAAGGGCCACTTGGTAGTATCAGGGGTGTCCTCTTAGTGCAGAGCACTTATGCTCAATTGCACAGGGAATGCTCGAGTGTAGGCATCAGTTGGAGGATATGAGAGGTTCAGGATTTAAGGGGAGGGTCTTTGTATCAGCAAATTGAAACTGATATGAGGAAGAGAATCAAGTTTGGAGAGTACTAATTAGGCAGGGGTCTTAGGTCCCTACAGGCAATAGCCTTTGCTTGGCCTCTATGTGCATTAGGCAGGGATTTTCTTTTCTTCCCAAGGACAGCAGTCCAACATGAGGTGGTAAACAGCAGTAAGGATGTGGGCTTATCTCTGCAGTGAAGGGTATACCCTATATTGTGTACCTATATATATATATATATATATATATATATATATATACATAGGTATAGTGGTGTCTTCAATTAGGTACTATATGAACTTAGTAAGTGTTAAGTTAAGGTATTGTGTATAGGATATCCATATACATGTTATGGTTGATAATAGACCTAGAGTATCTTATCTATATGTTAAAGTTAACATATAGGAATAGGTAAATAAGGTAATCAAATAGTCTATGTATAGGATATCGGGTATAGGTATAGAGGGTAGTTTGAGTGTGATACTAAGAGGGCTTAAGACAAGGTAACCACTCTTAACTTATATTAGATAAGGGATAGCCAGTGTTATATGAATGCATGTATATTCTATGTGTTAATGCATAATAGATATGACACATGTCTTGTGTTAACTAATATAGCCTAGATAGGTGAGGTATAGATCCAGTAGCTTGGTTATAGACTCTTACAACCTAGAAATAGCTAAGTTTGACTCAGTTTGACCAATTGACCTAGAAATGGACTAGAATGAGTTATTTTCTGTAAAACTCCTATTTTTTTAATTATTTTTTAATTATTTTTTTAGACTTAAAAATGAATTTATAAAATTTATGGTTTTTTTTTATGGCCCGGTTTGGCCAATTCAGCCCGAACTGGGTCCGGGCCAAATTTAAGCCCATGTGAGCATGTGGGGTGACTAAGATGGCTATGTAGGAACATTTCATGTGTGTACAAATATTTTTAAATAATTTTGAGACTTGTTGAATATTTATTGACTTTTTATGTTTTATTAATAAAATAATATTTTACAAGATGGTACAATTTCTGGACCCATACATGGGTGAACGATAAAGTTCACCCATTGGGACGATTATTATTATTTTATTATAATTTAAGTTATTTTGTGGAGATTTAATAAACATGTTTTCCTATTTAAATATTATTACTAGGTGAGTTGATTTATTAAGGATTGAATTTATATATATGTAGATATGCTCAAATATATTAAATAATTGGATAGTTGACTTTTAAATGGTATTTGGATTTTAAATAGATTTTTTGGTGTATTTATGGATATATATATATATATATATTTTATATATATATATATATATATATATATATATATATATATATATATATATATATATATATATATATATATATATATATATATATTTTCTAAAATACATATATATATATATATATATATATATATATATATATATATATATATATTTTACAAAAAAATATATATATAAATATATATATATATATATATATATATATATATATATATATATATATATATATATATATATATATATATATATATATTTATATATATTTTTTTGTAAAATATATATATATATATATATATATATATATATATATATATATATATATATTTTACAAAAAGCAAACATAAAATTACAACCATTAAAAGTTCAAACAAGTCGACTGTGGGCCGGTGTGGGCACGTGGCCCTAGGGGCAGCCTGCCCGAAGCAAGGAAATTTTTTTTTTGGGACGAAAATCAAACGGAATTTGAAAATTTAAATTTCGAAAATTGAACCGTCACGAGAAGCGGTTGCACCGGTCCCGATGGGGGGACTGATGTGCTGTCCGAGGGGGGGCACCCTGCCCAACGTGCCGCGCTGCGCGAGAAGGGTGCGCGGCCCGAGGTGGGCGTACGTTTCGTCGAAGGGGAGAAGCCGGGGGTGGGGCGCCGGGCCAGGGGCGCCGGCGAGGGGCCATACGGCTGGGTAGGTCAGCCCGGCGGGGAGGGGGGGTGAGCCAGCGGACGCCGAGGACAAGAAGCCACAAAGGCGGCGAGGGGGGCCGGAGGGCCGGTGGAGAGGGCCGGTCCGGGACGGGAAGAAGAAGGGGGAACGGGGAGCGACTGGACGCCGACGGCGGCCAGGCGTCGCGACGAACGGGGATGCCGGCTAGGGGCATATATATATATATATATATATATATATATATATATATATATATATATATATATATATATATATATATATATTTTTTTTAATATATATATATATATATATAAGTTGAGGGGTGGTCGGCCCCACCCGACCACCCATGCGTGTGCAAAGCTATGAGCAGCAGCATGCGTTAAAGGAGAATGGGTGTGGCCGCCCCTTTATTAAATGCCACAAACAACCACCTTTTTATATATTTGCATAAACCTATGTTAGCTCAACTAATTGTGGCCGATGCCCTAATGTATCTGAAGCTACAATATCCGCCACCTTTAAACCCTAAATTCTTTTTCTTCCATCCTCCTCCCCTCTTCTCGGCGAGCGTGCCAACCGCGGCAGCCGTTCACGACAACGGCAATGGCAACAATGACAATAATAACAGATTCCCACTTTAAGGTATCCCACTTCCTCGATCAATTTCTCTATCAATTTAAATCCATTTTTAGATCCGTAAATTCGTGTAGAAAGCCCCCATGACCCTCTATCATCCCCTTCAAATAGTTTTATTTATTCTGTAATAAATTCCAGGTTTAATTAGATTAAAAATCATGAAAAAAATTAGTTTTCAAAAACTTAAAAACCCGGTACGAGGTACGTCACGACAAACCGGATGACCCTGTCGCAAACCGAGAGTAGCGAAGGGTCTGTATCGACTTTGCGGACGTGCGGGTTTTGACGGAATTCAAGTTGGTTGCGTGTACGCGACGAATTTGATCCGTATCCGTCAAATTTTTCCATATCGGGCCTTTTCGATATTTCCTAATTACTTTGTGCACACTCATCAAATCGCAACGAAACTTGCGCCATTGGATTCAAAATATTTTTTTGGTCCTGTATACCAAGTTTGGTCCGATTCTGAGACCGTTGACTGGGACGCCACTTTGGCGGGCCTACAATCCCACTCAACGGGCGATTTTGTGCACGGCTCCTCGGAATCCAAAATTGGATATACCGTTGAGTTCGTCTCGAAAAAACAAATTCATAGACATGAAGTTTGACGACTTTAGAGACCGTAGGTTCTGCGCACATATCGGTGCAAGGCGGGTCCAACGGCGGATATCGTTTTGACCCGAAATTTTGATTTTGCCCCTGTTCTAGAATTTGACTTTTGGACAAGCGTTTCCTAGGTATATCTTTTATTCCAAACTCATTCGTGATGTTTGTTTCGGCATCCGGAGCTCCTTGTAGATTTTGACTTTCGTTTTGACGATTCTGACTGCTGGATTTTGCTACATCTCGCACCACCCTCAGGCAAGACACCTTGCCATTTGCTGTTTAATTATTTTAGCTCATATTTCATGCATTATTCATTTTTTTTATGCATAATAAACTGTGATACATGGCATAACCTGTTAGAACTTACTGTTCATTTATATTCTCCTGCTATGTATTATTTTTCTTACTCATTAAACCTAGATTTAAGGGACCACCTTGTGTGTTGCATACATAGGCCTTGACACATTTATACCATGTTGTTGTGAGTCACATATAGGGCTCAGACATGCATGATTGGCTGGCCACCAGTACGTATAAGCCGTACGTTAGAAAATAACTGCTATTAGAATTGCATGCTAGAAAACTTAGCAGTTATGAGTTGGCATTGGGCGGGGAGAACATGATTGGAAGTTGACTACCACCCTATCTATCATAGACTCGCTCGCTACTGAGGAACGATAGGTAGACTATATGCTATAGACTCGCTCGATACCGAGGAATAGTATATGGTGTTGTGACTCGCTACTGAGGTACTACATTGGTATTTTCTTGACTTGACCCGGTAGTCATGCGACCATGAACTGTTCTTAAAACTGCATTCACTTAGAACTTTTAGGCTACCTTATCCGTTAGGTATGAGTACTTTTGGTTTGGGTACTTGTATCTGACCATAGCTTGGAACAATAACTTGTCGCGAATTAGTTCGTCACATCTTGTCCTTGTTTGGTTGTAGGTGTGACCTACTACTTCGATGAGAAGGTATTGAACCTTGTTGGGGTTCGGATACTATATTGGATTCATAGCATGGAAAGATACGTCACCGTGAATTAGTTTACCATCTCCTGTCCTTGTTTGGTTGGGGGGATGGTACGCTAGTTCAAAAGGTGCGTGTTGGACCATGTTATAAATCAATTGACTTACTTATTTGAGCAATATTTATTCAGTTTATATGGCATGATATTATGTGTCTTGTTACGTCCCTCTGAAGACCTGGTTATCTCTCTAGGTGTGTGTTCTTGTCTTTCGCAGGTGTTCTAGCTCTATCCATGACCATCTCCATTTCTTCGAGGATGATTGCACTTGGATCATCTTCGCTTCGCTCGCCAAAATTATTTCATTTCCCATGTATTCTTTTCTTACTTATTGGTAGTGGATTTGTCTCCGTCCAATATATTGTACAAATATATTTCCATAGATGATTATATGAATTCTTTGTTTTCCTTTATTTTGTGGATGAGATTAGTCATTATGGTTTCTACTATATATTACTGCTTATGTATGCATACGAGGTTTCCATATATTGGAGTATACTTCGTATGTATACAGCTGGCATGTCTATGTACCTAGTCCTACGTATGTTTGGACTGGGGCATTACATATTTTTGTGGTGGCCCATGCAGGTCGAGTTTGTCACTTCGGTTACGTTACTGTACCGATGTGAGCCTACAACATAGGATTAGAATCTAGGAATCTCATCCATACAGCTTGACCTCTTCCCTTGGTCTCAAATTTCGAATTCTCGATCGACTTCCTTGAATTGCATCTTGTTTGATTCCTTTCTACCGTTGATTCTTATTTTCGTGCTTAGTGTCAACTAGGAAGATGACTACACTAGTATATACTCATAGGTCAAACACATGGCTAGAATGGTAATATTGGCAATTGGAATACATTTAAGACTCTAATTGAGTTAAAAAGGCTTTTTAGTGTGATTTAATGATTAGTAATTGGTAAAGTATGATACTACCACGGGAAGTTTTAACCTTGAGATTTCTAAATAGTAAACACTAGAGGATTTATAGAATTTCATACTTGGTTTAAAAAAATTGACTGATTTTCAAGATTTGATATTTATGATTTATTGGATTATAGTTATACATCCTTGCACAAGTATAAAATTGATTTGCTTTTCGAGTTGTAATATTTATGAGTTTTGGGTGATAGATATACATCTTTGAACAAATATAAAATTTATTTGTTTTTCGAGTTTTGATGTTTATAATTTATTGTATTATAGTTATACACCTTTGAACAGTTATAAATTTGGTTTAAAAATGATCATAGCTTTTAAAAAATGGCTATAGGAATTATTTAAATTTGAGTTGTACAGCTTGCGATTTTCGTGTTTAGTAAATTTTGAATTTTAAGTGGAAGTAATGATGGTAAATTTTGGTTTACAATATTTGAAAACAATTTTTGAGAATTTTTCTTTATTTTAAATTGTGTCCTATGATTGAGGATTTACAAATCTATTTAGATTTTTGGTAAAAAAAAAGATTTTGACTGATAAGATTATTTGAAAATTTTAGTTTAATGTGGGATTGCTAATTTTAAAAATTTTGGAAGAATTTCGAAGGATGTGATGGAAAGTTATTATGATTGATTAAAGGAAGTTACCATTTAAAAGTTGTGATTTTGTTGGTATAACTTAGCATGAATAGAAGTTAAAATTGATGAGAGCATTGAGCTTAATTTTTGAGATTGCTTTTAATATGCTAAGAGTTTTATTATGAGTTATTTGAAAATTTTAGAGTGTTAAATTTTTGGTTGAATGTGAAATTTTTATAGATTCGTAAATTATGAACTCTTGAGTTAAATAGTTGAATTTAAACGTTGATTTTGGAATAGATTAGTAGTAACGTGATAAAATTTTGCTTTGAGATTTATGAGAGTGATTTAAATTTTTATGATGAATTCGAACGGCTTGGAGTGAATACAAATTTTGGTGGTATTTTTGAAAGTTTTATTTTGAAACTTTTGGAGGAAACTTAAGTTAAATTTTAATGGTAGGCCCCAAGATAACCCTACTGAGTGTTCCACACTAATTGCCATGTCACCCATGACCATGATAGTAGTATATACACAAGTGTTGTTAGTCATCTACCAAGCTATGTGACTGTATTTCCACCTTGACTTACTCGACCTTCCTTCAATTCTAGATCTTTTAATTGCGACCTTCTAACCCAATTGCAATTTGAATAATGATTTAATAGTTCCTTAACTGTATTCATCTAGGAGACTATCTTCTCTCCGAAATTGTGTTCCTAAATTATTTTTTATGAATTCTTTAATTAATTTTATTTCATGCTTTAACTTGATTTTCTTTATTTTGTGCATTAATTATCTCCTCGTGAACTCCCACTTTCTATTTTTTGATCTTCTGGCATCCCCTACCATGACTTGTATATTTGGAGTACAATACTACACTTTTCCTCCCAACAAATTTCATATATAAGACCTAGACAAACCCACCTTCATATAGATATATCATGTCCCACTAAAACACGTATCCTTGTATACTATTTTCATGATAGGACCTTCTGGTCAAAATGGCCAAACTATAATCTTTACCATGATACCGATATATTTTTCGACCACTGATAGGGATTCAACCTCGACTAAATTCTTTCGACCTGATATGTGATTTTTGTTCTATTAAATTCCTTAATGCTTAGCGTTGTACTTTATCTTGGTTGTTTGACCCATGGTCCCATCACGCTACTAGTTTAACTCTTGTAAGTTGGGTAGAATACCTCGCGGCCCAACAAAGCCTTTGTCCTTGTGACCTATGTTGATAAGTTTACTCAGACTAGAAATTCAGAGGACCCTACCTTATCTAGTCTACCAAGCCATAAATGAAGAAACACTAGGACAACTGTATAGGCCCACACTTCGGGCGAGCCTTGATTTTAAAAGATCCGGGACTATTTAATTTCCTTCATCGGTACCTCCCTTGCACATATTTTGACTATCCCATGCTGCTAATGTAGCTTCATTTTTGCAAGCTTATTTGTTATCAAGCGTGATCATGACATATTTTATTGGGTGCACCCACTAACATATTGTCTAATCTGAACCGGTACATGATGGTCTGATCAACCTATTGCACTTTGGTTCGCTTATCATAACTTATTCTATGCGGATGGAGACATAGTTAAACTTGCCTTAGAGTCTCAACCGCGACCGCCTTGACAATTCTTTTTTGAATTATTTTTGCCGCCTATGAACCCCGCAATTCGTGCTCAATATATAACACCGTCTTTGAAACATTTGTTGTTCTTGTCTTTCACTTATTTTGGAAAGACAAGGCACTGTACTTGCTAGATAGACTCAAGGTATCATCTTTGGTTGTCCAATCGGTTAATTATACACAAATGTAGATAGCCACCGACCGACTCATGCGGCTGTATCCTCGCCTTTAACTACTCCTCATTTCTCAACCCTAGAATTATTATCGTGTCCTTCCAATTGTTCTTGAGCACTCGAGAATGATTCTAATCATTCACTTAAATCAAACTCTCAATCGAGGCGATTAGTCTCCAGTTTCTCTCTAGGAACCACATCTCTCAAATGTCTAAATTATTCTCTTTGATCTACTCAATCCCTCATTACTCTCCAATTTGGATTATCGAAATTTTTCTACCTTCACTAGCAATCCTTATTTGAACTCCATAACCATGATATATTTTTTTATATATCGACTCCACAATTTTCTATTGCATGGTGGGTTGAACGCCGTTTTATCGCCTCCTCCAAAATTTAATTATATTTTGGTATTGAAGAACTCTTCCTATCCCTCAATCCTATCTACCCTATTCATCTAAATTTCGAGGACGAAATTCTTGTAAGTTGGGTAGGATGTAAAACCCCTATTTTTTAATTATTTTTTTATTATTTTATTAGACTTAAAAATGAATTTATAAAATTTATGGTTTTTTTTTTATGACCCGGTTTGGCCAATTCAGCCCGAACTGGGCCCGGACCTAATTTAAGCCCATGTGAGCATGTGGGGTGACTAAGATGGCCATGTAGGAACATTTCATGTGTGTACAAATATTTTTAAATAATTTTGAGACTTGTTGAATATTTATTGACTTTTGGTACACAATTTATGTTTTATTAATAAAATAATATTTTACAAGATGGTACAATTTCTGGACCCATACATGGGTGAGCGGTAAAGTTCACCCATTGGGACAAGAAGCCACAAAGGCGGCGAGGGGGGGCCGGAGGGCCGGTGGAGAGGGCCGGTCCAGGACGGGAAGAAGAAGGGGGAACGGGGAGCGACTGGATGCCGACGGCGGCCAGGCGTCGTGATGAACGGGGATGCCGGCTAGGGGCATATATATATATATATATATATATATATATATATATATATATATATAAGTTGATGGGTGGTCGGCCCCACCCGACCACTCATGCGTGTGCAAAGCTATGAGCAGCAACATGAGTTAAAGGAGAATGGGTGTGGCCGCCCCTTTATTAAATGCCACAAACAACCACCTTTTTTATATATTTGTATAAACCTATGTTAGCTCAACTAATTGTGGCCGATCCCCTAATGTATCTGAAGCTACAATATCCGCCACCTTCAAACCCTAAATTCTTTTTCTTCCATCCTCCTCCCCTCTCCTCGGTGAGCGTGCCAACCGCGGCAGCCGTTCACGACAACGGCAACGGCAACAATGACAATAACAACAGATTCCCACTTTAAGGTATCCCACTTCCTCGATCAATTTCTCTATCAATTTAAATCTATTTTTAGATCCGTAAATTCGTGTAGAAAGCCCCCATGACCCTCTATCATCCCCTTAAAATAGTTTTATTTATTCTGTAATAAATTCCAGGTTTAATTAGATTAAAAATCACGAAAAAAATTAGTTTTCAAAAACTTTAAAACCACGGTACGAGGTACGTCCCGACAAACCGGGCGACCCCGTCGCAAACCGAGAGTACCGAGGGTCCGTATCGACTTTGCGGACGTGCGGGTTTTGACGGAATTCAAGTTGGTTGCGTGTACGCGACGAATTTGATCCGTATCCGCCAAATTTTTCCGTATCGGACCTTTTTGATATTTTCCAATTACTTTGTGCACACTCATCAAATCGTGACAAAACTTGCGCCATTGGACTCGAAATATTTTTTTGGTCCTGTATGCCAAGTTTGGTCCGATTCTGAGACCGTTGACTGGGACGCCATTTTGGCGGGCCTACAATCCCACTCAACGGGCGATTTTGTGCACGGCTCCTCGGAATCCAAAATTGGATATACCGTTGAGTTCGTCTCGGAAAAATAAATTCATAGACATGTAGTTTGACGACTTTAGAGACCGTAGGTTCTGGCGCGCATTTCGGTGCAAGACGGGTCCAACGGCGGATATCGTTTTGACCCAAAATTTTGATTTTGCCCCTATTCTAGAATTTGACTTTTGGATAGGCATTTTCTAGGCATATCTTTTATTTCAAACTCATTCGTGATGTTTGTTTCAGCATCCGGAGCTCCTTGTAGATTTTGACTTTCGTTTTGACGATTCTGACTGTTGAATTTTGCTACTTCTCGTACCACCCTCAGGCAAGACACCTTGCCATTTGCTGTTTAATTATTTTAGCTCATATTTCATACATTATTTATTATTTTCTTTATGCAAAATAAACTGTGATACATGGCATAACCTGTTAGAACTTACTGTTCATTTATATTCTTCTGCTATGTATTATTTTTCTTACACATTAAACCTAGATTTAAGGTACCACCTTGTGTGTTGCATACATAGGCCTTGACACATTTATACCACGCTGTTGTGAGTCACATATAGGACTCGGACATGCGTGATTGGCTGGCCACCAGTACGTATAAGCCGTGCGTTAGAAAATAACTGCTATTAGAATTGCATGCTAGAAGACTTAGCAGTTATGAGTTGGCATTGGACGGGGAGAACATGATTGGAAGTTGACTACCACCCTATCTATCGTAGACTCGCTCGCTACTGAGGAACGATAGGTAGACTATATGCTATAAACTCGCTCGATACTGAGGAATAGTATATGGTGTTGTGACTCGCTACTGAGGTACTGCATTGGTATTTTCTTGACTTGACCCGGCAGTCATGCGACCACAAACTGTTCTTAAAACTGCATTCACTTAGAACGGTTAGGCTACCTTATCCGTTAGGTATGAGTACTTTTGGTTTGTGTACTTGTATCTGACCGTAGCTTGGAACAATAACTTGTCGCGGATTAGTTCGTCACATCTTGTCCTTGTTTGGTTGTAGGTGTGACCTACTACTTCGATGAGAAGATATTGAACCTTGTTGGGGTCCGGATAACATATTGGATTCATAGCATGGAAAGATACGTCACCGTGAATTAGTTTACCATCTCCTGTCCTTATTTGGTTGGGGGGATGGTACGCTAGTTCAATAGGTGCGTGTTGGACCATGTTATAATTCAATTGACTTACTTATTTGAGAAATATTTATTCAGTTTATATGGCATGATATTATGTGTCTTGTTACGTCCCTCTGAGGACCTAGTTATCTCTCCAGGTGTCTCGTTCTTATCTTTCGCAGGTGTTCTAGCTCTAGCCGTGACCATCTCCATTTCTTCGAGAATATTTTGGGACTGGGGCATTACATTTTCATTTCCAAACATGACATTAATATATTATTTCATGATTAGGTCTTCGAGGTACCGTATCGGACACTATTGATATTTCACACCAGATATCAGGCGAGTATATTCTTTAATAATTTTTGTTTTATGATAATTTCTATGTTTCTTGAATTTAATATAGATAT
Organism: Iris pallida; assembly: GCA_029216955.1. NCBI lineage: Eukaryota > Viridiplantae > Streptophyta > Magnoliopsida > Asparagales > Iridaceae > Iris > Iris pallida. The sequence goes on along the minus strand of JANAVB010015599.1, from coordinate 299,208 downwards.
CCATGATTACTGTTACCAAAAATAAACTAAATATAAAATATAAAATAAGTATTTTAGTGACGGTTATTAAATTATTGTCACGATAATTAATGTTATAACTTGTAACGGTAATACTGTTACGCATTAAAAAAATAGTGTTACAAAATGCCTATTTTGGTGTAGTGTATTGTTTGGATCCCGTCATGAGATGTTATTCTTTGTATACCTTTCGATATCTTGTACAAACCTTCTTGTTATTTTTGTATATTGTATGGACACCGATTCCTGCGAAGGCTAGCTACCTTCTCAGAGAATCATGTGTCGTAACTTGTCATGGTTGGATCCACTATACTAGTCGGAGGTAAAGAGTATTAGCGTAGATATGTGATCAATACCCTCCTTGCACGCATGGATCCACTATACTTGTCATGGTTGGATCCACTATACTAGTCTATGCATCCATTTAGACGATATAATCGAATAAGTGTATCTATCTTTGCAGAATTATCTTCAAATGGATATGAATTACTATCTGCAGAATCGTTCATGGATGTACAACCATCATTCTGATGACATATACGGTATGCAGGATGAATTCATAGAGGGTGTACAGCAGTTCCTATATTTTGCCAAGGCGTTCCCTTAGTACATGGACGGTACCAAAATTAAGTATACGTGTGTGAGATGTCACAACTTGAAATATCATCCAGAAGTGGAAGTCACATATCATTTATACTCGAAGGATTAAACACCGAATTACTATCAGTTGAGTGCGCACGGAGAACTTGTGTCTTTAGCATCGGAGTATGAGCCTTATATGGATGTCCACAACCACGCTGCTTACAACGATGGGTTGGTGAACATGGTTTTTGACGCGGCGGGGCCTAGTTTCGATCCGGACAATCATGATACACCTGAGGAGGCACCGAACGCCGATGCTGCAAAGTTCATGGAGTTGCTAGAGAATGGAAGGACTCCATTATATCTTGGTTGTGAGGGTCATTCACCGTTGGAGGTGGTTACAAGATTGTTGAGCATCAAGTCCAATTTTAACATGTCGTAAGATTGCTACAACCGACTTATGGAGTTGATTATAGAAATATTGCCTGAGGGTTCTAAGTTGCCTAAAGACTTTACCGGTCTAAGAGGATGGTGAGATCGCTCTGGATAAGATGCAAGAAAATGGATGCATGTCGCAACGGATGCATGTTGTACTACAAAGACGACAAGGATGAAGTCGTCTGCAGATTTTGTGGTGCCGATCGCTACAAGGACAGTAGCAAAAGAAAGTCTATCGGTTCAAGGAAGCCTACCGATTCGATGCACTACTTGCCGTTGACGCCGCAGTTGTAGCGGTTGTTACTTGCTATGGACATTGTAAAATGATTGCTTGATTGAATTGCTTGTACTTAGATTAGCTTAGCCCCGATATTTCTATCCTGCTTGGGTTTGAAATTCTGAGGACGAAATTTTTCTAAGGAGGGTAGAGATGTCACTCCCCGTTCCCAGAATGCGTATTTTTATACATGTACTACTCGAATGTATTTAGTTAGTATTTATCATGTATTTATTTAATATTTATCATGTATTATCCTGTATTTAAATTCCTTTAAATTTCATGTTAATCAATTAATCTGCTCTTTAAATTTTCATGTTAATTTAATTCCTGCAATTATATATCTGCAATTTTATTTCTGCACTTTATTTCCTGCTTTTATTCTCTGCTTTAGCTAGGCTTTGGGTTCGGGTTAGCCTTGGTTGGATCCCCTACAACCCGACCCATTGGACCTGGCCCAACTCCCACCTACCACCCTTTTTCTATTTAAAGCTTACATCTTTTTCTCTCTCCTCATAAACTCACATTCTCACCATTACTCCTCTTCTTCTTCTTCATTACTCTCTCCGCCTACCAAACCGTAGGCAAGTACAACTTGCTTTCCATGAGAACCCATATTTTTATAGTTCATTTGCCTTCCTCTCGTGATCCTAAGAGAGTTTAGAACTTGGCATTTCTCATTTCGAAGTCTTAATTTTTGTAGATCTAGAAATTAGTATTTTCGGATTTTGGTGGTCTTGATCTATCAAACTTCTTTGTTTGCAAATTTTGATGGTTCCATGTTGTAGAAAGTTTTATTCTACCCAATTTTGACCTTTGGAAAGTTGGATTTGGACTTGTTTTGACCAAGTTATGGACTTTCGAAGCTTTAGGGTGCAACCATGGAGTTCTTGCTGTTTGGAGAAGACAGTGAGCAGTGTACGCTAGCTTTTTAGCTTGCGTCACTGAGCTGTGCGCGCTCTTTAGCGCAGCGCAGTATAGAGTCCATACGCTGCCTTTTTAGGAAGCGTGTCTTGTATACGCTACCTTTTGGAAGCGTATGTCGTATGGAGTCCATACGCTGCCTTTTGGGAGCGTATGACTTGCATACGCTGACTTGGATGGTCAGGAGTCGTATGGAGTCCATACGCTACCTTTTGGGAGCGTATGACTTGCATACGCTGACTTGGATGGTCAGGAGTCGTATGGAGTTCATACGCTGCCTTTTGGGAGCGTATGACTTGCATACGCTGACTTGGATGGTCAGGAGTCGTATGAAGTTCATACGCTGCCTTTTGGGAGCGTATGACTTGCATACGCTGACTTGGATGGTCAGGAGTCGTATGGAGTACATACGCTGCCTTGAAGAGGAGTCGTATGGACTTGCATACGCTAGGCTGACCTGAGCGTACGCTGACTTGAGCGTAGCTAGACTTGAGCGTAGCCTGACTTGAGCGCAGCCCTGTATATTGATATTTTATTAGATATTTAACGTCCATTTTATATCCTTACGCCTTTTGGCATAAACTTGATATAATCATGATATGTTAATATTTCTGTTAAATATGGATTGTTACGTGGGATGTACCATGTGTCATGAATTGAGTATAGATACCCCGATTGACTGGAATTAAACCCTGAGAGTTGTAGACTCGACCCCACTAAATATTAGTTGACTTTCATGCCTTGACACCATTGATAATAATGGTTATCTTGACTAAATTAATCATGCGTTCCTAGTTGGAACTAAGAGGCTGGCTAGTCGTCTTATTAAATTAAATGAATGAGACACATTCATGTTATGAACTATTGTAATCGACTGGCTGATCCCGAATATTGACATACATGCACATGCAGGCTTCAATCTATTTATTTATTTATTTACTTATTTATTTTTTTTCAAAAGAAGCATGTGTACTTTATGGTCAAGGCATGATTACCGTGGTTAGATTTGATTGTTGTATTACGCTATGTAAGACCTACAACCTAACCGCACTGGTATCGTTGTAGAGTTGTGCATATCGTACCCCGTACGAAAGTACTCATTTGAATGACCATGATCCACGGCATGGGATTTCACTCAACGTAGGGACTATTAAGTTAAATAAAATAATGATTGCATGGAGAGAATGGATTCTCGAGTTCTTACATGGCAGCCCCCTTGGGACGAGTAGTATCCGACGGGCCGGCTGGTTTCCACAGATACTGTAAACCTGCCACACGGGCATGGAGTAGTATCTGGTTATGTTATTTATTGTATATTATATATTGATGACGGGTGTCCTACTGGGACTCGTCTAATTCATGCATGGCGCACATGATTCACTGGATAGACTAGCCTTGCTTGCACATAGTAAGAACTGAGGAATCCCTAATTGCATTATTCCAGGATAACTTGGAACACACAGTAGCAAGCCGTAGTAGTTGAATGGCCGTTTAAATTGACTTGTTTGTGTACTGTACTACTCTGTTACCTATCTGGGATGATCAGAATGTCAGGACATGACGGGCCAACTACTGTCCTTGTTTGGTTTGGAGGTTGGTTCGAAGTGTCGTGATGTTATGAGAATCCTAGTGGCAAGCAGAGATCTATTTGTCATATTTTTCCTTACTGGTTTTAGTTCTCATGTCGTGCTTCCTTGTGGTACTTGCTATTAGAGGTCTAACCTCTCTGGTTTTGCATGGCCAGATTTAGAGCCGGTCCCCGAGGATCCAGCTTACTTCTACCTCCAGGATGGTCGACACTAGAGGGATGATCGCAGGAGGACTCGAGTGGGTTCCTTACTTCACCGCTCGTTTTGTCACTTACTTTATACTTAGCCGTTTGGCACCGACATGTTAGTCGGATTGTCTTGTACTTACTTTTACATAATTGTAATTAAAGTCAGACTGCAGCTGATAACAATTGTGTATACTTTTGCTACATCAATCTGGCTATGTTTTGTAAAGCCAGATATCAAGAACATTTTGACAGAGCGTTTGGGATGCCTTACTGCTTTATCTTACATGTTCTCTATTACTGTTTCTTGTTTGAATGATTGAGACAATAGATGTGAAGTGACCATAGTGAGATTTTCATGTAGTATGCACCCCTTCATCTTTTAGACAGCATTGATCGTATTATACGGTATTCATCTACCCGTAATACGTAGCTGGCTGAGTCATTCCCCCGCTCTCCAGTATTCTGGTTCTGGGACGTGACAAGGTTTTAGTGGTGGCCCATGCAGGTCTGATTTCAGACTTGTGGGATGTTTTGATTTGTAGGATGTCTCAATCACACACGTTCCCCCTTAATCTCATGATTCGTTGTTCTTAATTCTAGCTTGACATTCCAGTATCCTTTGACTTCATTGATCTTTCTTGTCCGGTCGTTTGATTGTTCTCTTGTCCCTTTTCTTAGGGGCACCTCGTCCGTATCTATCAGAGCTAGACAGCAACAACATGGACAGCAGCATGGACAACCTGACCAGGTTGGTCAGCAACAAGGGTCAGAACCACTTCATGAGGCTATTCAAGAAGAGGTGATAGTAGAACCAGCGGTTGGACCGCAGTATCCGGAGGTTCCAACACCACCAATAGTTCCATCTACCCCTGTGGAATTGGACACACCAGCCCTTCTGGATATCATGAGAGGGATGATGGCCACTCAGCAACACCAGATGTTAGCCCAGCAGCGTATGCATGCTCAGTTGCAAGAGCAGAATGTACTACTCAACCAAGGATTACAGACGGCATTGGAAAGAGGGGCGAGGCCAGATTCAGGAGCGTCAGCCCGGTTTTGCAAGTACAACCCCCGTCGTTTCGAAGGCACGGAGGATGCCATCTCAGCAGATGCATGGCTTAAGGATATTGAGGCTATTCTGACAGCCGCTAAGGTGCCGGCCGAAGAACGTGTGGATCTAGTGAAGTTGTTACTTCAGGATCTCGTACGTGATTGGTGGGAATCAGGGAAAGTAGGCATCAGACGTCCTGTTGCTTGGGACGATTTTACTACAAGGTTCAAGACGAAGTATTATGGAGTTGTGGCGCAGTTTGAGCTGCAACAGAAGTTTATCAACCTCAGACAGGCTGGCAAGACTGTAGATGCTTATGCAGCGGAGTTCTGCAGATTGAGTAGGTTTGCCCCAGAGATGGTGGCGACGGAGCGCCAGAGGGCGATGAGGTTCCAGCAAGGGTTTCATCTTGAGCTCTTGCAATTGATAGAGGGGCACAATTACCAAACTTTTGATGAAGTATTGACGGCAACCCGCAGGCATGAGATCACCAGTCAGAGGAACACGGCAAGGACTGGGGGTCAGAAGAGATCCTACAGTCAGATTGAAGGAGGAGGGGGAGCAGCGCCCCGAACAACAGCACCATCCCCTGGCATTCGTATCCACGATGTGGCGATACGAGGGCCAGCACCACCACCCAGGCAGCAGCAGCAACAACCAAGGAAGAACCAGCAACCCCCGGCGGGCTGTACTTATTGTGGGAAGATGGGGCACACTAGAGATGTGTGTCGAACATTGAACGGGCAGTGTTTGATATATGGAAATCCAGATCATCGGGTTACCACATGTCCCATAAATTCGAGGTTAGGAGGACCAGTGCAGCAGTTTCCTACTCTGCCAGCACCTGGGGCAGGACAGTATCGAGGACCAGCGGTAGCAGTGAGGCCGTTGGCACAGCGTCCGTTAGTACCGCAGGCTCAGATGTTTCGGCAGCAGGGACCGCCGATGCAGCAACACCAGCATAGACCACCCCAGCATCATCAAGGCAGGGGTCAGCAGTAGCACCAGGCTAGGCCACAACATGGGAACCAGCAAGGAGGTCGAGGGCAGGCATTCACTCTGTCCTTGGAAGAGACATTAGCGTCGGAAGATGTCGTGGCAGGTAACATTCTCGTCGCCTCATATCCTGCAGTAGTATTGTTTGATTCGGGAGCATCCCACTCATTTATATCTGCACAATTTGCGACACGGCTAGGAATGGAGTTCGAGGCATTGCCAGGGAGGTTGAATATACTCACTGGTAATGGGCTCGTAGGAGTTAGTAGAGTTATTCTAGCATGTAGTGTTGTAGTTTATGGGCATTCTTTACCCGCCCAGTTGATAGAATTTCCTGTTGGAAATTTCGACGTTATCTTAGGCATGGACTGGCTGAAAGACAGTCATGCGACAATAGATTGTCGTAGTGGGAGTGTATCTTTTGATATTCCAGGCATGAAGAAATTTACCTTAGTCAGATCAGAGGTAACTCAGCAAGAGCAAGGCGTAATAACGACAATGGAAGAAGTTCAGGTTCCGAAGGTAGTTGAAGAATTTTTAGACGTATTTTCCGAAGAACTTCCCGGTCTTCCACCGGTTAGAGATAATGAGTTCAGCATAGAATTGGCACCTGGGACTAAACCGATATCAGATCAGGTTTACAGAATGGCGGATTCAGAGCAGGCCAAGGTATATCAGCACATAGAGGAATTGAAGGAGAAGAAGTTCATCCAAGCTAGCGTATCACCATGGGCAGCACCAGTGGTACTTGTTGGAAAGAAGGATGGATCATCCAGATTATGCATCGATTACAGGAAGCTTAATGCGGCAACAGTAAAGAACAAGTATCCACTACCCAGGATCGACGACTTATTTGATCAGTTGAGCAAGGCTAGAGTTTTCTCTAAGATAGATCTTCGTTCAGGGTATCACCAAGTGTGGGTTCGAAAGGAAGACATTCCCAAGACAGCATTCAGGTCGAAGTATGGGCATTATGAATTCTTAGTAATGCCGTTTGGTTTGACCAATGCTCCAGCAATATTCATGGATTTGATGAACCGCATCTTTATGTCGTATTTAGATCAGTTTGTCGTAGTATTTCTCGACGACATTCTTGTATACTCTGCTAGTGAAGAGGAGCATGAAGACTACCTCAGGAAAGTGTTGCAGGTTCTGAGAGAGAACCATTTGTATGCCAAGCTCAGCAAGTATGAGTTCTGGACGGATCATATTTTATTTTTGGATCATATTATATCAGGAGCTGGAGTAGCAGTGGATCCCAAGAAGGTAGAAGTAGTAGAGAGTTGGCCAGTACCCAAGACCGTAGCTGATGTACGAAGTTTCTTAGGATTGGCAGGATATTACAGAAGATTTGTGTCAGATTTTGCAAGACTCTCAGCACCCATGACCCGCTTGACATGGAAGGATGTGCCATTCGTTTGGTCGGCAGAATGTTAGACATCATTTGAGAATTTGAAGCAGAAGTTGATATCAGCGCCTATTCTTACATTGCCAGTTGGGCCCGAAGGTTTTACAGTATATTGTGATGCATCAGGTAAAGGACTTGGATGTGTCCTCATGCAGCACGGGAAGGTGATAGCATATGCATCTAGGCAGCTTCGGGACCACGAGAAGAATTACCCAACTCATGATTTGGAGTTGGCGGCAGTAGTATTTGCTTTGAAGCTATGGAGGCATTACTTATATGGTGACCGAGTGGACATGTACACAGACCACAAAAGTCTGAAGTACATATTTACTCAGAAGGAGCTGAACATGAGGCAGAGAAGATGGTTAGAGCTGATCAAGGATTATGACGTAGAGCTTCAGTATCATCCATGCAAGGCTAATGTGGTAGCAGATGCTCTCAGCAGAAGAGGCGGCACATTTATGTTGACAACACAGAAGCACATCTTAGAAGACCTTCAGGAAATGGGTATCGAGGTTATACTTCCTAGTGATATAGGAGTTCTGGCGAGTCTACAAGTCCAATCTGACTTGGTAGATAGGATCAAGGCAGCTCAGGCACAAGACCCAAAGATTCAGAAGCTTAGGGCAGAATGTGATTCAGGGCTCAGAAAGGAGATGCAAATCCACGAAGACGGTACACTTAGGTTTGGATCATGTCTATGTGTGCCTAGTGGAGATATCAGACAGGAAGTTATAGCAGAAGCTCACAGTTTCCAGTATTCTGTACATCCTGGAGGGACCAAGATGTACCAAGATATCAAGCAGCACTTCTGGTAGAACGGGATGAAGAGGGAGATAGATAGCTAGATTTGTTTCCCGTTGCTTGGTATGTCAGCAAGTGAAGGCAGAACAGCAGAGGCCAGCTGGATTATTGCAACCACTTCCTATCCCGAAATGAAAGTGGGAGCATATTACAATGGACTTTGTCACCGATTTACCAAGATCACCAAGTGGTAAAGATGCTATTTGGGTGATAGTAGATCGTCTTACAAAGGTAGCACATTTTCTTCCTTTCAGAGTAGGGCAATCTACAGAAAAGTTGGCAGAGTCGTATATGCAACAGATAGTCAGGCAGCATGGAGTCCCTGTCAGTATTGTGTCAGACCGAGATACCCGCTTTACATCATATTTCTGGAAGAGCTTGTATCATAGTCTGGGTACCAAGTTAAGATTTAGCACGGCTTACCACCCACAGACGGACGGGCAATCAGAAAGGACAATTCAGACCTTGGAAGATATGTTGCGAGCTTGCACTCTGGATTTTGGAGGATCTTGGGAAAGCCACCTGCACTTAGTTGAGTTCTCATACAACAACAGTTATCATGCCAGTATCCAGATGGCGCCATTTGAGGTACTATATGGTAAGAAGTGTAGATCGCCACTAGCATGGGATGATATCGGGGAAAGGAAGATGCTAGGCCCAGAAATGATTATCCAGACGATTGAAGTAATTAAAGGAATTAGAGAGCGACTTCGTGTTGCACAGGATCGGCATCGTTATTGGGCGGACCAGCATCGTAGGCCGCTAGAGTTTTCTGTTGGGGACCACGTGTTCTTGCGGATCTCACCTACCCGTGGGGTCATTAGATTTGGCGTTCGCGGGAAGTTGAGTCCGCGATACGTAGGCCCATTTGCTATTCTTGATAGGATAGGCGATGTTGCTTATCGTTTATCCCTTCCACCTTCGTTACGAGAGGTGCATGACGTGTTTCATGTATCTCAATTACGAAGGTATGTATCGGACCCCAGCCATATCCTCGATCATTCAGAACTGGTTGTTGGTACCAACCTGTCTTACGAGGAGCAACCTGTGTCTATCTTGGACCGAAGGGAGAAGATACTCAAGAACCGAACAATTAACCTTGTCCGGGTTGCTTGGGGTCATCACTCTTTGGGAGAGTCAACGTGGGAACGTGAGGATGATATCCGATCACGGTATCCATATCTGTTTGACTCACAAGGTATATCTTTTCTGTGTACCTTGATTGTCTTGATTCCTCATGCTTATCACCTTATGGATAGAATTGCTTGATATCGTAGATTGTTAAGTATAGATATGTTACTTGCTATGGACATTGTAAAATGATTGCTTGATTGAATTACTTGTACTTAGATTAGCTTAGCCTCGATATTTCTATCCTGCTTGGGTTTGAAATTCCGAGGACGGAATTTTTCTAAGGAGGGTAGAGATGTCACTCCCCGTTCCCAGAATACGTATTTTTATACATGTACTACTCGAATGTATTTAGTTAGTATTTATCATGTATTTATTTAATATTTATCATGTATTATCCTGTATTTAAATTCCTATAAATTTTATGTTAATCAATTAATCTGCTCTTTAAATTTTTATGTTAATTTAATTCCTGCAATTATATTTCTGCAATTTTATTTCTGCACTTCATTTCCTGCTTTTATTCTCTGCTTTAGCTAGGCTTTGGGTTCGGGTTAGCCTTGCTTGGATCCCGTACAACCGGACCCATTGGACCTGGCCCAACTTCCACCTACCACCCCTTTTCTATTTAAAGCTTACATCTTTTTCTCTCTCCTCATAAACTCACATTCTCACCATTACTCCTCTTCTTCTTCTTCATTACTCTCTCCACCTACCAAACCGTAGGCAAGTACAACTTGCTTTCTATGAGAACCCATGTTTTTATAGTTCATTTGCCTTCCTCTCGTGATCCTAAGAGAGTTTAGAACTTGGCATTTCTCATTTCGAAGTCTTAATTTTTGTAGATCTAGAAATTAGTATTTTCGGATTTTGGTGGTCTTGATCTATCAAACTTCTTTGTTTGCAAATTTTGATGGTTCCATGTTGTAGAGAGTTTTATTCTACCCAATTTTGACCTTTGGAAAGTTGGATTTGGACTTGTTTTGACCAAGTTTTGGACTTTTGAAGCTTTGGAGTGCAACCATGGAGTTCTTGCTGTTTGGAGAAGACAGTGAGCAGTGTACGCTAGCTTTTTAGCTTGCATTACTGAGCTGTGCGCGCTCTTTAGCGCAGCGCAGTATGGAGTCCATACGCTGCCTTTTTAGGAAGCGTGTGTCTTGCATACGCTACCTTTTGGAAGCGTATGTCGTATGGAGTCCATACGCTGCCTTTTGGGAGCGTATGACTTGCATACGCTGACTTGGATGGTCAGGAGTCGTATGGAGTCTATACGCTGCCTTTTGGGAGCGTATGACTTGCATACGCTGACTTGGATGGTCAGGAGTCGTATGGAGTTCATACGCTGCCTTTTGGGAGCGTATGACTTGCATACGCTGACTTGGATGGTCAGGAGTCGTATGGAGTACATACGCTGCCTTGAAGAGGAGTCGTATGGACTTGCATACGCTAGGCTGACCTGAGCGTACGCTGACTTGAGCGTAGCTAGACTTGAGCGTAGCCTGACTTAAGCGCAGCCCTGTATATTGATATTTTATTAGATATTTAACGTCCATTTTATATCCTTACGCCTTTTGGCATAAACTTGATATAATCATGATATGTTAATATTTCTGTTAAATATGGATTGTTACGTGGGATGTACCATGTGTCATGAATTGAGTATAGATACCCCGATTGACTGGAATTAAACCCTGAGAGTTGTAGACTCGACCCCACTAAATATTAGTTGACTTTCATGCCTTGACACCATTGATAATAATGGTTATCTTGACTAAATTAATCATGCGTTCCTAGTTGGAACTAAGAGGCTGGCTAGTCGTCTTATTAAATTAAATGAATGAGACACATTCATGTTATGAACTATTATAATCGACTGGCTGATCCCGAATATTGACATACATGCACATGCAGGCTTCAATCTATTTATTTATTTATTTATTTATTTATTTTTTTCAAAAGAAGCATGTGTACTTTATGGTCAAGACATGATTACCGTGGTTAGATTTGATTGTTGCATTACGCTATGTAAGACCTGCAACCTAACCGTACTGGTATCGTTGTAGAGTTGTGCATATCGTACCCCGTACGAAAGTACTCATTTGAATGACCATGATCTACGACATGAGATTTCACTCAACGTAGGGACTATTAAGTTAAATAAAATAATGATTGCATGGAGAGAATGGATTCTCGAGTTCTTACATGGCAGCCCCCTTAGGACGAGTAGTATCCGACGGGCCGGCTGGTTCCCACAGATACTGTAAACCTGCCACACGGGCATGGAGCAGTATCTGGTTATGTTATTTATTGTATATTATATATTAATGACGGGCGTCCTACTGGGACTCGTCTAATTCATGCATGGCGCATATGATTCACTGGATAGACTAGCCTTGCTTACACATAGTAAGAACTGAGGAATCCCTAATTGCATTATTCCAAGATAACTTGGAACACACAGTAGCAAGCCGTAGTAGTTGAATGGCCGTTTAAATTGACTTGTTTGTGTACTGTACTACTCTGTTACCTAACTGGGATGATCAGAATGTCAGGACATGACGGGCCAACTTCTGTCCTTGTTTGGTTGGGAGGTTGGTTCGAAGTGTCGTGATGTTATGAGAATCCTAGTGGCAAGCAGAGATCTATTTGTCATATTTTTCCTTACTGGTTTTAGTTCTCATGTCGTGCTTCCTTGTGGTACTTGCTATTAGAGGTCTAACCTCTCTTGTTTTGTATGGCCAGATTTAGAGCCGGTCCCCGAGGATCCAGCTTACTTCTACCTCCAGGATGATCAACACTAGAGGGATGATCGCAGGAGGACTCGAGTGGGTTCCTTACTTCACCGTTCGTTTTGTCACTTACTTTATACTTAGCCGTTTGGCACCGACATGTTAGTCGGATTGTCTTGTACTTACTTTTACATAATTGTAATTAAAGTCAGACTGCAGCTGATAACAATTGTGTATACTTTTGCTACATCAATCTGGCTATGTTTTGTAAAGCCAGATATCAAGAACATTTTGACAGAGCGTTTGGGACGCCTTACTGCTTTATCTTACATGTTCTCTATTACTGTTTCTTGTTTGAATGATTGAGACAATAGATGTGAAGTGACCATAGTGAGACTTTCATGTAGTATGCACCCCCTCGTCTTTTAGACAGCATTGATCGTATTATACGGTATTTATCTACCCGTAATACGTAGCTGGCTGAGTCATTCCCCCGCTCTCCAGTATTCTGGTTCTGGGGCGTGACAGTTATTATCCCAGGTTCGAACAATCCGAAAAGGAATATCGATGTGTATTTACGGCCATTGATTGATGAGCTGAATCAGCTATGGGAAGTAGGTTCCATCAGTACGATGTTTCTAGAAAATAAAATTTTCAGATGCGGGCAGCACTTATGTAGACCATCAATAAATTTTTGGCCTATGGAATGTTATCTGGATGGAGCACGCATGGTCGTCTTTCATGTCCGTATTGCATGGACCGCACTACGACTTTCTTTTTGAAACACGGAGGCAAATCGTGCTTCTTCGATTGTCATCGACAATTCCTGCCGAAGGATCATCTGTGCCGGAGGAACAGGAATACTTTTCGTGCTGGCATTGTGGAGAAGGCTAATCCACTGCCAAGGTGGCCCGGATACACGATATGGGAAAAGGTAAAAGATTTACTGAGAGCTATTGAAGAGCCTGCTAAGGGCTACAAGTGTGACGGATTTGGTCGCACTCATAACTGGAAGAAAAGGAGTATATTCTGGGATCTGCCATATTGGAGCACCAATCTGATTAGACATAACCTTGATGTCATGCATATCGAAAAGAATGTGTTTGACGACATAATTAATTGTGTAATGGACGTAAAGGAGAAGACGAAAGACAATCCAAAGGCAATATTGGACTTGGAAGAAATATGTAGACGTCCTGTATTACATTTGATAGAGGAAGGGAATGCAAAGTTGAAGCAGCCTAAGGCAATTTTCTTACTGGAGAAGGAGGATAAAGTGAGACTTTTTAGGTGGATTAAAGGTCTAAAATTTCCAGACGGGTATGTTTCGAACTTGAGAAGATGCGTCGACCTCAAGGAGAACAAACTGACAGGTATAAAGAGCCATGATTGTCACGTATTCATGGAAATGTTAATTTTGATTACATTTCGAGAATTCTTACCCCAAGTTGTTTGGGATCCATTGACCGAGCTTAGCATATTCTTCAGAGATCTTTGTTCTACTAAGTTGCTCGTCGATCGTCTAGAAAAGCAGGAGAACGATACTGCGGTAATACTGTGTAAGCTTGAGAAGGTATTTCCTCCTGAATTCTTCGACTCTACGGAGCATTTGCCAATTCATCTTTCCTACGAGGCATGTGTTGGTAGGCCCGTCGGTTATCGGTGGATATACCCGTTTGAGCGACATTTGAACCACCTAAAGAGGAAGGTGAAAAATAAGGCTCGGATTGAGGGTTCTATTTGTGAAGCCTATATTCTCGAGGAGGTTACAAACTTCTGCTCGACGTATTTCAAACCTCATGTTGCTACAAATAGAATGAGGACTCCGAAAAACGACGACGGATATCAAGAATCTAATGATGGAATACTGAAAGTATTCAATGCATCCGAAAAGCCTTCGGGGAAAATAAAGAAGAGATATTTGAATGACGAAGAGCTAAGGGATGCTCAGTTGTATATATTACTCAATTGCGACGAGGATGAAGTGGAGAAGCTATAGGGGTAAGTAATTAATGATGAGTTTATGTCATCTCAATGTAATAGTATAAGCTAATATTATTGTACTAATCGGCGGTTGCTTCGTTATTTTTCAACACATATAATAATGAGTTGAGGTCGGTTAGACCCTACCTAACTGACGAAGCATTAGAACAAGAAATGGGACGTCATTTTCATTCTTGGTTAAGCGAATATGTAAGCAGCTCGGTAATTATACTGGTCTCTTATAATACAACTGCGTAATAAATAACTTACTATCTATTCTTTGGTATTCAGGTCGATCGTCTAATTTCACCCAAGATTGAATTAATTAGATCTCTTGCCAAGGGACCAATTATTGTCGTTAAAATATGGCCAAGTTACTGTGTAAATGGCTTTAGATTCAAGTCGACAAATGCTCCGATCAAAGACAGCTTCCTGGATCTTGATTCCACGAAAAATAGTTGTTTGTGTATCAAATCTTCGAACTACAAAGATGTCGATCCAGAAAATGATTTCTTTGGCATCTTGCGAGAGATTGGGGAGTTGACATATGATTATGGCAGAGAACCTGCAAAGATCGTGTTGTTCAAGTGTGAATGGTTCGATCCGATTGAAAATCAAGGTTGAAAAATTGACAAGCATGGTCTTGTGGATATAAACTACAAGCGTAGATATCAAGGCTACGAACCATTTGTCCTATCAACTCAGGCTCAGCTCGTGTACTTTACAGCTTATCCGAGACGGGGAGCAACAAAGTCTGACTGGTGGGCAGTATGCAAGACTAAAGATAGAGATACTTTTGATGTTGACGAAAAAGCTTATCAGGAGGACGAGCTAACTCTTGTAACCAATATTGTAGATGTGGACTCCACGAAAGTTATGTATTACATGACTAATATAGAAGATATAGAATTATCTGAAGAGGAAGGCAAAGCCGACAAAGGCGAAGATGAAAGTGAAGATGTGGAGGAAGAGGAAGATGAGGTCGAGGAAGACGAACAAGATAAATATTCTGAAGATGATTGAGAGAGATGTACTTTTATTTTCTTATTATGTAGAGTTGGTTATTATCTAGTCTCGGTTACTATCTGAACTTAGATGTTTCTTATAGAATATACTATCTGGACTTAGATGTTTCTTGTAGAATGTACTATCTGAACTTAGATGTTTCTTGAAGAATATACTATCTGGACTTAGATGTTTCTTGTAAAATGTATCATCATATGTTATCTTGGTTATTATCTTGTCTTTGTTGTACTTTTATATTTCTAGTCTCTATTATTTATTGTATCATCATATGTTGTTATCAGGTATGACAGGTCATCGCGGATCGTTCCTGTTAGGGTTATATACTAAAAGCATCACTTTTGTAGTAACCTTATTTCCTTAAATTTTGAATGAGAATCATATGGGCAAATATTTGCATATTGTATTTGTTGCAAGTGTTAATGCAAATGTCTGATATTCTATATTGTAGATAATATGGTGTGTAGTGTCACACAGAAGATCATATTATCAGTTTTCTATGGAGTATATAAATAGTTCACAACCTAGATGGACTTGGACAATCTATTAGAAAGGTTGTAGTGTAATCTGGTATTAGTCTATATTGACTATAGGTTTACACTAGTATACTTTGTGTGTATTGAACAGGATACTTAAGGTTGTTCTTTTTGTACTGACTATATAAGAGAACAAATATCTCTATTATTATGGATGCTTGTGCTCTTAATCCGGATATAATAACAGACATGTGTATGCAGTGTGCATTACTTTGACTCATGAAAGAGTGAGATTCATGATGGATCAACAACCTCTATGAATTGGGTAATAATATTATATGTATGATGGGCTGTTGATTATAAATAGAATTCATGTCCCGATACATCGGGTTGATAATGTCCCCTTAAGGAGCTCATAAGGATTGTCATGTAAACCCTGCAGGTAGATTATATCAGACATGACAAATAAAGTTGAGCGGTACTACTTAAGGATAAAAGATGTCGAATCAATATAGTTGTCAGTAACTTAATTTGATTGACGGACATACGATATCTTAACATGGGGATCCAAACGAGCACATAATAAAAGGAGCCCACAAAAATAATTTAGGATTAGGGAGGTAGTACAACAATAGCTCATTAGTGGACCGAGCTATTGTTAATGGGCCTGGATTGTGTGTTCGGGCTGAACACGGGATATCCAGATCCGTTAGGAGGCCTAACCCTAATTTTTCCTTATGGTCCCTGCCGTAGCCTATATATATCCTCTATTATCTGGCCGCCAGATGATTGATAAAAAATCTGAAGCTTTCTCTAAATTTGTGATTCACGTAAGGAGAGAAAGAGAGAGCTGCCAAGGAGAATAAAAAGTTGGGAGATCGTCGCCACACGACGTCCAACTCGAGGAAGGAATACGTGCAGAAGATCTTGGGGTCGTCCGCTCGAGATTGCCAGGAATTACTTGTCTTCTTTCGGCCGCAGGTATAATTCGTGAACCCTAGTTTTCGCCTATGAAGGGTTAGAACACGTATTAAATCTGTTTAACTTTCTATCGATCAATACGCACACCAAAGTAAGGGTCCTGGGAATCCCCAGTTCCATCAGTTCCGTATGTCCCGACATGGGGGAGGACGGGGTTCTCCTTCGGTACCTCCTACTGGTACCGGCTCTGGATCCTAGTCGCCGAGTACTCCTATATATCAGACAGTACCTCCGCCTGTCGTGACGTTATATGGCGTATCTCCTAGGACGAGTAGTTCCAGGCCTGAGACTGCTCCTGAGTCTAGCATTCCTCATGTTGATACGACGATGGAGACAGATGATGCGTGCGCACCTCCGGAGGAGACGAGGACGGAGATCTGGGCCGACGGTACAAAATAAGTGTTTTGGTTTATTATTTTTTCTATGTTTATCATAAATTAATTATTCTCATGAATATAATATGTCTGTATAGATATCGTCCCCCGTCGGTACAGAGACGCCTAGGCCACTTATTGAGGAATAATTATGGTGGTCCTTGGATAAACTACTCTGATGCTCCGGACGAGAGGAAGGCCTACTGGTTTGTGTGCTTCAAGGTTAAAATATATTTGCTTTTAACATGAATCATATAATTTATGCATATTATATATAACTGATAAATATTTGGTTTGCACTCTTCTAGGCTATGTTTTTCTATCCACCGTACCGGGCCGAGCTGATCGAGGGGATATTTTCTGTCGTCGCTGCTAAGCTGATCCGCGATGCTATTAATGATCAGAAGACTTGTGATCGTGCCAGAAAGCCGATCCAAGGTTGGATCACCCCTGATCAATGGACTGCGATGAAGGCTCGATTCGACGAGCCAAGGTACAAAGAAAAGTCTGAGAAGGCCAAGGCAGCTAGGAAGCATGGATCAAAGTGGTGTGGTGGGTCGATTCCGATGACGGAACATTTCCGTCGTTTGGTATGACTTTTTATTTCAGAAATATTATTTTAATGCAAGTCCAATAAATTAGTAAAAGGTGATATATTTAATTACAAGTAAATAGGGGTGATGACGCCAATATGGTAACCGTCTTTCTGGCAACACATCGGAAGGACGGGAAGCTTATTGACGAGAGGGCTGAAAAGGCCTATGTAAGTATTACAATTCTATTTATTAATTTTAATACTTCATGTTAGTTTTGATATAACTTAGTAAATATACATGCAAATAAATATTCATGTACTTAGTAATAATAAGTACATTAGACACTAGAAGTTAGAGTATCCATACTTTCTAAATCGAGTTTCAACGGCTTAAGGAGCGGGAGGCTGCTAGTACACCTGCTGTGGGAGAGGCCGGTACTTCCAAGCAGCCTGCTCTAGCTCCGTTGGAGGACGAGCTGTAGGTGACCGCCGCTGGTGGTCTCCACAGGGGTACGTACTACGGTACGGGATCCTATGGCACCCTAGTTGTGACACAGTCCTCTAGGACCTCCCCTGCTAGTGTGCATGGCCCACAGCCCTCCCAGGAGTCTGCCCGAGTCCAGCAGATAGTGGAGTCTGTCCGTAACGAGCTGCTACGACGGATCCAGGAGCAGCACCATACGGACGATGCTGCGCTCCTAACACGATTGGATACGCTCGACCGCAGCATTATGGAGCTCAGGGATATGACTGAGAGGATAGAGCAGGGCGTCACTGATCTTAGAGCGTCGACAGTGCGTAGCACGACGGATCTGCAGGCATTATATCTGTCCATGGGCGAGAGGCTAACGTTGATGCAGGATTCGATGGTTGATAGCAGTACGAGGCTGTTATCTAGCATGGATTCATACCACCAGCGACTAGCAGCGTTGGAGCGTTATTGTCCTCCGGGTGCGCCTTTATCGTCATCGACTCCGCCTTCTTTGTCGATACCGACTCCACCGACGTCACTACCTTCTTCATCGGTAATGATTTCATAGGAGGAGTACGAGATGTTTCTATCCTTGAGGTGGCGATGCCCCTCCTCCTCCAGATCCGCAGTAATCCGAGTTAGGACTGTTTGATGAGATGATATTTTAGTGTTTGTCTATGTTGATTGTTTGTTTGTGTGTAGACTTTTAGTATTGGTTGTGTAAACTTTGGATATTGGTTGGTTGGTTGTAGACTGAGGTTGATTGTTATACACTTTGGATATTGGTTGTAGACTTTGGATATTGGTTGTAGACTTTGGATATTTTAGTGTTTGTTATACACTTTGTGTTGGTTGTACACTTTGGATATTGGTTGCAAACTTTTAGTATTGTTTGTATTGATTGTTATATTGTTGTGATTTATCAGTGTTGAGTGTTCCACCGAAGGGGTCGGCGAACCCAGGGAGAAAATGTGCTTCTGGGTATTTATTAAACTGCAGAGAGAAAATGTGATTCTGTGGACATTCTGTAATTTATTTTTATTTATTTTTTTCAATTTAGCAACGTTTAGCGACGTTTATCGACGTTTAGCGGCACAGGTAAACGTCGGTAAATTGCGGTAAGTCAACAGGTATACCGACGCCTACCGACGTATTTGTGCATCGGTAAACGTCGCTAAACGACGCTAAATGTTCCAAGATTTTCCCTCGTTAACGAAATCGGTAAACGTCGGTAAGTATTCTAAATACGACGATAAAAGTTCCAGGATTTACCGACGTGTACCGACGTAATAAACGTCGCTATATTACCGACAGTGCGCCGGTGAATGTCGGTAAATGTTCCAGGATTACCGACTTACTTTTACGTCGGTAAGCGTCGGTAAGAGCGACGATTAGCGACGTTTTACCTGTTAGCGACCAGGCTTTCCGCGATAACAATAAAATGTCGCTAAATACGTCGAAAAATGAACATAGCGACGTTTTCATACTTCTTAGCGACGTTTTTGGGCGTCGCTAATATGACTTATTCTGGTAGTCGGGCATCCAACTCGAGACTGCTACATCCTCAAGAACTACATACAATGCATTGATCAATGCGAATGTCATCTCGGTCAATTACAAAGAGAAGACAGTCTCGGCCAATATGGTGTCGCTCAAGTTCGGTACCTTGTTGCCTACTACAGCTCAAGATGGCATCGTCCCCATCCCGTTGGCGACAATAGAAGTGATCAACCTTCCACCAACTCGTGACAACGTAAGTAGAGTGATACTAGTCACCATATCTCGGGAGTACATTCTACCTCCAAATCCAAAGGCAAGAAGTTCAAGTCTTGCCGAATGGTGACTTCCTCCCCTGAGGAAGCACTTCCTGTACAAACGCATTCATAGAAGAACGCTCAGTCAGAGGAGGCCCCTGTCGAAGTGGCGCCTCCCGTCACCACCTCGGCTGCCCAAGGGGAAGGTCCTTCCCAACTTCCAGCGACCGATAACCAAAACAGAAGGAGGTCCGCTTCGATAGGCCTCTACGAAGAGACAATGCTCCGGGGTTAACCAAACCCCACAACTTTGACTTACTAGCACAACTCGCCAGTACTCCAGCTCGACTGTCCCTGTTCGAGCTTCTCCGTCTATCCAAAGACACTCGGAAGGCTCTATGTGACGCCTTGAAGGACGCTGAGTCTTTCATCAGCCAGGTCAAGCAGCCTGAAGATGACCCAGCAGCATGTCCGTACTGTCATAGTGTGGGGGAAATTATCTCCAACATCACATTCACCCAACAAGACATGCTGCTCAAGAATAACTGACACAACTGACCGTTCTATAACACAGGGTATATCGGTGCCATCAAAGTGGATCGAATGCAGATCAACCCTGAGTATCATTCTCCGAACTCTGCTCTAGACCTTGGGGATCCTGATGCATCGTCTGACAGCCTCCCATACTACAATCTGTGGATTCAACGCCAGCAAGAGTGAACCACTGGGAAAGATTCGACTGAAGTGTCATATCGGTGATCTCCAGACGAAGGTGACTTGCTATATTGTGGATGCCGACGTCAACTACAACGTCCTGTTAGGGCACCCGTGGCTACACTAATATATAGTGGTGCCATCTACTCTCCACCAATGTATGAAATACGTATCCACCAACAGCATAGTCAGAACAGAGTTTGCTGATGTCGATCCCTTCGGAGGGATTGAAGCCTTCTTCACCGACTCCGATCTTTACAAATCAATCCACTTGGACGATGAAGCCAACGACGTTGACGACGAAATAGAAACCGAAGCTGAGGCTGACACTGAGGCAGAAATGATAATCAGCGCACCTCTGAAAGTATGACTCAAGAGGAAATCGCCTCAGACATCGTCCCCTATCGTAGTCAAGCTTCGTGAAAGGGCACCAACCTCTCCGGGAAGAACAACCACTTAAGCCCCTCTGAAGATACAACTCAAGGAGAAACCTCCCAGAATGTCAGCACCTCTCATGGCAAAACTCTGCGGGAAAGCACCAGTCCCTAAAGCACCAGATGAGGCACCTCTCAAGGTACGGCTTAAGGACAGACCTCCTCATTAGTCAGCTTCTCCCACTGTCAAGCTGCAAGAGAAAGCCTCAGTATCTCTTTCAGCACAGACTCAAGAGCTTGTATGGGACAAGCTCCCTGCAGACTTTTTCGATCCGCCCAAGGCTGCTCTAGTACTCAACGACGAGGAACTGGGAGAGTACATATCTGCTAATGTCGATGCCCTGTCCCTTGATGATGTAATCCTCGGGACAAGATCCCATATTTTATCAATAAAAGGGTATCTTTCAATTATTCTACTCTTCCACATTGGAATGCCATGTATACTCTAGATAATACCCTATAATCGTTACAAACACAAATAACGACTGTCAATCAGGTAAATCGAGTCATCTTGTACCAAAGAGTCTGTCATATAGTCCTACCCTGAAACCAGGACGAGAAATATATCATCTTTGGCAAAGTCGAGCGTCATCAAGACCTTCCACGGGCGGAGCTAGAGCCTGACACCGGTAGAATGCAAATATATCGGTACAACGATCGAGCCAAGTATCTCATCCAAAAGATGGGTTACAACCTGAAAAGTGTCCAGGGTCTGAACTATAGGAAAGGCCGACATCTTCCTTTGCGACTCCATGTTCCGAAAGAAAAGCCACAGGACTTGATGGGGGATAGGATACATCACACCTCCGACAACCCCAGAGAGTTCAAAAGCAGAAGAGGTCGTACACTTTCACTCATCTGAATCTTCAACTTGGGACTCCAATACCAGCATCGGCCTAATCATCAGGAAGGTGTTGTCAGCCAACATAACATCCACACGTCCTTCGGAACACGAAGACGGCGATCAAACAGTAGAGTTCTTCGAAGAGGGATCCTGGGCTCAACGCCTAGGTGCACAATGGGAATCTCGATTTGATCTACGAGAACCCCTTACTGAAGATGAAGTCAAGCAGATCGACCTCGGGGATGGATCTTCGTCCAAACCTATCTTCATCAGCAAAAGCCTGGCAGGAGAGGACCGAAAATCTTTGGTCCAGCTGGTCAAAGAATACATCAACGTCTTCACCTGGAGCTATGAAGATATGTTCGATCTCGACCCACAAGTCGCAATGCACAAACTCAATATCTTACCCAATGTTAAGCCTGTTAAGCAGCAGCAACGATGCTTCTGTCCAAACATCATACATGCCATTGACAAAGAAGTTGTAAACTCTTGGGCAGTGGGTTTATTCGTGAAGAACAACATCCAAATTGGGTGGCTAATATTGTTTCCGTCACTAAAAAGAACGGAAAGATTCGAGTCTGCATCGACTTCCAGGATCTCAACTCTTCTTGCCCGAAGGACGAGTTCCCGCTCCTGATCACCGACATCATGATTGATAATACGTTTGGCTTTGAATGTATGTCCTTCATGGATGGATATTCTGGCTACAACCAAATCAAGATGTTCCCAGACGATGAGAAGCACACGTCGTTCAGGACTCCGAAGGGGGTTTACTACTACACAGTAATGCCCTTTGGCTTAAAGAATACAGGTGCCACCTACCAACGAGCTATGAGCACCATCTTCCGCTAATACCTCCGTAAGACAGTCGAATGCTACGTTGATGATATCGCTGTCAAGAGTCGTCTACGACGTGATCACCTACAAGATTTAAAGACGGTCTTCGATCTCATGCGGGCACATCAGCTCAAGATGAACCTCGCTAAATCCTTCCTTGGGGTTTATAGTAGCAAATTCCTGGGCTTTATCATCACAACAAAAGGCATCCATGTTGACCCCGAGAAGACCAAAGCCATCCTTAACATAGACCCTCCGAAGAACCTTAGAGAACTTCGAGGCCTACAAGGACGTCTCACATACATCCAAAGGTTTATCGCGAAACTTTCCAAAAAATGCCAGCCATTTACCAAACTTGTAAAGAAGGGAGTCTCCTACGTCTGGACGGAGGAATGTCAGAAGGCATTTGACGACATCAAAGCATATCTGACGAGCTCCCAAGTCCTAGTGGCACCTGTCGCAGGTAGGCCCTTTCTGCTCTATGTCCGCACCATGGATCATTCCCTCGACGCTTTATTGGCTAAGAATAATGATGCAGGCTACGAGCAAGCTATCTACGACCTGAGCAGGATGATGATCGGGGCCGAACACCGGTACAACCCCATCGAAAAGGAGTGTTTAGCTCCGGTATTTGCCATCCAGAAGACTCGTCATTATGTCTCGGGGCAAACAATTCACGTCATCTCCCGAGGAAATCTGCTCAGAGTCCTCATGACAAAACCAGGAGTGCTAAACTCTCGACTAGCCACATGGGCAATACTGTTGACGCCATATGATATGGTATTTGTTCCAAAAAAAGCTTTCAAAGGCCAAGCACTGGCTGACTTCTATCTGCGCATCCAATTTCAAAATCGTCCAAACTCTATGAAGACATTCCAGATTAAGTGCGGGAATCAAACATTATCGAAGAAAATCCCGTCTGGCGAATGTTCTTCGACGTTGCTTCAAGAACAGGTCACAAAGACCAGATCATTGTAGGAGTGGGTGTAGTCTTGATCTCTCCCAACAAGTTGGTCATCCAGCGTGCCTATTCCCTTTCAGAGTCGTGCTCCAACAATGTTGTAGAGTATAATGCCCTCATCATGGGACTCCAGTTAGCAAAACAGCTGGGGGTGGAATACCTCGAGTCTTACGGTGACTCTAAGTTCATCGTCAGTCAAGTTTGAAGGCAATATGAAGTCCGTCACGAGGACCTGATCCCCTATCACAAAGTAGCATTGGACATCA
The DNA here is from genome assembly GCA_029216955.1 of Iris pallida. NCBI lineage: Eukaryota > Viridiplantae > Streptophyta > Magnoliopsida > Asparagales > Iridaceae > Iris > Iris pallida. The sequence goes on along the minus strand of JANAVB010015599.1, from coordinate 275,419 downwards.
TATCAATCTTCACTGAGTTCTTTATTGATCATGTGCCTCGGCTACAAAACTTGGAGGCTGACGCCCTAGCTGGCCTCGCGGCCTCGCTAGCGGCACCCGTCGGGACTCAATACTTCATTACAGTGGTAGGCCGAGATTTGGCTTGCCCCAGAAATAATATGTGCATGTGGACAAATCATGCCATGCCTACAGATGCCAGCATCAATGTCAGAGACTGGAGATTCTCGTTCATCGAATTTGCCATCTACAAAATCCTTCCTGATGACCCAAAGGAAGGAGTCTCCGTCAAAAGGCGCTCCCTCCGGTTCTACTACGATACAGCCACTAAAATGTTGTACCGACACTTTTTCGACGGGCTTCTCCTCTGATGTCTATCAAATAAGGAAGCAGCTGAAACTCTTCGATAAGCTCATGACGGAACATGCGGAGCTCACCATCCCGGTCCTAAGCTATAGGATCGACTCCGACGTATGGGCTTTTACTGGCCTACCATGATGGCCGATGCTGTTGAGTATGCAAAGAAGTGTCGTCCTTTCCAGCTTCATGTCGACTTCATCCACAGACCGTTGGAACCTCTATACCCTACGGTCGCCTCCTGGCTATTCGAAGCCTAGGGTATGGACATAGTGGGACCAATTACCCTACCATCTTTCAGAGGACACCGCTTCATCCTGACGATCACCGACTACTTCTCTAAGTGGGCAGAAACAGTACCACTGACGGAGGTAAAAAGCTCAAAGGTGATCAGCTTCATCAAATATCACGTCATCTACCGTTTTAGGGTACCCCGGAGGATCATCCATGATAACGGTCCATAATTTATCATCCATGTGTTCAGCAAATTCTGTGACAAGAATCGCATTCAGAACGTGGCATCAACCGTCTACAATCAGGCAGTAAACAGATTGGCTGAGGCTTTCAACAAAACCATCGTCAATCTACTTAAAAAGGTCATGTTATCTAACAAACGCAACATGAAAGAGAAGTTGGGCGAATGCCTTTGGTCCTACCACACAACGGTACGGAGCCCGACGGGCAACACACCATTCTCCTTCGTCTACGAGAGCGATGCAGTGTTGCCTCTAGAAATCCAGATCCCCTCACTCCGAGTGGCGATCATGAACCAGCTGACGGAGGAGGAGAATCAACGTCACCGTCTGCAAGATTTGGAGAGCGCTGGACAAAAAATGCCTCTTAGCTCAACAGCGCATCGAACTCTATCAAGCCTGTATTTCGCAGGCTTTCAACAAAAAAGTCAAACAGAGGACCTACAAGTATGTGACCTAGTTCTGGCAGTCAGAAGGCCAATGGTAAAGACTCATAAGACACCAGTAAAATTTGTACCTAAATGGGAAGGACCCTTCATCATAGAGACGGTGTACTCTAACGGTGCTTACCGACTCGCTCAACCCAACGTGGACATGTTCATGATGCCCATCAATGGCAAGTTCCTAAAGAAGTACTACTCTTGAAACACTTCAAAATGTACTTCCTTCTCTCCAGCAAAAGAATTTGCGAACTCAATAACCGAATTCACTCCCTACCTTTGGCACTCATATGCTTCTGGAGCCCAGTTGTTCTGTTGCATTGTTTCCCCAGTAGAAGAACAACCATGTCCATATCACCTCTGAGTTGTTTCTCTACACCCTACAGAGCTTAATCTTACACCCCATAAGGTTACACTAATTACTATGTTTACCACGTCCATATTACCTCTGAGTAAACATTTCATCTAAACAACCCCTGCATTGTTTCAATTCAATCATAAAACATCCACGTCTATATCATCTCTGAGTTATTCTATGTATCCCCACCGAGTTTATTCCTACCACGTCCATATCACCTCTGAGTAGAAAAATTTTGCTATTAGTCCCATATTTACCACGTCTATATTACCTCTAAGTAAATATGTTGGTTCCTCCTCTCAGTTTATTATCTGTACCTAGAAACCAAAAGATAATAGGTCCACCAGAAATCACAAGGTTCATCATAGAAATGAACAAAGCAAAAGTTCTTTATTTCTTCATCTAAATAAGAAGTAAAATGACTACATTTGCAAAAGAAAAGAAAAGAGACAGATGCATCTCAAACAAAAAAGTAACAAAAAAGACGAAGGAACTACGGGTCAGCGGACAGCTCGTCAATACGGTGCTTCAAAGCTTCAGCCAAGGTCTCTACTATCACCAAAATACGACTCTCAGCTTCACAATGCATCATCTGCCTGGCCTCAAAGGCGATGTCAGCTTCATGTTTGTCATCCAGTTCCTTCTTCTGACGAAGCAAGAAGGCCACATGGCGAGTAAAATTTACTGTTTCTTATTTAAGCTGGATATGTTCAGCCTGTGCTCGTTCAGAATCAGCCAGAAGTTGAGCCCGCTACCCTTGAAGAAGATGAATCTTGGCGTCAACTTTTGCTATGCTGACGTTCAGAGATTCTTGCAGATTGCCCTTCTCTTCCATAGACGAAGACAACCTCTGCTTCTTGGCCTCAATATTGGCCAGCTCTTGTTCCCAGATAGTTATGGTGTCAGAATAGGTTGACTCAACTTTAGCTACTAGCCTGTTCTGCTCCTCCTCTATCAAAGTGGAAAAATAGTTCTGTCGGATGTCCTAGAGCTCAGTAAGGTAATGATCGAGCTCAGCAACGGAAGCTTCCAAGATCTCAGCCATATGGTCGTGGCCCTGGTGAGATCGAATCAAACTGATATATGGGATCGCCATTGCCTTCACAATCGCAAAGTTCCTACCTTCTCCAGTACGGTAGACATCCCTCTCCTCAACATCTTATACAGAGCCTCAACGATGAACTTTACATATTCATCCGCATCAGCCAACACTTGAGGCATCATAGCAGGAGTCGTCAGAGCCACCACATAAGTCAAAAGAGCAGTTAAGCCTGCAGAAGCCCTCACACCTTGACTTGATGATATAGCTACTACCTAGCTTATATCCTCAGTCGCCATACCTTCAAGGTCCAAAATCGGAGCCTTAATATTCACAGTTTCTGTCCCACCAGCGATGTCGGCAGGACTACCAACTGTCGGAGTCGAATCTCTTGAAGGACCCAACACCATCCCCCATGTAGAAGGAACGGGAGGCAAGTCCTCCACCATAGGGCCCTTGCCCTTTTCTGAACCTACCCCGGAGGGTCCACCATAACAGACCCTGAAGAAACATCTACAGCTGAGGAAAATCCTTCTACCCCTGACGAAGGAACAAGGTTGGTACCAGGAGGCCGAATGGATGATCTCGTATCTTCAACTAAAATAGGAGTATGACTCGTCAAGTGAGTCACTTCTCCCTTGTCAGTACCTATTTCTAAAGCGGTAGTAGGGCTCGGTAAATGAGTCGTTCCTCCAACCTCAGTCCCCATCACTAGGATAGGAGTAGGACTCGGCAGTGAAGTTTTCCGCCAAGCCGATTCCTCTATATCATGACTAGGAGAGGGCTCAGCCGCCAACTCCTCAGTCTGCTCTTTGCCACTCGTCATAAAGTCTTCTTCAACATTCTCAACATCTTCTTTGGGGACGTCATCTGGAGAAGACGAGTCCCATTCAACCTCCTCACCCGGAGGGTCCTGCATGATAACTTCCTTTGGGGCCCCCACAATAGTCTTTGGGGATTCTACAGTTGTTTGCTTCACCGCCTGTGAAGACTCTGCTTCATCCTCCTGAATAGTTGAAGGAGAGGGCTCAACATTCTCAGATGCCACTACATCAGTGGCATCGTCTCTAGCACGATCCAAAGTATCCGAAACTTCCACTGGAACAGCATTATCCAAAATCTTCTCCACATGAGATGGCACAATCGGAAGGATACGCTGATCAGACGAGCTCGTTACCTCCTTCGGTCTACCCGAACCTGGCTTCGAAGACCGGGGTTTCTTCTTTAACACCTCCTATAAAGAAGAGATGTATAAGCATAAGAAGAAAGATCAAGTCGGACTGGTGTTAATCTACTTACCGCCATGGGAACAGGCTCTGTTGCTACTGCTGAAGGCAATACTGTGGTTCCTGACTTAGTCGCCAGCACCTTCCTGGGCTTCTTGGACACAAAAGAATCTGCCTCTGTCGAAGCACGCCTCGTCAGCTGGCCAGCCGTAGGTTCCTCCTGAGAACCCCCTGTCTGTGCTATGGGGGCAGCCTTAAAAGCTGCAACGTCGGGCGGACGATACGCCCGAGCCTTCGCCGGTATATTCTCTGATGCCTTAAGTTGTGTCCTAACAATAAAATTGTCTCCCTGTCATACCCAGGAGAGACATTATTCATCGCACAATAGAGCTTGATGGCAGAAAATAAGATATGTGGCCGAAGATTGTGAACAGGCATCGTGAACTGCACTCCGGTGCATCCGACATTGTAATACTGCCAACCTCGGGATCCATCTAACAAACTTCTAACAAATCCCAAGCAATTACTTGGGTTTCTCAACATCAACTGAGTGTAGCCGAATAGAAAAGCAAAATGGCTCGGCAGGTACAACTCTAGAAAATAATGATTCCTATTCCGGTACACAAAGTGTGAAGGCCTGATGCTCTGCAACCAGCAGAATCCCCACACCGGCAGAGTGATGGCATCCTCGCTAGAATCCTCCAGCTCTTCATCTGCTTCAAAACCCAGGAAAACTGGGCCAACTTTGGTGATCTTCCACCCCTGGAGGTGGGACAGAACATTTCTACAAACAAGGACGCCCGTATGCAGCCACTTCCTTCTGTAGTAGCGGCAGATGAAGGCGTCGCTAGCAACATGCTCCTCTTCTGTGCCGAGACTCATCACATTGGGATGGTACAAGATCAACCATCCTATCAGATAATGAAAAGACAGCTCCGTACAAGAAAAGTTATCCTTTCGTCCCCTCTGGTGAACCACATTATCTGTAAACTCCCTCAAACCCTGCATCAGGTTGCACACCATCGTGGGAAGCAAAGCCAAAGGGCGATCAAAAACCATCTTCAAAGCAGGCAAGATGAGATTTATGGTTACCCTCTCTACAGAACCGGATCCACCAAAAAATACGTAGTCTCGAAGCCATATCATCAGATAGGCCTTCAGTACTGCCTTTGGAGACATTCTGTGGACACAATGCCAGAAACAGCTATAGAAGTGGTCGAAAGGCTCGTTGTTCTCATTTTCACAAGAATTCTGCTCACTGAACCTGGCCATCACAGCAAGTACCTCTGCATGACTGAGCCCTTACGGGGTAACAAACCGAACCTTCGATGGATCCCTTATGTCTTGATTGTAGATGTAGTCTCTCCAAGCAGTCACATGAGGTTGTGCCTTTCCTCTATCCCTCTATTGGTTTAAGTAATTATGACTCACCACCTCCTTGAAGACCACCATCATCTCAGATCCTTCTCTTCCAAAGCCAGGAGTTCCTCATTTGTCGAGAAATACTCCTCGTAGGGTTCAGATCCCCAAGGAAGCTTTGAGACCTCGTGCGTCTCATGAAGTGCCAATCCTAACTCCCCTTCGGATGTGTAAAAATTATCGATATGGGAATTGAACAACTCCATGAAAGCAAGAAACATAGGCCAATTTATCTTTATGTTCGCCTGAGTGGCACAAAGAGCAGCAGTCAAAACAGTATCCTTGAGTTCGTTCTTGAACTTCGACAAAATCAAGAGTGTCAACTCATCCCACTTCTGCACATAATGGTACCAACCCTCAACCCAAAACTCCCCTTTTGGGTATGAAATCTTGGTCGCCAGCATGCGGTTGACAAAAGTCGAGGCACTAAAGGCAAAGGTGTCAGGAGAAACATCACTATATATGCTCCCAGGGCACAAAGTTCGCCAATGATAAGAGGTTTTGGCCCGTGAAGCGACTAAGGTATCCCTCTGATTAGAGGTGGTGTCGATCCGAATGGTTCCTGCTACTGCCCCTCCTTGAGATGGAGTAAGCTCCCACTTCATTCTCCTCTTTGAAGTAAGACTGCGGAAGGCCGTCAAAGGCAATTGACGCTCTACTTGTCGAATGTACATATTCACATCCTTCGCTTTGAAGAACCAGTCCACTTTGACCTTTAACACCTTCGTTTCAGTTGAGGTCAGGCGGTCGTCGAACAGAAATTCGTATTTTAGGAAGGACACATTGTCAGATTCAGCAGATTTGAGTTTGCCACTCTCCATCATGTGTTGGAGAAAAGTGAAGTGCTGATCTCGAATTTGCGTCATCCTCTCTGGAGGCTGGTCCAACATAATAGCAGCTTTAGCCGAGTTGACAACTTCTTCATTAAAGTCTAGATCGATCTGCAGAGAGCAGGGTCTAAAAGGACTTCGTTCAGTAAGGGTAAAGTCATCGATACTGTCATACAGTAAGACAAAATGTTAGCCAAAAAGACTAAAGCCCTTTGAAGTAAGCAAAAGACCTAGAAGCTCAAGTCAGCAACTGAGGCACATCAACAGTTTGGCGTATCATCTGGGCAAAACCCATGTGCACAGATAGAATCTCACCAAGACGCATACACAGGACCAAGGCCTAGATGCATTGGAAGAGAAGCTTCGGTGCATCATCAGGATCTAAGTCCATACGCGTCAGCAGAAGGAGCTTCGACACATCATCAGGACATATGTCCATGCGCATCGGCAGAAGGAGCTTCCGCACATCATCAGGACCTAAGTCCATGCGTGTCAGCAGAAGGAGCTTCGGCGCATCTTCAGGACCTAAGTCCATGCACGACAGCAGAAGAAGCTTCAGTGCATCATTAGGACAAAGTCCATGAGCGTTAGCACTGAGAAGTTTAGGCGTGTCATCTAGATGTGGCTCATTCAGTCACATCCATGTGCCTTAGCAGTGGTGTAATAAAGTGTTTGTGCATGAAAGCCCAAGGCAGCGGATCACCCACCGATCATCATCGGTTGTACGATGGCGGACATCTCTACAACAACAGGAGCCTCCTCTACGTCAGCCTCCATGGGCTCCTTGCCTTTGCTCCTTCCTCAACCAGCACCGCTACGGGGAGTCTTGGGAGCCATCTCTCTAAGAAAGCTAGAGTTTTTGAAAAGAAAAAAAGAATGAGAAGAAGAAAGCAGAAGTAGAAGACTCTCTCTCTCTCTCTCTTTCTCTCTCTCACACACAGATGCCTATTTATAGGCCTTAGCCATGCGCATGAACCTATAAAGCCTGACGACAGCAGCTATCGCTTGAATCTCGTGAAACTGATGACTGCAAATCTTTCAAAAGATTATCATTAATCTCTCAAACTTTGAGGCGTTATCTTCTTGCATTTAAACCAGAGAAGAGCATGCGTCCCCACAGCAATGCATAGACCAGGCATGCGCCCAGATAAGGCATGCATCCAGAATAGCTATTGCCCATGCTTCTATGCACCCTGAAACAACATACGCCGAGGAACTCAAACAGAACACTTGGCACAGCAAAAACAACAAAGAATAGAGACATTAAAGTTAGGCTTTTATTTCATATGAAAGTTTATTACATGTCCAAAACTCTTTTACAAAGGAAATCCTACTAGAAAGAAGAAAGCCTAAACTACAGCTAGGCACATCACTTCGCAGGTGCATCACCCTGATATCTCAGTGTAGGCGCATCACTCTTTATTGTCAGAGTAAATCACTTCTTCGAATGCTTCGGCCAATGAAGTATTTATGGAGCAGAACGCAGGTTAGCAATCAACCCGAATCCGGTGGCTCTTCCAGCATAACTGAAATTGGGGCACGACGACCCCGATCTTTTGATGCAACAGGCACCCAATACCATATTATAGAAGAAAACTACCGACAAGGGGTTCGAACATAAGCTGTTGTGTCCATAGCAAACTCGACGCATCTCAGTCTTCTGAAGGAGTTCATCGTCAAAGCTTCTTCGAACGAAGAGATCTGCAAACCACAGCACAGCGTCTCGCTAAGGCAGGGGATCGGTCGAGTTAGTCTCCATGAAAAGCCAAGTGAAATAAGAAACAAAACTCTTCATAAAGCTATTTATAGGCCGGGGCAACTCGTACCCATGCGCCAAGTGGCAGCCTCTTTGAATTCAATGCAATGACCTTACATTAATGTCGATGAATCTTCCTCTTGTCAAACAGCCATCAATGCCTCGAAGAACTCAATAGACGGACCAATAGAGATACGCCATACAGCAAATATGCCCGTCAGCACCATGCGCTCCATACTGATGCGCCCAACGGAGCATAGACCCATACATTTAGTGGGGCACAAATTGATGCACCCATACGAAGCTCGCCACCCGTCGAAGCATTTAATGCTGAAGTGACTGAAACGACAGCAGCCCATGCCTCGATGTCAGAACAGTTGGCAGCTTTTACAAAGAACAAAGTGCCGCCAACGTCATCTTTATTATTACGTTCTGTTGGTTATAGTTGTTCTTTGCCACGTGGCCGACCGACCACTCGCATGCGTCTCTGCGGCCATGCGCCCAGAAATATGTATGCACCTCAAAAGCCGTACACCTCCGACTTACTCCTAATCCCAAAACATAGAGAGCAAGTCCTTGCATGCGCCTCCATGGCCATGCGCCCGAAAGCTTTGCATGAGCCTCAAAAGTCATGCGTCCAGACTTGTTTGTGACTCCTAAAAAGTTATGAGCCAAGTCTCCTCATGCGCCAAATTTTAGCGCATCCACACGGATCACTCCCACAAAATTTGATATCTTTGAGCCATGAATACGCGCCATGTGTCATTTGACTCGGTTCTGCATACGAATGAGTGCTAACCACCTAAGATCTTAGTAACAACAGAATCTCAATAACTGCCATGTGTCAACTCCATCGCAGCCCAACAGTGCAGTTCAAAACGTATTCGACCTCAACTTCAGGGTGCTTCATTCATGCGTCTAATAATATTAGCCACGTGGCATCCCTACCTGCAAGCTCTCCAGGCGCATACCGCATATGCCCGTATAAGCAGATCATTCTGCTGCCTATAAATAGAAGGATCATTCCTTCATCACACAGGACAAGGTCTAATTCTGCAAGTAAAATGGCCCAGAGCTTCTACTTGTTGAATACTACTCAAACGCTTCGGCATCCAAAGCAATCCAAACTTTCAGAGAATTCGAGATCGTCGTCAGATCGTCAACAGAGTCAACGTATTACCATTCGCTCCATCGACATAGTTCCCAGACAAAAACAAAAGTGTACTCCTAGGACTACATCTAAGTCCTATATTGTACTCTGTTCTGTTTGTAATTGAAACGCATAGTTCAATACCAAATATTGTACTCCTTATTTTTTTAATGGCAAACACTAATGCTATGTTTTAACAATTGATAATAACAAACAAAGTGACTATTTGATAGGTCAGCAGAGATATATGCATAACAAATTATACTCTTGTGTCTATCATGAAATTATATTCCAAATTTGCGATCGTAGTAATCTATATTAATAACATGAATCTCATCAAAACTCCTGAAAAGCTTGAGATAACTGCCTCCTAACAGCAGTCGGACTTTGAGAAGAAAAATTTAGGAAAAACTCGATTCTTCTTAGGCATGCAGATTAATCATTGTATCTATGGTGTTTTGGTTCACCAATCTAGTTATACCAAAAAAGTGTTACATCGGTTTGACCTTGACAAAGAAAAACCCTTTAGTACATACTCGATCGTACTTTTCCTAGATGGTAAATGAGATATATTTTGTCCTAAGGAAGACTATAAAGAGGTATTAGAACCCAAAATTCTGTATCTAAGTGCACTAGGCGTGTTATTGCACTTAGCTCAATGCACTGGACCGAACATATCATTTTTTGTGAATCTCTTGGTAAGATTTAGTGTTGTGCTAACACGTTGTCCATGGAATGACATTAAAGACAAATTATGTTACCTTAAGGGTACTACATGGGCTTATTCTATTGATATAAATCTCAAAATGGATCAAACTCTCTTAATCCTCGGAATTATCACGCTTCGATTTTGTGGAATCGATAATCGTCCCCTGGACGTGATGTCATGCGAACTTAAGTTATAATCGCATAAGGCATGGTCATAAGGTTATCTGAAACACAATAATAAGATAGTATGCAGAGTAAATTGTACACAATATATAGAGAAACTTGAGCTTTATTGATAATGAACATCATATTACAGACTCGATACGAAGGTGCCGCACGGGCTTACAAACTGACTACATTACAAAATGAACGTCGATGAGATAGCCGTTCCATACATCACGCCCGTTTATACAACCAAAACATGCAGACACCTTGAATAGGGGATAGTTGAGACATCTCAGCTTGGACAGTTGCGGAGTCTTCAAAAGAGATTGGTTCAAGGCTTCGCACGCACAGACGAAGCTTCAAAATGCACGAGCACTACCTTCAGTCACGCAGCACGTTCCTCCTGATTTATAGCACCTGTAGAGAGTGAGGATCAGTACAATCAACGTGTACTGACGAGTGGCTAATTATTTTCTATGCTCACATTTGGTTCAAGAATTTAGGTGAATAATGTAGTATATTTATTGATCTTTCTAGCCATCCTAGTCAGTTTTATGCAAGCAGTTTGACTAAACGTATATAAGGTATATTACGCTAGAACTTATCCACGATAGAGTGTGTCGTGCAACATAAAGCTTACCAACACCTTTCCTATCAGTTTGATATCAATTTATATTAAATGTGTGATGTTTGGAGGTCACTGGCATTAACTAGCCATCCTGGACATAGCCTGGTTATATGGGGTCCTTTCAACACAAGTAGTAAGCTCCGTTGTAAGTCCCTAAATTATCCGTTTCTTAAACCCAGCTCAGCTATACCGTGTTTCCTCCTAGGCCGAAGTGGTCCCGTAGCCCTAGGTTACCGTTCGAGAAAATAAATGCCCTTGTATACAAGTTGTCCATGACCGTGCTAGACTAAACTAGTTATTCAAGCATGGTTTATGATTCATAGTAAAATTAATCAAACTCGACATATCTTGCCTTGTCATTTTTGTAGTGTACATTCGTTCGTTCATTCCCTTTTTGCTTAACATAGTTTGATGGAAAGCATATTATAAGCAAGCATATGAACGGTTCTATGACAAGCAGTTCTATAGTCCGTATACATGAAATGTCGTGTAATAGTTTATTGGAATAAGCATTTGTTTTATTGCATTTACAACTTAGCATAGCATATGTTGGTATCAACAATACATTAGAGAAAAGGGTCGAGGGGAGAAGGATCAGCCACTCGTCTTTGTCTTACTTAAGACAAGCAACTGGTTGGCCGCGCTTAGACGTCGCCTACGCGATCACCTGAAATTGCATAAACAACTGATTAGAACACTATGCCATTCAAGGAGTTCGATATGAAATACGAAGTTCGAAAACGCAAGCCATAAAAACCATCAAAAATATTCACGAAAATACATTCAGGAAAAACCAAAGCCAAAGAGCAAGTACATCACGAAAAGCAGAGCAACGGGAGGTCTCTCTCAACTAAGCCGCAGAGTCTATCCTCGAGGCGCAACCCACTAAATATGGTACTTAATTTCGAAGAAGTATTTTCATAATGAGAAAAGGATCTTAATTCAATCGTTCCCGTTCGACCGATTCAATCGATCTCGATCTATCAGTTTCGACTGAATCAATAGCGACAGTGTTCCATTCTCGTGCACCACTTGGGCAAAAATGGGGCATGATATAGTGACGGGACACTATACCATAACCAACTAAGAAAAAGTTTCGTCCTTCAAACTTAAGAAGAGAACCTACTGCTAGGAGAATAAAGAAGAGAACTTTTCCCTCATCTTGGACTCAAGCTCCTAGGTCGACTCCTCGACCGTATGGTTCTTCTAGAGCATACGAACAAGTGGGATGGCACGGTTTTGAAGCAGTTTATCCTTGCGCTCCAAGATTTGCATAGACTCTTCAACATACGATAACTCTGCTTATAGATTCAGCTGACCAAAATCTACCACAAGGCTCGGATCGTGCACATACTTTTGCAACTGAGAGACATGAAAGATATCGTGTACATCCGACAGTGCTGGCAGAAATGCAATCTGGTAAGCTACTGGGGCGACTTGCTTCAATATTTTGAAAGGGCCGACAAATCTTGGACTCAATTTTTTTTAGCTCCAGCATGACTCCTCGCATAGGCGTTACTTTCATAAACACGTAATTGCCTTCCAGGAAATCAAGCGATCGTCGGTGAGTGTCGGCGTAGCTTTTCTGTCGACATTTTGCTATCTTTAATATCTCTCATATCAAATTAACTTTTTATACAATCTGCTCCACCAGTTTTGGGCCGAGTATCTGCCGTTCTCTGACTTCATCCTGCGATCTGCACTTCCGATCGTACAAAGCTTCATACGGTGCCATTTGGATGCTGGACTGATAGCTATTATTATATGCAAATTCGGCCAATGGTAGATGAACATCCCAGCTTGACTTCAAGTCGATTGTACAGAGGCGTAACATGTCTTCAAGAATCTGATTCACCCGTTCTGTTTGGCCATCGATCTGAGGATGATAAGCTGAGCTAAACGTCAACTTGGTCCCCATTACGGACTGAAGACTACACCAGAACTATGATATGAATCGACCATCCCGATTTGAGATGATGGATACTGGTATCCCATAGAGTCGAACTATTTCATCAACATAGATTTGAGCACGGCAATCGACACTCCAAGTGACTTTAATGGCAATAAAGTGTGCTGACTTGATTAATCGATCGACGATGACCCAGACGGTATCGTTCTCCCATGGCATCTTCGGCAGGCCAACAACAAAGTCCATAGTAATATGATCCCATTTCTATTCTAGAATTGCAAGGTTCTGTATCTCCCCGTCCGGTCGCTGGTGTTCAGCTTTAACCTGCTGACAGGCCATATATTGTGACACGAAGAGTGCCACATCTTTCTTCATGTCGTGCCACCAAAACACAATACGGAGGTCTTTATTCATCTTGGTGCTGCCAGGATGTAAGGAATATTTTGTATAATGCGCTTCCGACATTATCTTATTTTCTGAATTTTGGATTATCCGGGACACATAGCCTGCCCTTCACTTGCAATATTCCAGACTTGTCCTCTGTAAAGTCAGATGCCTTGCCTATTGATATCGGTTTCTGCACCTTCTCCAGGTATGGGTCATCTTTCTGAACAAATTTGATCTTTTCAATAGGCTCGGTTCTAGCCGCAGTTGTGCCAGTTGTACACCCACAAATCGAACTCGAAGTTCTATGCCCATTCCTTCCAAGTCACATAGCAGTCGACTGTTGATGGATAGTGAAGCTAAGTACTTCTGACTCAGTGCATTTGCCATAACATTTCCCTTATACAGCGTATAGTCGATCGACAAGTCGTAGTCTTTAATCAGTTCTAGCCATCGCCTCTGCTGCAAATTTAGTTCTTTCTGGGTGAAGAGATACTTGAGGCTCTTGTAGTCCGTATAAATCCTGTATGCCACACCATAAAGGTAATGGTGCCACAGTTTTAATGTAAACACAATTGCCGCTAATTCTATGTCATAAGTGGGATAGTTCTTCTCATACGGCTTTAGCTGTCTGGAAGCAAAAGATATCACCTTATCCTGCTGTATAAGCACATATCCCAAGCCCTGGCCTGATGCATAGCTGAAGATTTGGAATCCCTCAGTCCTTTTGGAAGAGCGAGTATCGGGGTCGAAACGAGCCGCTATTTTAGCTCCTGAAAAGAAGTTTCACAATCGTCTGACCACTCAAATACGACTCCTTTCTAGATGAGGCGAGTTAACAGTGATGCAATTTTTTCTAAGTCTTTCACGAAGCGTCTATAGTATCCTGCCAAGTCGAGGAAGCTTCAAATTTCGTTGACTGATGCGGGCCATTTCCAATCAACAACTACTTCGACTTTCTTCGGATCAACTGAAATGCCTCCAGCAGAGATGATGTGCCCAAAGAAGGATATGATGTTCATCTAGAACTCATATTTGCTCCTCTTCGCAAAAAACTGATTATCTCGGAGGGTCTGGAGTATGGTCTGTAGATGTTCTGTATTTTACGCTCGATCCTTCGAGTAGACGAGGATGTCGTCTATGAAGACTACTACAAATTTATCAAGGAACGGACGGAACACCCGATTCATTAGATCTATGAAAGTGGCAGGAGCATTTGTCAGGCCGAATAGCATTACCAAGAACTCGTAGTGGCTGTAACAAGTGCAGAAGGCAGACTTCGAAACGTCCTCTAGCTTGACCTTGAGCTGGTGATAACCCGATCGAAGATCAATCTTCAAAAATATCGTAGCACCTTGGAGCCGATCGAACAAATCGTCAATACGGGGCAGAGGATATTTGTTCCGGATGGTGGCTTTATTCAATTCCCAGTAGTTGATGCAGAGCTGCATCGACCCATCCTTCTTCTTGACGAACAGTACAGGAGCACCCTATAGCAAGGTGCTAGGACGAATGAACCCTTTGTTGAGCAATTCTTATAGTTGTACCTTTAGTTCTTTTAATTCTGCAGGAGCCATTCTTTACAGGGCCTTGAAAATCGATTTAGTGTTGGGGAAGGCGTCAATAGTGAACTCAATTTCTCGATAGGGTGGCATGCCGAGTAGCTAGTCTGGAAACACATCTGGGAATTTTGCCACAACGTCAGCTTGATCCACGTATGCACCATCTTGTCGTATGTCTCAAACGGACGCCAAGTAGCCTTCGTATCCGAAATGTAGCATCCGTCGAGCAAAAATTTTCGAGATCACCATGCAAGTTATCGATGCTTCGCCATATGAATAGCAGAATTCAGACTCCTCCGGTAGACAGAAGGTGACCTTCTTTCCTGCACAGTCAATAGTGGTCGAACAAGCGTCGAGCCAATCCATCCCTAGAATGATGTCGTAGTCCTTAAAGTCCAGAACTATCGCATCTAGAGTCAATTTCCTCCCACCTATACGTATGCAATAGTCTCTACAGATAGTATTTACAGGGATTTATGTGCCCGACGGGGTGCTAATGCTAAGGTTAACGGCTAACGGTGCCGTAGAGAATTTATGTTCATCAACAAAATCTGTCGCTATAAAACTATAGGTAGCTCCTGAATCAAACAGTACACGAGCATGTTTATTATTAAAAAGTAGTGTACCTGTCATGACTATATCAGAGGCAAATGCCTCATCTCGAGTCATGGCATAGACGCGGCCCTGGGTATTGGGGCGACGGTCTTGACCATTTTACGGTACGGGTTGTTGGGTTCGAGGCGCTGGACCTGGTTTCTTGGACGATGTTGCTGTTGTTGAAGCACCGTTGGGTTCGACCTTATGGTCGGATAATCATCATGAATGTGGCCCTTTTTACCACAGTTCCAGCATCCGACATTCGGTATCTGGCAGTCGTTGATAGTGTGACCGAGCCGGTGACATCGGGTGCATCGAGGCCATGGGTTACGCCCTTGATATTCTTCGTGTTGCCTGTTGTTCGGACGCTTGGTCGTATTGTTTTCTCCTGCATGTCTAGGGCGTTTGTGATTGTATGTATGCCTAGCGCCTACATAGCTGGGGAATATTGGCGTTCAAGACGGAGAGCGTGGTTCAGGTACACGCCCATTGTCTAGTATTCTGGAACTGACACATGAGCAGAGACAGAGGGTCGCAGAGCTACTTCGAACCGTCGAGCGTGACTCTCCATTGTAGGCAAGAATGATCCAGCAAATTTGGCCAGTTTATTGAATTCTGCTGCGTACTACCGTACCGTCATATTCCCTTGCTTCAGCTGCATAAATTCATTCTCTTTTTCTTGTCGAACGGCTGCAGGTAGGTACTCGACTTTAAACGCCTGTCGAAAGGTGGCCCAAGCAATTTTTTCTTTCTCATCGTCCCGTCGATCGCTCGCTTTTGCACGGCCCACCAGTCGTGCACGTTCAATCGAAGTAGAAGCTGAGCACATGCAACTTTCTTGGACTCGTCTACGTCTAGAAGCTCAAAACGGTCTTCCAAATCCTTCAACCAATCGATCGCAAGAGAAAGATTTTCAGTACCGTACAAGGATGTGCGACAATTTTTTATAAATTTTGACACCGTAACGTTGGAGCTTTTTAGTGTTGCAGGTAGTTGCTCGGGTACCTCTGACTCGATTTCAATCGGTCGGGCCGCATGTCTGGTTATGACATGAGTCGTTACAGAGTTGTTATTGGCCACAACTGTCTGGACGACTTGCTGAATAGTATCAAGCTGCTTTTGCTGCAACTTGAACTATGTATCAAAACGGGCCTCAAACTGGGCCTACCGTGCCTTAACTTGTCTTTGCTAGTCTTCAACGTGCTGTCGATGATGTTCGTTCAGGCACTGATTAGCCACGACCTGTCGTTGCTGCGCTTCCTGCATACGCATCATCTGTTCTATGGGGGCGTTTGAGGGCTCAAGCCTAGAGCTACTCAAATTGCTCGAGGCACTTTTTTCGTTCCTGCCTACAGTTTCTCCAGCTTCCAAAATTAGAAGGCAATTTATATCAATCTCAGAAAATATTACGGACTCACTGTATGGAATAGCTCATCTCAGCGACACGAGGTCAAAGATTTGAGACTCAAACGGAAGGTCAAAGGACGTAAAGCATTGCACGGATACCATTATATCACACCCCGATTCCGTAGAATCGATAAACATCCCCCGGACATGATGCCTTGCGAACCTAAGCGGCGATCGCACAAGACATAGTCATAAGTTTATCCGAAACACAATAACAAGATAGTGCACAGAGTAAATTGAACACAATATATAGAGAAACTTGAGCTTTATTGATAATGAATATCATATTACAGACTCGATACACAGGTCCCGTGCAGGCTTACAAACTGACTCTATTACAAAATGAACGTCGATGAGATAGTCATTCCATATATCACACCCCCTTATGCAACCAAAATATGCAGACAACTTGAATGGGGGATAGTTGAGACATCTCAGCTTGGACAGTTGTGGAGTTTTCAAAAGAGATTTGTTCAAGGCTTCGCACGCACAAACGAAGCTTCAAAATGCACGAGCGCTGCCTTCAGTCACGCGACACGCTCCTTCAGATTTATAGCACCTGTAGAGAGCGAGGATCAGTACAATCAACTTGTACTGGCGAGTGGCTAATTATTTTCCATGCTCTCATTTGGTTCAAGAATTTAGGTGAATAATATAGTATATTTAGTGATCTTTCTAGCCATCCTAGTCAGTTTTATGCAAGCAGTTTGGCAAAACGTAAACAAGGTATATTATGCTAGAACTTATCCACGGTAGAGCGTGCCGTGCAACATAAAGCTTACCAACACCTTCCTTGTCAGTTTGATATCAATTCATATTAAGTGTGTGATGTGGAGGTCACTAGCATTAACTAGCCATCCTGGACATAGCCTGGTTAAACGGGGTCCTTTCAACGCAAGTAGCGAGCTCCGTTTTAAGTCTCCGAATTACACGTTGCTTAAATCCAGCTCGGCTATACCGTGTTTCCTCCTAGGCCGAAGCGGTCCCGTGGTCCCGGGTTACCGTTCGAGAAAACAAACGCCCTGGTATACAAGTTGTCCATGACCGTGCTAGACTAAACTAGTTATTCAAGCATGGTCTATAATTTATAGTAAACTTAACCAAACTCGACGTATCTCGCCTTGTCATTTTTGTAGTGTACATTCGTTGGTTCATTCCCTTTTTACATAACATAGTTTGATGGAAAGTATATTATAAGCAAGCATATGAACAGTTCTATGATAAGTCGTTCTATAGTCCTTATACGTGAAATGTCGTGCAACGGTTTATTGGAATAAGCCTTTTTTTATTGCATTGACAACTTAGCATAGCATATGTTGGTATCGACAATACATTGAAGAAAATGGTCGATGGGAGAAGGGTCACCACTCACCTTAGTCTTACTTGAGGCGAGCAACTGGTTGGCCGCGCTTAGATATCGCATACGCGATCACTTGAAATCGCATAAGTAACTAATTAGAACACTGTGTCGTTCAAGGAGTTCGATACGAAATACAAAATTCGAAAATGCAAGCCATAAAAAATATCGAAAACATTCACAAAAATGCATTCATGAAAAAATAAAGCCAAAGAGCAAGTGCAGCACGAAAAGCAGAGCAACGGGAGGTCTCTCCCGACTCAGCCGCAGAGTCTATCCCCGAGGCACAACACGCTGAATATAAGACTTGATTCCGAAGAAGCCTTTCCATAATGAGAAAAGTATCTTAATTCAATCATTCCCGTTCGGCCGATTCAATCGATCTCGGTCTATCGGTTCTGACTGAATCGATAACGACGATATTCCATTCTCGCGCACCCCGTAGACAAAAATGGGGCACAATACAGGGACAGGGCGCTACAGGAATGATGTCCATATTATAGACTATGTCTATACCAGCTACTTATCAAACCCTCTTAACCCTCCTAAGCTTACAAAGGAGACCATGGTCGTCACTTCTTTAAATCACGTCGAGCTCATCGCCCTCCGTAGCGCCACCTGAGAGTGCATATAGTTTTGAGCTGTAATTGAGCATATTTAGACTACAAGCAGATTCTCTCATATGCTCTCCCTTGAGCCCGGGCGGGTCGGCTGAGTCTTTCCCTGTTGTTCTATTTCTGCCATTACAAAAATGAATGAAAGAGGTATGCCCAACGTCAGGAGATCCGTTGAGAGTTTTCATTGTCTCGTTGAGGAACAATACCATCTTTCCCCTATCGTCTTTGAAAAAAGGTCAGCCTATAGTCTCCTATTGTTTGATCCAATATTAAACGGACACGAACCCTGTCTTCCATAGAATCTTGGTTCGACCTCCATACTAGTCTTTTATTTATAAAGTGGTCTCATACTTGCTCGGTGTGTCCTTTTATCGATTGTCATTCCAGGTTCCTTAAGATGTTGGCATACCAAGCAGTTGCCCGTAGCTGTTGTCACCTATTTGGAGGCACGCAAATCGAGAAAACCCTAAAACCTACTATATGATCAAATATGAGCCAATGGTGTTGGACAGCACAAAACTCAATAACCCTCGAGCACGAATATATATATATATATTTTTTTTTTTAACCAAAACCCCTCCTTTTATTGATCAAGGCACAAGAGCACGAATATATATATATATATATATATATATATATATATATATATATATATATATATATATATATATATATATATATAATATGTGTGTATGTGTTGGTCAGTTTGGCAGCACTACGCCTTCGTTAAAAAGCAATTTCGTAGCCCTCGAAAGGAGTCATGTTTTACTGCTGAGAAGCAAACAAGGCTGTTGAACCATTGAGAAGATACATAGAGGAGGTCTAATATAGCATGCTAAAAGTATCTACAAATGCTGACTTTCTCTCCTCCGTATTGCGGACGTCCTAGGCCTGTTCCTTCAAAAGGCTATACCTTCAAAACAACATCTCTAGTGTTACTTTTGCCTACTTGGAGAGCCGTGAAAACAAAACTATCACGACGACACCCAACCACCGTCCGATCCTCCGATGTATAAAGGTTCTTCCTACCATCCGAGGAAAATCCTTCCGAAGCATGGAGAGTTCTGAGTTGTCTGATGTGTATGTCAAATGTTACATCTTCACCATATCCAAAATCGTCGATACCGGTCCTGGGGAAATTTGCTAGCCAGATCCCTATAAAATATAGAAAGGAAAATAGGTTAGCAGTCAGAAGAAAACAAAGTGAATGGGTTTATGCGGCCTAGCCACAAAAGAACACACACGGCCCAGATTAGGGGAGAGCTCATGCGGCTCAATCGTGTGAAATCTATACGGCCCAGATATAGATGGGGTACAAGCCGCATATGCTCTGATACTTATGCGGTTCGGTCCATGCGGCCTAGTCACACAGAAGTACATGCGGTACAGGTCCCATGAAGGCCAAATGTGCACTTAAGGCATTGAAACCATGGCACGGCGGCGAAATGTGGCCAGGCCTGCGCATAAAGCATACGATATGGCCATTTGAGTTCAAAATGCTCGTTCATCTGCCATCCTTACTATGGATAGAAGGATGTAAGTCGGGATGAACCGGGAATAGGCTCGCAGCTATCGACGGTGAGACAAGCCCCTTTTCTTTGTTAGCAGTGCCGGTCAACTTGGAAGCTTTGGGGGCCATGGCTGATCGGGAGCAAAAAGAATGATGGAACAGAAGAGGCCAAAAAGAGAAGAGGACGAAAGAAAGTAATAGGAGTTCTCTCGCTGCTGTACGGCCATATATTTATAGGCTACCAAGAAGTGGAAACAGATAGGCGCCACTTCGGTTATCGTGCCCACTAAGAGACAATGATGGCCCTCGGGATTCTATCCTTTATAACAGTCACAGTAACCGAAAAGATGGCACCAAATCCAAAAGTAAAATCTAAGCATTAAATGCAGCAGTGACAGCGGTACAGAGTCTCTCTGTGGCTCAAAATTTTCCTACGGACCGAGATCTCCCTGCGGCTTTACGTTTCTTCTCCATGCTTCTTATTCAAAGTATTCCAAATTTGCAATTTGAAAACTTTGAAGGGGGTCTTATAGAAGCATAGAAAAGATAGAATTTATACGGATCATCACTCTATGCGGCCAGGCAAAACTAAGCCGCATAAGGAGTGCTCTTGGAGACCCCATGCGGCCAAGTAAAATTAAGCCGCAGAAGCAATGCTCTTAGAGACCCCATCGGCCAAGCGAAACTAAGCCGCAGAAGCAGTACCCCTGGAAACCTCATGCGGCTAAGACAATTCGAACCGCAGAAGCGAGGCTCTCGAAGGCCCCATGCGGCTAAGGAGAATCGAGCCGCAGGGGAAAGGTTCTCATAGATCTCATGCGGCCAAGTAAACCAAGCTGCAGAAGCAAGGTTCTCAAAGATTGTAACTTCACTTCCCGGCTTAAGAAAATTTTCTCTAATTTTTCTTTCTAATGATTTAGGTTATTAATTTAAAAGCTAGAATTCAATTAAAATACAATTGAAATTATATTTAGTTTTAATTGGGCTTTTTCCCTGGCCTATTTTCACCATTTGGATTTTTTTACATAAAGCCATTTGAACTTCTGAAAGCAATTAATTTAATCTTTCCCTCTCTGTTGATTCCACAGTAGAGGAGAGAATTCAAAATTTTCTTCTGACAGCTCTCCAACGGTTCCCTCCCAAATTTTCAATCCCAACTGCCTATTTATAGGATCGATTGCTACTCTTCTTTCAGTCGAACCTTCTCCAGAGAGCTGAGCTCACACCCTTCTTCAACCTAAAAATCTGTTCTCAAACATCAATAGCGAAGATCGATTCAAGAGCTAGGAGGAGCTGTCGGCAGTAACGAGCGTGATCCTCTACGGCGACGCACAGCGGAGGAGCAATCCAAACTGCGGTGATCAGTGAGTAATTCTTCATATTTCCCTCCTGAGCCATTTTGTCCTCGATCCAATTCATTAATTGACATCGCTGTTGATCAATTCATGAACTCAGCAAATTGTTCTTCATCAATGGATTTCTAGGAACTTCTGAGATTGTTCGATCAGAGTCCTAGTAGTCTAGATCGATGGATCGGAGTATTGATCACTGATCGGCAAACCAATTCAGGTGAGTTGATCTGGATGGAAGATTTTCTTCCTTGACTGTTCTTAAACTGCAATTTCCTTCCTACGATTCTTGTTGTTGTTGGATCCAAGAGATCTCGGTTGTCTTACTTTTGTTTTTCCTACACTTCAAGAGAAGCAGGAAGTCGATTGAAATCCTATATGAACTGACCCCTACTTGGTTGCTTTTATGTCTGAATAGGATTTCATTGAACTGGACACAGGGAATTGTGTTCGATCCAGTGGATCTGTTGTTATTGCAGATTCTATTACTTCCAGGTAAATTACTAATTTACAGATCAGAAATATTAGTAGCAACAGGATAATTATTTAGTGGTTTATGGTTTCCTTGTTGAGCATCACCCTCGGTTGTGATAGAGTGGAAATTTGATGTTTAGTTCATGTCTGGATAGAAATAATGGCAGTACATTTCCTTAGCCTAGATTGACTAAATTTCAGTTAAGGAATGATTGGTTTTGATTTCAATAAATGTTTATTGTAAGAGGATGGGCCTGAGATTCATCTCAGAATAGTTACTGAGCAGTTTATCTCATAGTTAACTTTAATTGGTCTGAGTTCTGGATTTTTGAACTGAATATAGGGTTCATAAGCTGTGTTGCAAATGGTTTACCTGAGTATTATTTTGGCCCTATTCCAAACATTTAAGTCAATGAGATTATAGTGGATCTCACCCTATAGAACAGTAAATTACAGACTGTTTTATAGGAGGCAAGGAACATGTGTATCAGCATTTAAGCATTGAAGCAGAGATTCACTTGAGTACTTGGTTCAGTAATGAACCTGGAATTCCTGTGCATTACTTTGGTTCAGTGTATTGAATCTGAGACTTCATGTATCTTGATGATATTGGCGATTGGTTATTGGTTTACTGAAATATTCCTATATATCATTTGATAACTCAAATTGGCTTACCTACCTAGATAGTGTATGCAGTATTAACCTTATTAGGAAATTGACTTAACTTGTAGTAGATGGAGGGTGTGAACCTGGGGTTCATATATATTACTTTGGAGACTGATTCAAATTGTATCAGGGAGAGAAGCTGCCATTCAAGCTTCCATGTAAGTTGCCAGTAGACTGTTAAGTGGTTTTTAGTAGTAACAATGATTGAGAAGCCTAGTACCTGTATAGGAAAAAGGATTTGAGGCACACAAATTCTGTGTAGAACGAATATTCTGATTGCATTGAACCGGTTCTTACTCAAACCAAGGGAAGTAGGACTGAAGGTCTCAGTTTTAAGCAAGATTTTGTCAACCCTTTTCAGAACTAATGATTTAAGTTCTGACAATAGAGGAGGACTCTATTTCTTTAACAGTTGCAATCACTGAGTTGGTGTTCATTACTGGTAACAGGAAGTTCCTGGGAAACAAGGCTTTGTGGAGTCGAATGGGTTAAAGTGTTACATCTGGGATTGATTGTCATGGTCTTCCTAATTTGATTTCCTTCATAGAACTCAGTTGAGCATCTATGTTCATTGTTATTTATAAAATCAGATTTGGGGTTGTCATTTGCCCTGATTACCAACTATGCAGTAAATTAGATTCTTGACTGGTTTTAACCAATGTGTAGTAGCTTACTCTGAATTGTTACTGTCAATGTACATGGAGGACTAAGCAGGAATTCCAGTATAACTCAGGAAAAACCTGAGACACTTGTGTAACTTCAATGAAAACCAGTGAACCCAGGAGTGAGATTCTGTGTAACCCAGGAGTAAAATCCTGTGTTAACTCAGGAATGTAATCCTGTGAATCCCAGGAACCCAGGAATGAATTCAGTATATATTTTATCATCTATATTTTATAATCTGTCTATAGGTAAATATGTAGTGGAGTTAAACTTATGGTTTATACCAATATATGGGTATAGATTTGCAAACTAGATTTCTACTTAGATTATAGATTTTAACTCTATAGAAAGGTATGTTAGAAGATTGGAATTCCTAAAACTAAAACTGGTATAGATGTAGGCCTTTACCTTAAATCATGATTAGTTTCTCTAGGTGAATAGTTCAACTAATAGTTTAAGTGAATTATAGAGAGTCATATTGAGTAGTTGATATTGGGCTTAAACCAATATCATAGCTTGTAGTTAGGAATATTAAATTGCATGATACCAAGTTAGAACTATTTTTTTAATTAACCAACTTGTACACATCATTACCAATTACAGGAGGATATCTAGCTCTATTGCCTACCCGTACTTTCCTGGAGCAAAGGCAAGTACATTCTATGGTCTTGTACATTTTATTATATCCTGTGCTTTCTTGATTGACACATTACAACACGTCATGTACTTTCTGGTGCTCATGTTCCTTGTTCTTATTACTTGTACCTGGGGTGGGAAAATAGACTATTTATGTGACCAAACCCAAGAAACAATTCAGGTGTGTTTAGCTTAGACCCCGCATCGTGCATGCGGATCCTAAGTCGTACCATTCATGTGCTTTCATGTACTTACCCCTAGCCGGTCACATACTTAGTTATATTTCAAATATTGTACACACATATTCAGGAGATATATCATGTACTTAGTTCATATGATTCCTGAGATACCATGTTCTTACATTTCATGTACTTTCATATTCTTACATATCATGTTCTTTTATGTACTTTACACACCCTGTTCTTTCATGTACTTATACACCATGTTCTTTCTTATGCTTTACATACCATGTTCCTTTGTATTTTCATATCATGATGTCTTGTTCATTACCTAGAACTGTACTTTGCTCCGCTTCTGACTGGATAAGTTGTAGGTATACTTGTAGGATATCATTCTACCCTATGGGCCAGAGCTCGGTATCTTAGCTGAGCAGGATGATCATGACTTAGCTTGAGGTTTCAGGTTTAGACTTTTAGCTTTACTCTTAGATATTGTCTTTAGAATTCATGTACATTTCATTTTTGATGACTCGTACATTTATATACATAGAATTATGGATTATGGTGATCATTTCGGGATATGCTTTTAGATGCTGTGATTATATACTTTCATGTTTATCTGGTTAGTTTTTCCTAGCTTGGTACAGCTTACTTCGTCGTATCTAACGACGAAGGCTGGGCGTGTCCGACTCGTATCCGATTATTCGGGAGCGGGTCGTGACATGTTTTTAGTGGTGGCCCATGCAGGTCTATCCTAATGGTACCTAGGACTTAGCGTACTATTGGGGGACTTGATTTACACTAGGGAAACTTGATCACAGCATAGGAAAATCGAAAAATAAGGGTATATCAGGTATATCAGGTGTATCAGGTATTTTAATATTCTATGAACACTTGTTGTATGTAGGTCTAGGTTATTTTAACAGTTTTCTGTTTTGCAGATAGTTCAAAAGCATGCGACACCAGAACTGTCAATTCACCTGCACTTGATGTTTTCGAGCTTCCACTACCTTCTATCACTCTACTATCCCCATGGGTAGTACATAGTTGACAGAGACGTCTGAAGAGTCCCTTGACAACCAGAGGAAGTAGGCCACATTTCCAAGTCAGACTTGTGGATACACTCTCCGAGCCAGGAAGGACTTCTGATTTCCAGACTCTTAGGCACTTGGATTTTTCCGACACCAAGCGCATATCTTGCACCAAAGAGCAGATCGAGAACGTGGAGCCCCCACTGAAGATCAATATCCAAGTCTTTGAGGATCCGACTCCTCTGAAGATTGAAGTCACCAACCAGGAGACCCAGCTCGTAACACATACAACAAGATGGGAAGCTGAAGGCCAGGAGAGACATGAAGACTTATGCCGAAGAGGAGCAAGATCTCAGTAGCCAGCATACTAGCAGCCGTATATTCCTATCAGAGGCTGCGCGCTTCAGCCCAGCGGGAGATCCAGATGACGACCACTTGCAATTTCTGTCGTCGTCCAGGACATCACCATAAAGAGTGCCACAAGAGACGAAGGCTATGCCTGCACTGCAGATCGTCTGCCCACCAAGTCAAGAACTGCCCGGAGGCCACTAATCACGCTGCCCAAGGACGAACGCGAGAAGCACCAGGACTACAACAAGGGGGACCCACCCGCCTCTCCAGATTCAACAATCACATGAAGCACTACCGCAGGGATCAACCTATGTCAGGATAATTCAATAAGTTGAAGTGATTTCAGTCCCGGAGAAACACTGAAGATAGACTGAAGACAGAAGATTTCTTTTGCATGGTTGGAGAAAACCATGGATCATGATTCATAATCTAGTTTTTCCTTAGATTCCTCTTGCACCTAGATTGTTTCTTAGAAACTTCCTTGTTTCCTATTTTAAGGATTATTAGATTTTATTTTCTATTCTGGAACCTTGGTCGCTAATCGAGATGTATTTTGGAAGTTTGTTTCCATTCTTGTTCGTAACTCTGCTCTTATTCGAGATCTTCTTCCTGTTCGATAACTTGTTTCCTATGGCGTCGTTTCCTAATTCAAGATTTGATTCTACTTGAATTTTGTTCCCCATTCAGACCCTGTTGATATTTAAGACTTTACTTCGGATTACATTCCTATTCAAACTTATGCCATTCAAAACCTTGTTTGAATCTTGCTTTTATTCGAGATTTCATTTGCAGATTTCGTTTTATATCTTAAAATTTTGACTCGTTCCCTATGAGATTTTACTTCTCATTCGTGAATAGTTTTTCGTTCTATTCACGATCTTGTTTGATCTTGCCTCGTATTTTGAGATTTCACTTGTTTTATATCCGCTATTTAATACCATGTTTTCATATTCATTTTTATGACTTTGTTGATACTTGTTTTTTCACTGTGTACCTTATTGGAGAATTCATTTTTACTTCAAGTTTTTGCTCGAGATTTCATTGTTATTCGAGATTTTATTGAAACTTGCTTCCAGTACGGGATTTTATTCTTATTTTGAAACTTGTCTCCTATCTAATACCTTGCCTCAGTTCATCCTTCGAGACTCTGTTATCCCTTCGGGATAATATCCCATATATGGAATCTTGTTACCATTCCAGATATCAGTTGGAATTTTTTTATAATTTGAAACTTCACTCCCTGTCTAAAATTTTAAATCTCCCTGGCTGCCCTTTTGTACTCACTGATCGGATCCCTAGTCATTTTTAGTACCTAATAAACTCATGTATTCTAACAGTCAGGTAACTTCACCATTTCCGTGACTTGGACTATTGAAATTCATTTTAAATTCCTTGAAATTCTTTTAAAATTCCTAGGGATAAAGTCGAAAGGCTATTCGATGACCTACTATGGCATCACAGTTGCGCTGCAGCCATTAGCTGGATTATGGAGACTAAGGGTTCACTGCAGCCAGTAGCGCGCTGGCGAGGCAGGAACTCTAAGTTAAAGTGATTTCAGACACCCATAGGTTTTTGAGTATTGACGAGACTTGTCATATTCTTCATATCTTGATCTCTTGGGTTGTTTCATCAATGATTGTTGGAAAATGGATAAGGTTGATAGAGTATTTGGAGACATATTGTTATTTGAGTCACGGAGCCGAAAGTCCACTGTAGTCAGATACATACTGGCGGGGTAGGGATTCTAAGCAAAGTGATTTCAGATACCAACATGTTCTTGGATATTCTGGAGACTATAATTCCTTTTCATATGATTATTGTTTTTCGAGAATCACAAATCCTTGCATGTTCACCCTGATTTGATACTGTATCTCCTGAGTATTTCGTACGTTCCTCAAATCAACCCTTGCTAATTACCTTCTAGTATTGTATCGTTAGATCATTGATTTTCTTAAATTATACATTGCCAGATTTTGATTCCATATTTCGTTTGTGTCTTGTCTAAATTTTGATCTTAAATCATGTCTGTCTGACCATGATTTTCTTATCTTGTGCTAGCCACCTGTGTTAAACTATCGATTTTTGATCGTACTTAATATTTGTGTCTTCATGATGTTGCTCCTCTAAGTTGTAATTGAAATTCCTTCCACTTTGTGACTATTTGATCCTCGATCCTTGTCAAAGCGTGATATCCCAAACTTCTTATGTGTACTTGGACTCAAGGCTCAGAGCGTCATGGATCGACAGAAGCACTAGGCAGACAACAACAGATAGTCACCGGAGTTCGCAGCTAGAAGCAGAGTGTTTCTGAAGAATCTCGTCGACCAGAGGCACCATTCATTTTAGCAGAGGCGGGGAGCTCTGTCCGGGATTCATCGGACCTTTCGACGTGACGGCCCGGATTAGCGAGGTGGCGTATCGACTGGCGCTTCCAGCTAGCTTGGAGGGAGTGCATGACGTCTTCCACGTATCTCAGCTTCGACGATACATTCCAGACCCGAGCCATGTGGTGGACTATTCCGAGCTGGAGGTGGGCCCGAGATTGACTTATGAGGAGCAGCCAGTAGAGATCTTGGACCGGAGAGAGAAGCGTCTGCGGAACCAGACCATTCCTCTCGTTCGCGTCATGTGTAGACACCACTCTCCGGGAGAGTCCACATGGGAGCACGAGGACGAGATGCGGGAGCGCTAACCCACTCTGTTTGATTGATATTGATTGTACCCTGTTTTGTGGAAGTTCTATTTTCAACAAAATGACTGGAGTTGGACCTTTGCGATTTACTGGGATTTCTTTCTTTCTTTTGGCTTTCGAATTTCGAGGACGAAATTTTTCAAGGAGGGGAGATTTGTAACTTCACTTCCCGGCTTAAGAAAATTTCCTCTAATTTTTCTTTCTATTGATTTAGGTTATTAATTTAAAAGCTAGAATTCATTTAAAATACAATTGAAATTATATTTAGTTTTAATTGGGCTTTTTCCCTGGCCCATTTTCACCATTTGGATTTTTTCACATAAAGCCATGTGAACTTCTGAAAGCAATTGATTTAATCTTTCCCTCTCTGTTGATTCCACAGTAGAGGAGAGAATTCAAAATTTTCTTCTAACAGCTCTCCAACGGTTCCCTCCCAAATTTTCGATCCCAACTGCCTATTTATAGGATCGATTGCTACTCTTCTTTCAGTCGAACCTTCTCCAGAGAGCTGAGCTCACACCCTTCTTCAACCTAAAAATCTGTTCTCAAACATCAATGGCGAAGATCGATTCAAGAGCTATGAGGAGCTGTCGGCAGTAACGAGCGTGATCCTCCACGGCGGCGCACAGCGGAGGAGCAATCCAAACTGTGGTGATCAGTGAGTAATTCATCATATTTCCCTCCTGAGCCATTTTGTCCTCGATCCAATTCATTAGTTGACATCACTGTTGATCAATTCATGAACTCGGCAAATTGTTCTTCATCAATGGATTTCTAGGAACTTCTGAGATTGTTCGATCAGAGTCCTAACAGTCTAGATCGATGGATCGGAGTGTTGATCACTGATCGACAAACCAATTCAGGTGAGTTGATCTGGATGGAAGATTTTCTTCATTGACTGTTCTTAAACTGCAATTTCCTTCCTACGATTCTTGTTGTTGTTGGATCCAAGAGATCTCGGTTGTCTTACTTTTGTTTTTCCTACACTTCAAGAGAAGCAGGAAGTCGATTGAAATCCTATATGAACTGGCCCCTTCTTGTTTGCTTTTATGTCTGAATAGGATTTCATTGAACTGGACACAGGGAATTGTGTTCGATCCAGTGGATCTGTTGTTACTGCAGATTCTATTACTTCCAAATAAATTACTAATTTACAGATCAAAAATATTAGTAGCAACAGGACAATTATTTAGTGGTTTATGGTTTCTTTGTTGAGCATCACCCTCGGTTGTGATAGAGTGGAAATTTGATGTTTAGTTCATGTCTGGATAGAAATAATAGCAGTACATTTCCTTAGCCTAGATTGATTAAATTTCAGTTAAGGAATGATTGGTTTTGATTTCAATAAATGTTTGTTGTAAGAGGATGGGCCTGAGATTCATCTCAGTATAGTCACTGAGCAGTTTATCTCAGAGTTAACTTTAATTGGTCTGAGTTCTGGATTTTTGAACTGAATATAGGGTTCATAAGCTGTGTTGCAAATGGTTTACCTGAGTATTATTTTGGCCCTATTCCAAACATTTAAGTCAATGAGATTATAGTGGATCTCACCCTATAGAACAGTAAATTGCAGACTGTTTTATAGGAGGCAAGGAACATGTGTATCAGCATTAAAGCATTGAAGCAGAGATTCACATGAGTACTTGGTTCAGTAATGAACCTGGAATTCCTGTGCATTACTTTGGTTTAGTGTATTGAATCTGAGACTTCATGTATCTTGATGATATTGGGGATTGGTTATTTGTTTACTGAAATATTCCTATATATCATTTGATAACTCAAATTGGCTTACCTACCTGGATAGTGTATGCAGTATTAACCTTATTAGGAAATTGACTTAACATGTAGTAGATGGAGGGTGTGAACCTGGGGTTCATATATATTACTTTGGAGACTGATTCAAATTGTATCAGAGAGAGAAGCTGCCATTCAAGCTTCCCTGTAAGTTGCCAGTAGACTGTTAAGTGGTTTTTAGTAGTAACAATGATTGAGAAGCCTAGTACCTGTATAGGAAAAAGGATTTGAGGCCCATAAATTCTGTGTAGAACTAATATTCTGATTGCATTGAACCGGTTCTTACTCAAACCAAGGGAAGTAGGACTGAAGGTCTCAGTTTTAAGCAAGATTTTGTCAACCCTTTTCAGAACTAATGAATTAAGTTCTGACAATAGAGGAGGACTCTATTTCTTTAACAGTTGCAATCACTGAGTTGGTGTTCATTACTGGTAACAGGAAGTTCCTGGGAAACAAGGCTTTGTGGAGTCGAATGGGTTAAAGTGTTATATCTGGGATTGATTGTCATGGTCTTCCTAATTTGATTTCCTTCATAGAACTCAGTTGAGCATCTATGTTCATTGTTATTTATAAATCAGATTTGGGGTTGTCATTTGCCCTGATTACCAACTATACAGTAAATTAGATTCTTGACTGGTTTTAACCAATGTGTAGTAGCTTACTCTGAATTGTTACTGTCAATGTACATGGAGGACTAAGCAGGAATTCCAGTATAACTCAAGAAAACCTGAGACACTTGTGTAACTTCAATGAAAACCAGTGAACCCAGGAGTGAGATTCTGTGTAACCCAGGAGTAAAATCCTGTGTTAACTCAGGAATGTAATCCTGTGAATCCCAGGAACCCAGGAATGAATTCAGTATATATTTTATCATCTATATTTTGTAATCTGTCTATAGGTAAATATGTAGTGGAGTTAAACTTATGGTTTATACCAATATATGGGTATAGATTTGCAAACTAGATTTCTGCTTAGATTATAGATTTTAACTCTATAGAAAGGTATGTTAGAAGATTGGAATTCCTAAAACTAAAACTGGTATAGATGTGGGCCTTTACCTTAAATCATGATTAGTTTCTCTAGGTGAATAGTTCAACTAATAGTTTAAGTGAATTATAGAGAGTCATATTGAGTAGTTGATATTGGGCTTAAACCAATATCATAGCTTGTAGTTAGGAATATTAAATTGCATGATACCAAGTTAGAACTATTTTTTTATTAACCAACTTGTACACATCATTACCAATTACAGGAGGATATCTAGTTCTATTGCCTACCCGTACTTTCCTGGAGCAAAGGCAAGTACATTCTATGGTCTTGTGCATTTTATTATATCCTGTGCTTTCTTGATTGACACATTACAACACGTCATGTACTTTCTGGTGCTCATGTTCCTTGTTCTTATTACTTGTACCGGGGGTGGGGAAATAGACTATTTATGTGACCAAACCCAAGAAACAATTCAGGTGTGTTTAGCTTATACCCCGCATCGTGCACGCGGGTCCTAAGCCGTACCATTCATGTACTTTCATGTGCTTACCCCTAGCCGGTCACATACTTAGTTATATTTCAAATATTGTACACACATATTCATGAGATATATCATGTACTTAGTTCATGTGATTTCTGAGATACTATGTTCTTACATTTTATGTACTTTCATGTTCTTACATACCATGTTCTTTCATGTACTTTACACACCCTGTTCTTTCATGTACTTATACACCATGTTCTTTTTTGTGCTTTACATACCATGTTTCCTTGTATTTTCATATCATAATGTCTTGTTCATTACCTAGAACTGTACTTTGCTCCGCTCCTGACTGGATAAGTTGTAGGTATACTTGCAGGATATCATTCTACCCTATGGGCCAGTGCCCGGGATCTTAGCTGAGCAGGATGATCATGACTTAGCTTGAGGTTTCAGGTTTAGACTGTTAGCTTTACTCTTAGATATTGTCTTTAGAATTCATGTACATTTCATTTTTGATGACTCGTACATTTATATACATAGAATTGTGGATTATGGTGATCATTCTGGGATATGCTTTTAGATGCTGTGATTATATACTTTCATGTTTATCTGGTTAGTTTTTCCTAGTTTGGTACAGCTTACTTCGTCGTGTCTAACGACGAAGGCTGGGCGTGTCCGACTCGTGTCCGATTATTCGGGAGCGGGTCGTGACAAAGATCCCATGCGGCCAAACAGAGCCGAACCACAGAAGCAAGGCCCCTAAGGCCGCTATGCAGCCAAAATGAGTCAGACTCCACTTTGTGGAGGGGACACATAAAAATTTGACCAAGTCTCAACCATCCAGATTCGCTAAAACAAAATCTCAACAATCCCCACCAGCTGGCAACCCAAGATCAGGTCTTTCCGTGCTGTTACAGACACGTGGCCATGTGGCCCTTTATGCGGCCCAAAATCTGCTATTGCAGGAATCACTATAAATAGCAGGGTACCACACCTATGCTAAAGGTTGGCAATCAAAGGCTGGCAAATTTCTTCAAGAGCAAAGACTGTGTCTGATAGTCCAAGGAGTAAGGCAGAGTTGCTACACTTTCCCGAGCCTCCATCGTCACCCCCCAGAATCAAAACTAAACAATTGTACTTAGATTGTTTCCTAGGATTTCTTTCTAGGATTTCTTTTGTACAAGCGAGTTTGCAATCAAATTCAGTGTCTCTGTAATACTTATTTTTGATATTTAATGGCAAATAACCTACTCTCCTAACGGCCTCGTGGCTCGAACACCACCCAGCCGGTCCAGGTACCAGTGTACTTACCACTTGGGATATATATATATATATATATTTTCTTATATATATATATATATATATATATATATATATATATATATATATATATATATATATATATATATATATATATATATATATATATATTTATTTATTTATTTATTTATTTATTTATTTTATAAATATATATATATATATATATATATATATATATATATATATATATATATATATATATATATATATATATATATTTATATATATATATATATATATATATATATATATATATATATATATTTATTTATTTATTTATTTATTTATTTATTTATTTATTTATTTATTTATTATTTTATAAATATATATATATATATATATATATATAT
The DNA here is from genome assembly GCA_029216955.1 of Iris pallida. NCBI lineage: Eukaryota > Viridiplantae > Streptophyta > Magnoliopsida > Asparagales > Iridaceae > Iris > Iris pallida. The sequence goes on along the minus strand of JANAVB010015599.1, from coordinate 242,551 downwards.
ATTTATTTATTTATTTATTTATTTTATAAATATATATATATATATATATATATATATATATATATATAATTTCTTTCGAAGTAATGGGTAATTGTGGCGAACTCGCCTCCACAGGGGGTCAAACTCCGACCACTTGGATCGCATGCATATCTTCTAACCACTAGGCTACAGGTCATTTGTACTTAAAATATTATAAAAATGCCATGTTCAACAATGTTTAACAATAGCTGTACATTGTTTATATTGCATAATGTTTGTTTGATGTTGTAAAATTAATTTTATTTTATCACGTTATGTAAACGTTGTATATGTAATATCATTTTGCAATGTTTATGAAACATTATAAAAGGGTTATATTTGACAACTTTTATAAAATGTTGTAAATTATGTGTTTTTTACAATATATAGACAACGTTGTAAATATATCTTTAAAATATTTCTAGGATAATATTATTCGAAAAGTTGGTCTTATTAGGTCAATACCTCACTTGGTAGCAGTTCATGGTTAAATGGATCTGTCACATGTTGAACCATCCCTTCCACAGCTTCGAAAGACAGACCTAATATATATACTTCTTGCATCAATCCCTTCCCCCGCTTCTTGCTTGTTATAATATTCTTTCTTCTAAAAATCAGCTCTCCTCCACCTCTAGTTTACTATTTAAAATGCTGCTTTAGCTTAGGATGTGTCATATATTCAATTAATGAATTATTAAAAATATCTAACAAATATTAGAACTTTTAAAGCGTAATCATCGAGATAAATAAGTTTTTTTATTTACATGTTTTTACAACTTACTTTGCTTTTACACCCTTGATTGTTAGTCTTTTTTGTTCAATTATCTTTGATAATTGTTTAATGTTTTTATATTATTCTTGTTGGTCCCAATCTTGATTTTCTCATGTTGGTTCAAGAATTATGTTTTGGTATTGGCATATGTATAACTTACTATGCAAATATTTTACTCCCCATAAAGTGTATACAAGGATTTGAGATTTCAGTTCTATCAGTTTGCTCAATTTACTTTTTGGGTTCCCTTTAAGATCTTATAAGTGCATCAACTAAATAATATTATGAATTTGTTTAGAAATTTGTTTAAAAACAACTCAAAATTTTGAAATGTGGTAGTTACCGTAGCCGGAACGGGTGCCTCAGGCCTAAAATTTTAGAATATCTAAATGTCATATATTATATTATCAAAAGACAAATCAGTTAGTCAGAATGAAGAAAAAAAATTTGTGCAATCGCTGTCAAAATTAAATCATCTCCCCTTCTGTTGCTGATCTAACATTATGATGCTCCAAATCTTCTTATACCCTTTAGTCGTTGCCAATCCCCTTTTTTTCTTCCGTCGTTGTCAATATCCTCTCTCTCTCTCTCTCTCTCTCTCTCTCTCTCTCTCTCTCTCTCTCTCGCTGTCCTGTTGGATTTAATTAAACAATAGAACAAGTTACAATTTTTTATTTTTTTTATTATTTTTATAAGAATTATTTGAAACATTATTAGTTATTAATTTGTTTAGAACATCAATTTTTTTGCTTGGAATATCTTCAATTTTATTAGTATTTCATTATAAAATATATTATTTTGGATATTATATTTGTTTATTATTTTTAAATAAATTTTGTGTTGATAATACTATTTTATTATTGTCCATAAAAAAAAATGTATGAGCATTAAGCTTTGAGGGCACAACTTTTAGGGGACGTTTGGTATGCGGAATATTTTATAGCCGGAAATTCTATATTTTCGGAAATCAAATTCCAAGGAATTAAATTTTCTGAAAAATTACATTCCCATGTTTGGGTTTGGTGACTATAAACATTCCCGGAAAAAAAATGATAAAAACTAAAAAATGAAGAAAAAATGAAGAAAAAAATGAAGAAAAAAATAACCAAAAACGAAAAAAACGTCAAAAAATGAAAGGAAAAAAAGAAAAAAAAGATTAAAAACGAAAAAAAACCCGACCAAAATATAAAAAAAAGAAAGACAAAAAGGCCAAAAAAAAGACTAAAACGACAAAAATAAAAAAAACCAAAAATCCAAAAAACAACAAAAAAATGATAAAAAAGACCAAGAAAATAATGAAAACGACAAAAATGACAAAAAACAACAAAAACGATAAAAAGACCAAAAAATGACAAAAACAAAAAAATTATAGAAAAATACAAAAACCACAAAAAGAACAAAAGACAACAAAAAAACGACAAAAAGGACAAATTTTTTTACAAAAAACAACACAAAAAACTACTAAAAAAGGACAAAAAAGACAACAACAAAAAACGACAAAAAACAACAAAAAAAAGGGCAAAAATGTCAAAAAAAACTACTAAATAACAACAAAAACGACAAAAGACAACAAAAAACGACAAAAGAGTAGTAAAAAAGGACAAAAAAAGAGACGAAAAACGACAAACAAAAAAAAAGACAAAAATGACAAAAAGAAACAAAACAACAAAAAAATGATAAAAACGACTTAAAAAGACAAAAAAGAGACAAAATCGACAAAAAATACAAAAAATTACCAAAACAACAAAAAACGACAAAAAACAAAAGACAAAAAACAACAAAAATGACAAAAAAGGATAAAAATTACAAAAGATAACAAAAAAGATAACAAATGGCAAAAAAGAGAAAAAATAACTAAAAGAAACAGAAAACTACTAAAAATGACAAAAAGCCAAAAACGACAAAAATCGGTAAAAATGACAAAATATTAACAAAAAGAGAAAAAATGACAAAAAATATCAAAAAAGGACAAAAAGGACTAAGAATGACAAAAAGCGAAAAAAAAATCGATAAAAACTGACAAAAATGACCAAAAAGCGACAAAAAACGACAAAAACAACAAAAAAAGGGCAAAAAAAGAAAAAATGTTCAAAATGATCAAAAAAGTAGAAAAAAAGTTCAAACAAATTTTTTTTTTTTGCCCGGGCAAAAGAAAAATACTCACCTATTCTTAAGGGATAGGATTCCCATGTTTTATGGATAAACTCTTTACCCGGGTCTTTTAACTCCCGGGAATAAATTTTTCATAGCCCAAACAAACATGGTAATAGATTCCCACCCTAAATTTTCCCGGGGATAAAAAAAATACCGTGTACCAAACATGGTATTAGAGTTTGTCTCGGGACTCAAAATTTAAAGTCCGACGATGGTAGCTACCTCTTGTAATTTCAACAAATGACAGCTACCAATCCAGCATCTTTTCCTCTGATACAATTAAAACCTATTGACGATAGTTGGCTTTGAAGCAACTAAAATATATGAGTACACATACATTATGTTACTAAAGGCTATCATTGTTCTTCATGCGATATTCTGTATAAACTCCAGCAAGAGCTGAAAGGTAGGAAAAAGATCATACTGTAATTTTGTCAGATATGATCTCTTTTCGTCTAGCAAAATAATAACTTACCTAAAGTATAAAATAAAGAATTACATTAATCTTTTTTTTGAATCAAATGCTTAGCTTTTATTCAAATCTCATTTCCAGTCGATACATGAATAATAGCTTCTTTTGCAAGTTGCTGAAGAATACAAATTGGAGGAGAGTTCAAGTGGAAGTCTTCAGCACCTGAGGCATGCTGGATAATATTCGTAGCCACTATGTGAGCTACTTCATTCCCTTCCCTCATAATAAATGAGAAATCGAAGTTCTTCCCCACCCTGCATATGTCCTCTTTGATTTCTTGGACTAGATTGTATAATCTCCATGGGATGAGGTCTTTTTCTCCAGTAATAATGCGATGAGCGGTGAGCGAGTCTCCCTCGATTGTGAAATCTCTATCATCAAGTTGGCTGGCCAGTTGTACTCCCCCTCGGATAGCCATGAGTTTCGAAGCTAGAACTCTATCTGCCTCATCTGTGAGCGCCACCGAGAATATACGAGCCTTGCCGACCACATAGTTCCCCTCCTCGTCTCTCGCAATAGCCGCGGCTGCTAAGGAGCCTGATGCTACCGCTCCATCAACATTAACTTTGATGTTCCCCGAGGAGGGCGGCTTCTAGCTTCTGGCTTCTATGGCTGCTCGAAGATTATTGATGTGCTTCATCCTCTTCGTTCCTCCAGTCGAGTACGAGTTGTACAAGTAAATCGCCTGTTGAATGATGGTATGGATGCTCGGCGCTTTATGACTGAAAATACAAGCACAACGAGCCTTCCATACGGCCCAAAGGATAGCCGCCCCCATGAGGAATCTGGTCCCTTCTTTCGTATCCGCCATCCATTCTTTGATAAGTTTGAAAATGTCCCCTTGTTGATCGACTCTAAGGCCCATCGGACTTGTGAACTAAACTGCTCTCGTGACATTGCAATGGAGGAAGAGATGGTTCGAGTCCTCCGTGTGTGCCAGGCAGAACGGATAGTCCTTGTTCATATTGTGAATCCTCGTACTTAAGGTATCAAATAACGGAAGCGCTCTATGGAGGAGTCTCCATATGAATGTTTGAACTCTCGGGGATATGTCTTTCTTCCGCCACAGGTTACTCCAAATATTGCTTTCCGATGTGTTCACCGAGCTGCTAGGGGCCTCTCTCCGTAGAGTTGCATAGAGTGACTTCGAGCTAAACTTTCCATGCCTTGTCTTAACCCATATACGTTCGTCTTCCCTGTCTCCTTCTCGCAGGGATATGCTAGTAATGGCTGATGCTTCGCTTTCGGAAAATAGGGGCTGGATGAGCTCTAAGGTACCGTTTGGGAAGGGTGGAAAATGGGAGGAAGGAAAAAGTTGAGGGGAAAGTGAGAGGAAAATTTTAAATGATGGTGTTTGGAAAGGGGGAGAGAACATGGGGGAGGAAAATTTGAGAGGAAAAAGTAGGTGGGTCCCACCAAAAAAATTTCCTCCCAAATGTGGGAGGAAAATGGAGAGAGATGAGAGGAATTTGAGTGAATTTACCCCACCACCCCTCAAAAAGTTAAAATTAAATCATCATTTGAGAATACCAAGGAGGAAATAGTAATTATACCTATATCCATAAACAAATAAAAAATTGTTTTTAAACTTTTCCTTCCCCTACTTTTTGTCCATCCAAACAAAGGAAGGGAAAATTAACTTTCCTCCATTTTCCTTCCCCTCCATTTTCCTTCCCCTCAAATTTTCCTCTCCCTCCCCCCAAATGTTCCCAAACACAGTGTAAGTTCCATGTTCTCAAGATAGGGTCCATCAGTTCCCTAACAAATACTGGACCATTGGCCACGGGATCTCTGTCTGCGACGCGAAAGCGCGGAAGCGAAGGTATCCAAGGATCCTCATATATATTTCACCCTACCTCCTTTGATTCTCCAAAATATATTATCCTCCATATGGTTTCTCATTTCCAGGAGGCTCATCCATGTGGCCGAGGCCTTTTTTGACTTGCTCACCGACCAAATTGTTTTGTTCTGTAGATACTTCCCCCTGAGTAGACGGACCCATAAATGGTCTGGGTTGGTCAGAAACCGCCAAAGCAACTTCCCCACTAGCGATATGTTCACCCAATCAAGCCTTCTAATTCCGAGACCCCCTTCTCCTTTGGGTTGTGTGACCTTCTTCCAGTTAAGGAAGTGCAACTTTCTTTCCGAGGTAGCGTGCCCCCACCAAAAAGCTCGTTGTTGCCTAGTAAGCTTGTGGAGAACCTGTTTAGGGATTAGGTTTGATGACAGGTGATAGACGGGGATCGAACCAAGAGTGGCTTTGATTAGGGTAGCTCAACCGGCATGAGAAACAAGCTTGGCTTTCCACCCTTGCAACCGCGCCTCACACTGTGCAACCAGTGAATCATAAGTGGTAGTTTTAAGTTTGGGCTTCAACAAGGGATATCCTAAGTACCTGTCCTCGTTAGACATTTGCTTGAAGTTGAGCTCACTTGCAATCATCTCTTGATCACTGGTAGGAACATTTTTACTGAAATGTATTCTCGATTTCTCATAGTTCACCTTCTGCCCCGACCATGAGGAATATAGGTGTAATATGTCATGGATTGTGTGAATCAATGCAAGCGAGGCCTGACCAAATATTAGAATGTCATCGGCAAACAATAGATGAGAGATAGATGGGGTGTACCTGCTGATTCGGATTCCTTGATTAGGCCCATCCTGTTTGAACTTTGCAAAAATTCTGGTTAGAACTTCAAAACATAGGACGAAGAGAAAAGGAGATAGCGGGCAACCTTGCCTAATCCCTCTCCTGGGCACTAAGAGCCCTTCGGGTGTGCCATTTACTAGAATGGAAAATGAGGGGGTGGTGATACACTCCATTATAAGCTTATTCAAGTGGCCCCTGATTCCTATATTGTAAAGGACTTGTTTGATGAACGGCCATGAGAGTCGATCATATGCTTTGGACATATCAATCTTGATGGCGAAAGCATTCTTCTTTGGCGGGAAACTCTTTATGGCATTGAAGATTTCGTGAGCAATGATAATGTTATCGTTGATCTGCCTACCGGGCACGAAAGCACTCTGGACTGGGGAGACTAATTTGTGCAACAGGGGCTTAATTTTGTTTGATAGGATTTTAGAAATCACCTTGTAAGCCACATTGCATAGAGCAATGGGTCTGAAGTCACCTGGCTCCACTGATACTTCCTTCTTAGGGATTAACACAATGTATGTATGATTCAGTTTAGGAGGCATTCTTCCGTCCTCAAAGAAGCGTTTCACTAGATCGAATAGGTCTTTGCCGATTATATCCCAGTTAGTCTGATAAACACTTGCCGGGAAACCATCTGGCCCCGGCGCCTAGTCGGGCCCCATACTCATCACAGTTTCTTTTATTTCTTCTTCGCTAGGGGGGGTACCCAACCTGCCATTATCTTCTGTTGTTATGGGATTATCGGTTACTATAAAATTAGCACTCATGGGAACCCCTTCATCCGTGCAATAGATGGTAGAGAAGTGATTGAGGAAAGCTTTTGATATGGCCTCCTTTCAAGTCGTCCAGTTGCCGTTCGGTAGCTTAATGGAGTGGATATCATTCTTGCATTTTCGAATTGTCGCCTTCGCGTGGAAGTATTTAGTGTTCTTGTCACCGTCTTGTATCCATTGACACTTCGCCCGTTTACTCCAATAAGTCTCCTCAATAGATAGTAGATCATTAATTTCTGTATTGATTTCTCTTTCTTCCGCTAGAGAATGAGACGTCACCTCCATGTCTTGAAGTTTTAGAAGTCGTTCCTGGAGTCTTTTTATTTTAGTTTTGATGTTCCCAAATTGATTGCGACTCCACATGTGCAATTTAGACAGTGCAAACTGGACTTTATTGCAATATGAGAGATTTACCTGATTGTTGGCTTCCAGCCATAATGACTTGAATACTTCTCCGAACGAGGTGTGTTTCGTCCAGTAGGCTTCAAAGCGTTCCATGCATTTCTTCCGTATCATACCTCTATTGGTGTTGAGAAGGATGGGAGCATGGTCGCTATTGATCCGAGGGAAAGTAGAGACTGTGGCATTCAGGAACGTGCAACACCACTGAGAGCTCGCAAGCACCCTGTCAAGGCGCTCTCTGATATTAAAGGCTAGTTCTCTGCGGTTTGTCCACGTGTAGGCCGGTCCTGTGCACCCAAGATCGATGAGTCCACAGTGATGTATCATTTGACGGAATGTTGCTGCCGCTCTGTGATCAAACCTTACCCCTCCTTGCTTTTCTTCCGGATGAAGGGTAGCATTCATATCTCCAATACAACACCAAGGCGTTGATATGGATTCCGCTAGACCTTCAATTTGAGCCCAGAGTTTAGGGTGCTTACTCTTCTTACGGGATCCATATATGCACATTAGTGTCCAGGCTGGACCTTCCATGCTCGCGTCTATGGCTAGTAGTACAAGATTGTGAGTCGAGAAGGTGACTTTCGCTTTTATCGCTGAGTTCCATCCCAACCAGAGGCCTCCTGATCGGTCGGATGCAAGGACGGAGAAGTAATTTGGGTATCCGAGATAAGGAAGGGTGAGGGTGGTGTGGGAGAGAGAGGACATTGTCTCAGAGAGGAAGAAGATAGAGGGGCGGGTGGCGGAGAGAAATGATTGTAGCGTTAGAATTGTCGAGACATTTCTCGCACCTCGACAGTTCCAAGCTAGAACTAACATTGATCTTGCGGTTGTTTGAGGTCAGCCGCCATGACCTTTTTGTGAATTTTCTTTTTTGCATAACTGGAATGCCTCTTCTTGTTTTCCTCTGTTTTAATCCAGAACGGGGATGTGTGTTTCTTAAGGAGAGTTGTTTCCTCTTCCTGTTGGGGCTTCTCCTGGGATGACTTCCTCGTACGTCGCTTCCATGAGAGTTTTAGGGGGTTCGCTTGGCGAATAATGGCACCCGAACAGTTCTGGACAAGCATGTTTGCCATTGGAGCTTGTGCTTCTGTTATGTTTTTGAAAACATGGTTCACCATAAGATCTGGGGAGTTTACTACTGCTTCCTTATCCTTGGAGTCCTTGTGCTTCTGCGTGGGGGTGTTATATGCAGCGTGACTATCTGTATCCATCTCCATCATTACTATGGATTCCAGAGTTGCCATATCCGAAGTTGCACCATACTCCTTTGGGGTCCTCAGAAAACTTCCTGGAATAGGATGGAGGTCTTCCGCATAAAGACCTTGCCTAAAGCACTCCTCTTGCTGCGTCTCTACTTCTTCATAATCTGGCTCCCTTTCAGAGTATATAGATGTAGGGTTGTCCCTTTGGGGTGGGCTGTATAGAACTAATGAGTCTTGCCGAGTAAGCAGGTCATCCCCTTCATTGATCGGAGGCTCTGGTTGGGTTGGTAGGACGATCTCCGTGGGGGAGGGTGGTCGTGCATGTGTGGAGTTTGGTCTATCCTGTCTTCCTCCTTGTTCCGGATTTCCCTCCTACGCGGGAACACTCTTTGGGCCTCCGCTCGGTAGTCCTCTTCTATAATCCGCGATCGGAGGAGTTTGTTGATCCTGCTGATTTCCTCTTCCGTCCAGTCGTCTCCAATGAGGGAAGTAAATCTTTCCTTATCTGAGCAATACTGATACGAGTGACCCACCCTCGCACAGAAGGAGCATAGTCGGCGTAATCTCTCGTATCTGACTGAAACCTGACTTACATTACATCCTTCAAGGCTTGCGGCGATGGATTTCTTGAGAGGTTTGGATATGTCAATAAGAATTTTGAGGCGCACGAAGGTACGCCATTGTCCTACTTCTGCATTGGAAACGAATCTTGGTTTGCCCAATGCCTCTGGTATGCGGGCTACCGTGTTGCGGTTGAGAAACTTTGGGGGGATTTTGTGGAGTTGGACCCATAGATCGGCCATGTTGAATTTATAATCTTCAGGAAGTTTTACCGGGTCACACTTTTTGATTGCAAGTAACTCTTCATTAATACTCCTTGGGGCTTCTTGAAGGATTCGATCCACCTCAGAGGTAGATTCCAGGATAGCTAGATAGGATCCTGCCTCGACATCCAACTCCGTCACCTGCACCATTTTGTTGGTCTTCCACAGTTTTGTTAAGATGGTTGCGAGCGCGGTGCGTGTAAACTGATGATTGGAGTAGGGTTTCACCGCTATCGTGGAGGCCCAATGATGAGGGATTGAACTATCTCTTTCGAAAAGCAAGATGATTTCTGCGGGGCCTTGTAGATGAAATAAAGACGCCATCTTCTCTACTACCTCCCTGTACGTAGACATGACTAGGCTCAGGTTCTTCTAGAGCCGATGGATGATGGATTCTCAATTGAGACGGATTAGGAGGGGCCAGGGGAAAAAACAAGCTTGGGAGAGGATTGTGTCGGTGCGAGAGTTGTAGACAGAAGAGAGGAGGAGGAGGTCTATTCAGATGATGGGCGGAGGGAGGCAGGGGATCACCATCATGTCGGCGTAACAAACCTTAGGGTTTGGGAGAGAACAAACCCTAGGGTTTGGGAGAGAATTTTTTTCTGTGTATGACTCACACTAATCTAGTTTAGGTACATTGCACGTAAAAATATAATCTATGATATTATTTTATAAAATAGATAAAGATTTAATTCGTATTATAATATTCTAAATATAATTTAAATATATTTTAATTATGATTTATTATAAATATACTGTTTGAATCTTTGGTATGTGCTTAATTAGATAATACGATGCAGTTAGTTTAAATATAATTTTAATGTTGAACATATTATTATATTCTCATGTTATTTTTAAATTTTTTTCAACAACTACATAAGAAGAAAACATATACAATAGTTATTTTTTAAATTTTTATGTATTAATGAGTGAAATATATATACTATTTGGAAAACACATTTTTAACCATTCTAAGCCGTATTTAATATAGAGAACGATCATGTATGTATTAATTCTAATCTGAATCCGAATCCGAATCCGAATCCGAACCCGAATCTAGAAACCGAATACAACTAGTCTGTATTCTCTCTCACGTTTTCTTTTTTTTCTATTATCTGCCTCGATTAGAGGTTACTCATGCATTCATTTCTTTATTTTATTTAGGGTTTATAGTGATTCCAAATTTATGAGAAATTATATACAATTTTTGATCATTAAATAAAAAATGCACTAAATATTTTAGTTGCTTTGAGATAAATATTTGGTACTCCTTTTTCCGTCACTAATAATAAAATATTTTTATACTAAATAAATTTAACTAAATAATAATAATTTAATAAGTATAAATATTTGTTGGACTTGGTCAGCAGAAATAGAAAGTAGGTATAATTTTTTTCTATTGTGCGCCAATTTTCCCTCTCCAAATATTCCCCTCCACCCCCCTTCTAAAATATTTCTCCCTTTCTAAACATTTCCTACTCCCAACTAATAAAAGGAACGAACTCCCTCCGCCCCCTCTAAAATATTTTCCCCTACCCCCTCTAAAATTTCTCCTCTCCCTCCATCGGTTTACTGCACCTTCACATGGGCGAAGGACTGTCCCGACGGACGGAGGATGGAAAGGACGGTTAGTGGTTTGATCTTTTCTAGGGTTTAATATTAGGATTTATTTTTTATTATTTCTAGGGTTTAATCTTACTTTTTTCTCGGTACTCCTTTTTCTTTAAAATTATTCACTACTTTCTCTCTAGGTCAGTGGTGGAAGAAGGGACTTCTAAAGATAGGGTTCATGGTCCTCATATAAGAACTTCCAATCTCGAGGTATAAGTCAAAGGTATATAGCCGTGTATTAATTATCATCTAGTTTGTATCATGAAGAAGCTAAGGTACTCAAAACACAGGTGAATGGTCCTTAATTCTATAAATTTGTACTGTGAAGATAATATGACACTTTTATACATTTTGACTCAAGGTTTAAGCCATGATTTTCTTGAAATAGTTCTCCAGATTTAATAAGTTTTATCAATTTTGATATTAAAATTCTTCTCAATGTTATTGCTTGTCTATACTGTTTCTTAACTTGTTGTTATAGGTAGACTATTACGCTAACATGAAGAATTGAATTAATACAAGCCTTGAATGAAAGAAAATGGGAATGTATTGTAGAACACCTTTGGGTACTATGTACAGTCCTTGCCCTTGTGAGTACACTTTGACGTAATAGTATTTTATCTTCATATGCTAATTTTTGTTTTATTTTTTGAGGATTCATATGAATCACAGAGTTAATGTGTTGGGTCCTTTTTTCCTCATCACCATAAAGAAACTGAATATTAAACTATTTTGTTTGTTTCATTTGTGACACTTATTTATCTATTATATTTGTTTATAGATTTTTAATTAATAAACAACATGCCGACAACAAAGAGTCATGTTCACTGCTCCTCTTTTCTTAAGACTATTTTGTCCTAATTTTTTCAATTGGCTATTAGAACCTGGTTTTTTCCTTTCAGTTCTTGTTGTACCGTATGGGATTATCAAATTGCTTCGAGCTGATGTTGGCTTTGATGTGAGAGTTAACGGGTTATAGTCATCACTTTTGAAGAGGTAGTAGCAGATAAGAATTATGTGTTTCTCATGTATAATATGGCATAAATATTCTTTATCTGTCCAAAGAACTGCAATTATCTTTAAACCTATTACTTCTTTATTGTCAACACTAGTTAAATGTTGTTTTATCCTATTTTGAACTCAAATGTGTTTGGCTGCCCAAAAAATTCTATCCTTGTCCTAACAGGAATTCCTTCATGTAGAAGCTTTAAACATTCATATGACGAAGTGTAGAAGCATGGAAAAGAATAATAAAATCTTATGTGGCCAAGAAACTCCATACGGCTCAGAACTGGGGGGTTCATGCGGCTCAAAAATTCCTGAAAGCTTCATGCGGCTCAAAGAGCTTCATGCGTGTCACGCCCCAGTTCCAAAAATATGGAACCGAGCTACGTGGCAAGGCCAGCGAGTACCGCTCCCATTGATTAACCCAATTTAATGGAATCATGAGAGTAGCACTTAAGCTGTAACATGCAGTAAATAAAAAAAGTAGATGCCCAGACGATCACAATTAACTAATCTCATCCACAAGTATGATAAGGGACACAGTGTGAATAATCTGAATAAAATCACAATGTGAAAGCTAACAAGTCCGAAAGTAGTAATAATACAAATACTGAATGGAAAGAGTCTTGCGGAAACATCCCGCAGATACAATGCTGAATGAAGTAAACAGAAAGATAACTAGATCTGCCAACAGACTAACTAGATAATGAAGACAGATCAAGAAGAGCTCTACCACTGGATTGAGCTACTCTGCTGGATAAACTTCGTCCTCTAGAACTGCTCCCGTGTCAAGTCCGGATCCGTAGACCTCCGTATAATCCTCGTCTAAATCTGGAGAGAAAACCAGGTCCTCAGCGGGACGTAACAAGGTACAAAATATGCAAGCCAAAAGTACGAAAGTGTAGATACATATAAAAAGTGCAATGTAACTGCAGAGGGTGAATCTAACATAACCAACTAGAATGCTAATGCAATTTAAGAACATCACTCGAACACGCGGGCTGTCAAGATGTACCCCGGAGACCTGATAGGCACTCCGGCAACTATGAATACACCACAGTCCGGTAAGGACTGTGGTAAACTATGAAATTCCCGAAGCTCTGGAATGAGACAACGGCATACTATGTGGGAAAGTAGCCCAAGCGCACGGTGTATGTTCTCCCCTCCCATGTGACCTTGCGAATCATATCCATGAGACGCTCGGTCGAATCCTCTAACTAGAACATCGAGACATACTAGTAAATACAGTATAAAGATCACAAGTCATCGTCCTAGAATCAATCCTGGATTTCCGTATAACAAGATATAAATCATGTACGAGAATCCGACAGTATAAGTAACCGTGAACATGTCCTAGAGTCTGAATGTGTACCGTAACGAATTGTCGCGGTAACGCAAAATGTGGATATCTAATATCGATACCCGATGGCGCTAACGTCCATCGACACCCGAATGTGATTCGGACGCGAAGTACCGAACATGGCCCTAGGTGTTGTAATAAAATACAGACAAATAAAAATTCAAGAATTTAATAATGTAACTGAAGTACAAGTATGGCAAGGTACACTTGCCTGGCTCCGGGTACTGAAGAGGAAAAGCTGATCCGTCGTCCAATGAGTCCAAGGTGTAAAAAGAACCTAAGGAATAATTTAAACTAGTTAATTTATATTTAAACAAAACCCTAACTTATAAATAACTCCTAAAATATTGATATAATTTCTAATTAATTAATAATTCATTTATAAGGAGAAAAAGGATTTTAATAATAATATTTAATTAAACCCTCATTTATACACTCCAGTAACTATATACCCTTCCTTAGGCCATTTCCTCTCAAGTAAAACGTTCAACATTAATAAAAATTTTGCTTTGACAGTATCATTCCTCCTCCCCATGCACGAGGACCACATAAAATCAAAGTCCCCTCCTGAGTAAGCCAAGTTGCAACCTAACAACCTAAGGGGTATTGGTTTAGTCGTAATTAATGAGAAGTGGTGGCATATTTTATTGTCTATGTACACAAATATTTCTTCTAGGTGGTATTGTTGCCTCTCTATCCGCACTTAGACAATTGCCAACCCATCCTTACATATTGCAGGACTACTAATCAGTGAAAACAGTTACAGGAACATAGCCTCTCTTCCGTATGCACAGTGCAACCCATGTCCTCTATCACCATCCTTCACTTGGTTGCAACATATACTCTCCAAACTCATGGTGATACCTACTCACGTTCTCCTATGTGGAAACCGAACACATGCTGACATTAACCCTTCTCTTCCTCTCAAGATCAATATATAACCTCATGAACCCAACCGAAACTCTCAGTTGAGATTACTGATGCTTACCATCTCTATTCTATCATTTCCTTACATCACACTTATACTGCCATTTCATGTTTAGAACACTCACCTCTAACTAAATCATTCACTACTCTTCTCTTGATGTTATTTAACTCTAGATTCATGCTACTGAAACAAGAGCTTGCAAGCATTTTATGGATAAAGATCTACAACCTATACTTATGAACCAAAGATAATGAAAGACGAAGATTAAGAGGGGTGTCCAGATATATACCTAAGCGACGGAGCCCTCGGAGTAACTTGCTGTTCGAGGAGGAACAAGATGATGGCAATAGTTCAACCAGGTAGGGAGAGTTGATGTCGAGAAGAAGGAACTCGACCCCGACTGCTCTCCACGCGCCTCACGTTGCTTAGTTGCGGCGACTGCTCGCCTCGGGTCGGCACGGAAGCTTGGTCGGACGTCGACGATGAGGAGGATGAAGGGCGGGTTGTCGACGATGGTGAGGAAGATGACTACGACGGCTAGGGTTACGTGAGAAGAAAGAAGAGAAGGAAGTTGCGGTTGCGGCTAGGTTTAGTAATGAGAGAGAAAAGGAGGAAGGGAGAAGAGAAACTATATAGGGAAGTGGTTTAGGGTTTGGTGTGAGCTGGAGGCTCGGTCGCAGGAGCCTGCTGTTGCAGAGCTGTTACACGAGAAAGGGTGTAGCGTATAGTTGGCTTTAGGGAAGAAGCACAGTATAGCTTCAAAAATAAACATTTGGCTTCTAGTCCTAGGTGTTTGGCGTGGGTTTGGTGTTGGTGAGCCCGAAGTAGCAGCTGCTGCTGCTCAAGTTATCGGTTGGAATAAGGACCCATGGTGTTGGGTGTCTGTACTTAGGAAATTTAATTCATTCAATAGAATAAATATAAACATGAAGCATAACCTATAATAATTTATGTAGAAAAATTAGAAACAAATATAATATCTCATCTATAAATGTTAGAAAAATTATTTATTTTCAATACAACAGAGGGGGATTTAAGTTGTGGGGCTGTTGGGCGGTCTGGGCCTTATACCCAATATCATAAAAAAAAAATTTATTAGGACATCTTATAGGTGTGTAAAAATAATAATAATAATATATGATAAGGTAAATAACTATTTTTAATACTAACTAATGTATATAATTACCACACTCATGTAGTACCACATATAAGAATAACTAAGTATATGGTATTACTATTAATGGTAACAGGTATACTCTAACAAATTATATACACATATGAAAAATAAATTTAGAAAAGGAATTTTTAAATTAGTAACCAGGGCGTATAAGTGAAATATAAAATTAGCGATGATTTAACCACCTATAATAGAACACAAAAATTGGGAATTTATTTGAAATCAATTAAATTGGTCAACAAAATATTTAGAAAAATTTATATAAAATAATATCTTGAAAAATGGGGGCTCACAATGCGGCTCAGATAGTTTTATGTGGCTCAGAAAAAGCCACGTGGCCTTATGCGGTTCGAAAGAGGCCCATACAGTTGGCCATAATTACTCCGTGCAGCAGAGCCATTAATGCTCTGACACAAAGTGACAGCTCTGACATGGCTCTGACATGGCTCTGACATGATGGCTCTGACATAAAGAGGAGACGCGACATGCTCATAAAAAGACGAGAAAATCTTTGTGATAGCTGGCGCAGTTCACAAATCCCAAGAAAGTTCTTTATGCGGGTCGCCTGAGTGACCCTCATGCGGCTCGGTTATGAGGCCACCCTCATGCGGCTCGGTTGTGAGGCCATCCTCATGCGGCTCGATTATGAGGCCACCCTCATGCGGCTCGGTTGTGAGGCCACTCTCATGCTGCTCAGTTGTGAGGCCACCCTCATGCAGCTCGGTTATGAGGCCACCCTCATGCGGCTCGGTTGTGAGGCCACCCTCATACGGCTCAGTTATAAGGCCACCCTCATGCGGCTCGGTTATGAGGCCACCCTCATGCGGCTCAGACAGGGGGACAGTCCTTCATGCGGCTCGCAACCTAGTGGCAGTTGGGACACATGGCAGAAGTTGACTAAGTCTTAACAACTCAGATTTATTGCAACCAACAGATCATAGCAGTTCAGATTTATTTCAACCAACATAACAGTCCAGATTTATTGCAACAAACAGATCAAGATTAATCTTAACCAATCCCCAACTGTCCACTTCTCAAGGCACAGTTACAAGGATGTGGCCACGTGGCTGTACACCCCACTCATCAAAAATCCCTATAAATAGCAAGGTGCTATTCCTTTATACACACACACAGAGCAACAGAGAGATATAGAGAGCATTTCTTCGCCGGAGCTGAAGTTGCATTCGATCGTCCAAGGAGTAAGGCAGAGTTGATGTAACACCCACTTTTCTAAAATGAGGGTAATTTTGAACTTTTATAATTTTGAATAATCAATAATAAGATTTAACTCATGTTGTGATTTTTGATAATTTTTTAATCAATTTAAAACTATTTAAAATATTGAATTGTGATTTTGATGGTTAACTAGTTAAACCCTAGTTTTGCTAAGCTTAGAGACTAACCATGACCAAGGGAGCCTAACCATGTGATTAGGATGACTAATTGTAACTTTTTAGCCTAAGAGTATTTTAGTCATTTTTGACTTATTAATGAAAATAAATTTTGATTAATTAGTATTGTGCTAATTGAATTGTTAGAGACTAACCTAGTTTTGACTAAACCTAGATGTTAATGATGCTCATGGAGATTTAGTTAGAAGGTTAGAGACTTAATGGTTAAGTTAGATTAACAATATCTAGATATTTCATAGTAAGATATTTACCCCTTAGGATATTTATGAAAAAGAAAGCCTAATAACTAGTTGAACCAATAGGAAGGCTTAGAATTGGGTGGACAACTCCTAGCCACTCATCTACATGAAAAATTAACCATAATTCATCTAATGACCAGCCATCAAGTGCCTCCTCCCTTCCTATAAAGAATTCTTAAGAAAACCCTTGCCTCTTTTTACCTCTATATAGAACCCTAAGTGTTCTTCCCCAAATTAGAGAGCTTCCCTCTTTGATTTAATTTCCTTTCCCTCACATTCCTCCATCCAAACTTCTCCTAATCCATCCCACACCATCAAGGAAGGATTCTATCCAAGAATTTGGGCAAGGTGCAAAGGGAGGTGTCCTTTTGGATCGATCTTCGTATCGGAGCCGTGTCCTAAAGATTTTTATTGGGATTCCACTCCCAATAGTTAAAACCTATCCTCTAACTTGATTTCCTTTGTATATTAATTAGTTTTGAATCCAAAGGATCCACCCCCATGCATGTGTCCCCTTTAGATTCAATTTTGAGACCATTTGGAGACCATTTGAGGATGTTATAGGTGTGTCTTGTGTCCTACTTGATAGATACCAAATTAGGACACCCTATGTGTATGTATGTATGATAATAGTTTAAATAGATATTTAAATTCGGTTTTAGAATGTTAGAGAGTGGATTAATCTTAGTTAGGATGGTTAGAATGAGTTTCATTTGGATACTATGTTGGTATCCAAGTATCTTGGTCAACCCAAATTCGTCATAATTTTTATCCACGTTTTTAGTTGCTAAAGCAACTTAGAAATGTCATAACTTTTAGCTTAGAACTCTAATTTATCTCCCGTATTTTTTAGAAGAACCATATCGAAGTTAGCTTTCCAAATATATTTTTTAATAAGCCAAATTCATTCTAAAACTTTCTGTAAAATTATTTGAGTGTCAGTTGTACGAAAGACGAACACGTTTCGGTATTTTTACGATTCCGAGAGCTTCCGGACACGAAAATGCGATCCGTTTGATGTTTTGGAAATCTAACATGAAGAAAGCTAACATGAAGGGCTACGACATACTTTAATCCTAGAATTTAGTTAAGGCTCAATTGGTATAGTATTGGTTTTAAGTAGAAGAGTGACTATACGATATAGGCATTTTTTGTAACCTATGAGCCTACGTAGTATGGATATTAAATGAATGTAGAGTATGTAATGCATAATATATTAGATGAATGAAATAATATATATATGATATGTATCCACTTTAAATTAATATATATATATGATTGAATGCAAGCATGTAGGAATACAATCAATGTAATGTATGTAAGCAATGCATAAATGCATGAATGAAAGAATGATATATATTGTATGCATGAAAGTATATAATGAATGCTAGATATGAATGCAAGATATACATGTAATGATTGATATGAATACATAATGTATAAATAATGTAATGCAATATATAATGATAGCATGTATGATAATGTAAAATATATGATGCAAGCAATTATATGTCCACTGTTTTCCCTTTTCTTACATTTTTCCTTCCTTCCCTTTTCATTTCATTTTTTCTCCATTTTTTTCTCTTCTATTTTACATGTTGCATACAATGTATATATTGTATAGATGCATGTAAGTATGTAATATGCATGAATGACATGTATGTAATGAAAATAAGTATATGCATGCAACTTAATAATATGTGAATGGATATAATGCATGAACTGAAGTATGCATGTATATGGGATATGAATGAATGATATATATATTTGTTAAGGTAATGTAATGTATGTATTCACATATATTTTGAGTTAAATATATGAGTTTGTATGCATATATTATATGTATACATTTATGCAGGAATGAATATAATATAATGTAGAGTATGCATATATGAATATAATGTATGCAAGTATATAATGTATTCAAATATGTATGTATGCATCTATGTATGTATGTATAGGTGCATGAATGAATGCAAGTATGCATACGTGATATGTATGTAGGCATGTATGCAATGTATGTATGTATACATGATATGTATGTATGCATGTATGTAATATAAGTATGTATGTATGCATTTCTATAAACTAAGTTAACCTATAACCTTTTACACACATGCATTCATACACCCATTGACACCATATATCCCATATCACATACACCTACCTATCACTAAATTTGAGAGCATTAACACATACCCTTTCACACACATGCCAAACACACACATACTCACTTACTCTTTTACCTCTCTTTCTCTCTCTCTCTTTATATATATATATATAAATATATATATATATATATTTTTATATATATATATATATATATATATATATATATATATATATATATATATATATATATATATATATATATATAGCTTTCCTATATATATCTATGTATATGAATAAGTGAATGTGAATAATATATATACATTATATGACTAAGTTTGTGTGCCTTGTTAGCTTATGGTTTAGTTTTGTGCTTGGTTTAACAAGTGACTTAGGCTATGAGTTAGTAGCTATCTTGGATACTTGATTTGCATATACTTAGTTTGTTTAGACCTAGAATTGACTAACCTAGACTAGTTGACCATTGTTGACCCAACCCTAGCTAGTTTGACCATGGTTGACTAGAGTTGACCTAGTTTGACTTTATAGTTGACCAGAGTTGACCAAGAGTTGACTTTGACCTAGATTGACTTAGACTCATGTAGATTGCATTATAATTTCAATTACCATATAAATTAAACTCTTTATAACCTATTTTGCTATAACTAGGACTCTGTGACTCCAGTTGGCCATTTTTTCATATCAGCTGTTCAGGGTATCAGGCGAGTACATTCTCTGATCATTTCATATCCTGTTAGAATTATTCTCCTGCTTTAAATTACTTTACTTGATGTTGTCACGTTGGTCACACGGATTAGTACTATATGGATCCTTTCTTGGGATATTATCCCCTCAGGAAGCATCAGATACTACATGTTCTGTGTGTTTCACTTACATTATGTATCACTATGCTTCATGGTTCATTGAATCACTTGTGACATGTACTCTCATGATCACAGAGTTCCTTGAATCACCCATTTATGGGCATTCCTAGAATCCTTATTTATGGGACTATCATGTATCACCCTTCGGGGGCCATTACATGAATCATAACATAACCTGGCTGGATCCTTGCGTATTGATTGGGGGTACGGAGGAGTAGAAGTGGACATGTGAATAATATACAAGTAGTGTAGCATCAGAATCATTCCGTAGTGTAGCATCAGAATCATCCTATGCCATTCACATGTCTATATTGTACTCTGACTCACTAGCCACTGTTAGTTCTCTATTTATAGTAGATATTTCCATTACAGCTATCACCTTTACATTCTGTACTTTCTTTCAGTTTCCTGTATCTTATTTTATTGCATGATTATATTTTCTAACCTGCTATGATCTGTTGAGATGTATTGTGCTCGCTCCGTCCTGATTGGGCACCGTTGATATGTTTACAGAGGACGAGGATGAGGCTGGTGTTGACACTTTTTATGGGACAGCTCTAGATGACACCTGTGATCCGAATTTCCAGCCGGATCCACTAGCAATAGAGACTGAGGCTCCCTATTCTAGGTTTTTATTATTTCTGTCATTTGAGATCTAGATTGTATATGTTCCTTCATGTTCTGTAGTTGAGACTTTATATTTCTGGATGTTTGCTGAGTTGTTATCTTAGACACTTAGACTCTTCTGATCATCTGTATTTTATTTTGAGTTCTATATCATATCGTGCTTCGTCTTCCTTAGTTGTGATTGAGTTTACATTATGCTATGTCGCCCCCATTCGGGGAGTATAAACTGCTTAGCCTTATACTGTTAGATACATGAGACCTAGGACAGCGTTCTACCGCCGATATTACGGCGTAGGCTGGACGTACCCACATCTCGTGCCCTTACTCTAGGGTGCGGGTCGTGACAGTTGATAACACTTTTCCGAGCCTCTACCGTCACCCCCCAGAATCCAAATTAAACAATTGTACTTAGATTGCTTTTCCTAGGTTTTGTTCCTAGGCTCTCTTTGTACGAGCGAGTTTGTAATTGTGAATTAAAGTTCAGTCCTCCTATAAAACTGTTCTGTTCTTTGACAATCAATGGCAAACACGATGGTGACTCCGTTGGGGACTAACTTCTCCTCTGCTGAGAAGTTGGTGACGCAATCGGACGCAGCCAACTTGGCTCCACGCAACAGATGCTGGTTATTCACTTCGACCAGCAAGCGTTTAAAAAGATGCTCTCCGACAGGAGCGCTAGCCCGGTCCAGAAGCGAGCCGGCACGAAGAAGGTCCGCAGGGAGTGGAGGCCTAAGACTGCTGCTCCTCTCCAAGCTCTAGAAGAAGTGTTCTCTGTTGACCAAGACGGTGGAGAAGACTCACATGCGGTCGCACTTCAGGCCACAGAGAACCCTGATGTCCCCAAGTCCGGCAGAGGAAAGCACTACGATGCTGGACTTGCGGGAGCAAAGCAGATCTCTGTGCGGAAGCCGCATAAGGGCGCCCGCCGCGTGAAGGCTTATGCGTCCACCAATCATAGCCGCATAGAGAAGGCTCATTAGGCTACAAGCTCCAGCCGCATACAGAAGCATCATGCGGCCACAAATTCTAGCCGCATACGAAAGGCTCATGCGGCTGCCACAATATCCAGTCGCATGCAGGATGTTTATGCGGCCACCAAGCCCAACCGCAGGAAGATGGCTTATACGGCATCTAATCCCAGCCACAGGCCATCCACCATATGCGGCTCAGGTTCAATCTTTGACCGGCTCTCATGCGGTCCTGACCTCAGAAGCTCTCATAAAGGTGTGCCAGACTCTGTGCGGTACAATTTGGACTCTTCCTGCTATGCACCCTCGAGTGCTAGAGCGAAGAAGTCTAGGATAGCGCGGGCTCGTCGAGCTCAGTCAGCTGTCCCAACTTCTGACCATCAGGGAGTACCGCTAACTGTTACGCGGGCCTCTGATGGAAAGTTGTACAAAACTACCCTTGTCCAGCCCCCGGCGGCCAACGGACAGGGTATTCAAGTGTCTCCCAACAATGATCAGGAAAAAGTATTTTTACTAGCCCCACGTCAGGGAGCAAACATGATACCAACACACACGTGTGCTCAGGATCCCCGGGCCCACACAACGAGTGTAAAGGTTGCTCGAGAAGCACTTGACTTGTGCGATATGATCCTTCACAAGCGCAAGGAAAGAGAAGAAAGCTTGGTGTGCAGAGAGTCCTCCCATGGACATCACTGCACTCAAGTTATTGTCAACTGCTACTGCAACAAGACAACGGTACAAGAGGGCCGGCAGTTCGTCTTTCAACGACTGCAGCGGCCGGGACCGGTCCTAGAACAAAGCTCGGGAGATGAGACGCTTCCTTTCGCCTCCTGCAATTCTACCCGGAAGGTCCCTACCAGCAAGAAAGGGAAGAAAGTCTCCAGCCCAATGATCTCAACTGGCGCAGCTAAGAAACTCTCATCCAAGCGGTTGTCCACAACCACCATAGGAGGAGTTTATCAAGGCACCCTCTCTAAGACGAAATCTTCAACACCTGGAGATTCGTCATCTGCATCCCTGGGGGTAGACGAAGCTGGCGGTAGGACTCCCCGGAACATCTGCGATAATCCGGTGTTCCAAGAAAATGAACCAAAGAAGATAGTTCTCCCAACAGATGCCGCAGATTCTGACGTTCCTGAGGGCGTCCATGGGTGCCAAGATGAAGCAACCTCCTATGTAGCGGGTAGCACTTCCTCCGAGTCCAAACCGGAGGAGAACATTCCTACATATTCCGACGACTTCTCCATTCGGGGGTATGATTCGGAGAGCACATCCTCCATAGTTCCTTCCACTGTTCCTCGTGTGAGAATGGTATTTATGACCGAGAATGACCAGGACGGTCCTAGTGATCGACAGCGTCTCGACACTCTTGAGGCCATACTTCATACCTTGGTTAAGTTAGTAGACGAGATCAAGGCGGCTCTACCGGCTCTCCAAGGAAGAACACCTGGCCAAACAAGCTTGGGTCCCGTGGTCAATGCGGACTCAAACACAACCGCGCCAACTCCGGGTGACAATCTACCCGAAATGTCGGCTCCCACTGCTGCAGACGAGACTAGAAAGGCAAGAAGAGAGGTCCAGGAGATTCGGGCAATGTTTCACGCCCGAGAAAACTCTCAGGCCCTCAGGATACGACAGCCGTATCCCGCTGCATGGAGAGATGTCCCCTTCCTTCCTCGATACAAACCCTTCAACATCAACCCTTATGACGGGAAGACATCTGCAAGCCGATACGTGACCTACTTTGAGGTCACAACAGATCATCTGCCGCATGACGACGTCATTCTTATATGATTGTTCATCGGAGCATTAGAGGGAGTCACATTCGACTGGTACCGCAACTTGTCGGACAACTGCATCCATTCTTTCGCTGGCTTCAAACAAATATTCTTGGAGAGGTTCTATGAGGTGGGGCAAGATGTGACCATGTCAACCCTCATGGACGTTGTACAAGGAGAGAAGGAGCTGACAAGAAACTACATTGAGCGGTTTCGCCAAACCGCGATGAAGTTGCCCTCCGGTAACCTGGACTCCTCCTTAATTAAAATTTGCCAAAAGAGGCTGCTCCCCACAATCAGCCTCTGGATGGACGAAAGTCAATTTAAGGACTGGAAGACTTTCATCATCAGCGCCACTAGCGCAGAAGATGTAACACCCACTTTTCTAAAATAAGGATAATTTTGAACTTTTGTATTTTAAATCATTAAAATATTAGATTTTAGTCATGATATGATTTTTGGTGATTTTTAGTTATTTTAAAACTTTTTAATTGAGTGAAATATGAAATTGGTATTTTGCTAGTGTAACTTTAGTCATGCATGACCTAGAAGACTAATCATGACCAAGGAGACCTAATCATGTGTTTAGGATTACAAATTTTTACTTTTTAGCCTAAGGGTATTTTGGTCATTTTGACACTTTTGTGAAATTGTAAATTATATGAATTAAATATGTGTTAGTTAAATTAATTGAGACTTGACCTAGAAGTTAGCCTAATCTAGATGTTAGTCATGACCCTAGAGACTAAGTTAGAGGGTTCAATTAAGTAATCAAATTAGGATAATATCTAGATATTTGTTAGAGAGATATTTTAGACTAAAGGTTAAAGAAGGCTATTTTAGTTATGAGCCATTAGATTGGCTTGAAATTGTTGGAGAAGCCTTAGCCACTCATCCTAAACCCTAACCCTAACCTAATGGCAGCCATCACACATTCCCTCCCTCTATAAATACAACCCATTAATCATTAGCATCATTTTTAATTCATTTAATTGCCTCCTTTAGTGTTCTTTCCCAATTCCTCCCCAAATATCCAAATCAACTCCAAATTGAGCCAAATTTCTTGCATTGGAACCCCCCTACTGTTGAGGATGCTAAAGGAAGCTAGCTAGCAAGGTTACACAAGCATTTGGCACCCACAAGTGTGGAGGACACCCCCCCAAAAAAAATCTTGTTTCTTGAGTTTTCACTCAATAGGTAAACACCCTCAAAACCCTATTAATAATGTGATTTCTCTTCATGGTTGCATGCATCTAGGTACCATGGACCTGTAGGCCATGTTTGGTAGGAACTAGGTTTGATTTGGTGTCCATATCGGACACGTATCTACGTTTAAATTCAAGTATTTGGTGAAACGCCACTTAGGAATAAAAGTTTGTGTTTTGTAAAACAAATTACATTTTTGGGTAGCCCTAGACTTGTAGGTCACAACCTAGTTGACTGAGCAGGAAACTGTGTCGTGTCCGTGTCCAAATTGGACACGAATACGCTGTGCACACACAGTGCACTGTCCCCTGCTACTCGATCACATTTTCTCCCTATTTTTGACACGGGGACACGTGCCACTTGACACGGACCTAGGGGAAATATCTGACAAGACACCCCCAAAGTCTCGTGTCGAGTCGTGTCGTGTCGAGTGAGAAAACTCACTCGTACTGTCCTTGCACTGTACCGTTTCAGACTGGTTTTGCGCTCTGATACGTGCTGATTGACACGATATGACACGCATTAGACATGATTCAGGCACTTGTATCCCTAGCCTTATACCTACCCTTGGGTTGGACACGAGCACGAGGCTCGAGGGTCGACACACGAGCCCCTAGGTCACGCTGCACCTCTGCACGAGGCTGTCAGTGTGTCCTTCCTGCTCTCTGTGTATTTTCGTGACTTGGACACGTCGTGTCCCACTTTGGGGACACGACACTTACTGTGTGGCATGTGCACATGTAAACCATGTGTTACCAACCTTTAGTTTCAAATTATTGTTTGAAATTCGAATTCAATTTGGGTTTTTCCCCAATTGACTGATACGTATAGACTGTTTTTAGTTCCTTAAGTTAAATGAGTATTCAACCTATTTTTCCATGATTTAATCACCATATTAATTCATATCCCTGTGTAGTAGGTTACTGTTAATGCGATTGCATGTTTTGGTTTGAAGATAGCAGGAAAAATGGATTTTCGAATGTAGGACTGGACTGCTATGAGTTCACTGATACACAGTGGACTATTTTCAGAAATTCTGATTGAATGAAGTTTAAAACCATTTTTCCTACGATTTAATCACCATGTTAAATTCATTTCCTGAGAACCTGAGTTTAGGTTTGAGTTTTGAAGAAATTAAATTTATGTATCAGTCATCATTTCAGTATTTGAAACTGACAGTAGATAGGAAAATAGGTTTTCTGATAAATTCAAATGTAGTGCATGATAGGAAATTTATGAGATGATATGTTAAACTATGGGTTTATTTTCTGAGAATGTTAAACTAAAATGGGGAGTTGGAAATGTAAACTGAAACCTGAGATGCATATCCACACCACTGATTGCCACACACACTGTTTTAAAACTGTCACACATTTTTTTTACTGATTTCTGATGTTTGCACATCCAATCTGAAAACCTGAGAAGTGCATATATGTTCCTTAGATGATTTTTCATTCCAACTGTCCACACACATATGTCCTTCACCCATTGTACACTACTATTGACAGTACACACTTTTCCCCATCACTCACACACATCCCAAATCCCAGTCTTTTAACACACAGGTTTTTCACTCACACATTGACTGAAATCTGGACACTATGTCATGTTAACTTGCCACTGCATTTCTCACTCAGGTAATGTCCTGATACCTTGGGTTGGTATCTGTCTAGTTTTGGTTTGGAATAGTGGTTATATGAATTTATGAGAGTGAGTGTTAGAGATGTGTATGCATCAATGTAATGTATGCCAGATATGTGAGTTTATATATATGTATGAATGTATATATATGAGTATATACATATATGTGATGTTAGGTTTTGAGTATATTGGCTTAGGCTTGTGGCTTGGTTTAGGCTATAGGTAGAGTAGTAGTAGGCTATAGTACTAGCTTGAGTTTAGTTTAACTTATAGGTTTGTGTTGGTACTTAGACCTATAGGATTTCTAGCCTATAGCTAGTATTATGTTTCCCTAGGTTGTTAGCCTAGTATAGAATTCTATTAGACTTAGTGATTGTGGTTTAGGCCTAGTGTTGACCTAGTGGCCTAGGGTGTTGACCATGTTGACTAGAGTATTGACGGGTTGACCCAGAGTTGACCAAGTATGACTTGGACCTACTTTGACCTAGACAATTGACCAGGCTTGACTTAAAGTTGACTTTGAGCTAATTTGACCTAGAAATCATGTAGTTTGCATTGTAGCTTTCAATTCTCTTATATTTTACATATCATGAATCATATTACTCTGTTTAGGACATTGTGACTCTGGTGCAGGCATCTGATATTACACTACTCTTTTCGGAGTGTCAGACGAGTACATTCTCTAATAGTTCTCTCATTTATTTGTCAATTACTGTACTTCAGTTCTAGTTAGCTGTATGTGATTCTCTGTTACAAACACATATTATTATTTTTGAATCCATGTACACGATACACAAACTTACTCGTCTTACCTCTATTATTCGAATCACCATACGAATCACTATTCGAACCACCTATTCGTATCTTCAATTGCCGGTTGGACTTGTATTCGTCTTATGTGTTGGATTATGGATTCATTTGTATTAGATGGGCGGAGAAATACTTGATTAAACATGTGAACATTTCCACTACTCGAACCACCCCCTGTGAATAATATTCGAACGATAGCCATCCCACACTTGGCCAGGTGTGCGATGTGCCGGTTTTACCCATAGCCGTTTACATGTCTATCTAAGTATTTTAAAACACACTTGGAGATTTTATTCGAATCATTGTTTGACTACTATTCGAATCACTATTCGTATCACCTTATTCGAATCACCTTATTAGAACAATGATTAGAATCACATTCGACTCACCTTGTATTAGACTCACATTGGGATTACACTCGACTTATATTGTACTGTCTGAACTCATTATGTTACTCTAGTTCAGCTAGATCTTATTTTACAGTCTTCATTGCTATGTTTCTCTTCTTGTTTAGTTACTCACTTTCCTTATACTTTATCTGTCTCTCTATACCATCACCTGAATATAAACTGTCATATTCATCAATACAACTGTCTATAACTGCTTTATAGTTCTCTGTCATTTACTTGAGATTTCTTGATGAATTGTACTCGTTCCTGTCCTGACTGGACCTGTTGAAAATATTACAGATGCTTGTCCTGAGGACATTTGCCCCACTTAGCTTGGAGCAGGAGACGGCTTAGCTACCTTTGGCCCCGACACTCAGGAGTGATCGGGAGACTAGCTAGTAGACTTGGTTTAGTTTTCATGTTTTAGAACTTGAATTATATAACTTGAGATACGAGTTTGTATTTGAGTTTGTTTGAGATATTATTATTTAGTAGTTTGTAAATGTTGTTATTTAGTTTTTAGTTATAAACTTCTATGTTATCTTATCGTGCTTAGACTGTGATTGAGATTTTATTATATCTATACTTGTCCTCCGTTCGGAGTTGAGATATTGACAAGTACATTATATAATTGCGTGAGTTGTTGATTATATAGTAACCTAGGACAACGTTCTACCGCCGACACTGCGGCATAGGCTGGACGTACCCACTTCTCGTGCCCTTACTCTAGGGTGCGGGTCGTGACACGTTTTTAGCGGTGGCCCATGCAGGTCGAGTTTATGTAGTGGTATTCGAACTAGAGTATCACTACAGCCTGCGATAGGATTTGAGAGATAGGTTTAAACGAAGAGGTACTCAATCACAGTTAGGAAAATTCTGCTTTAAATCATGCCATCTACATATCGTACTGATTTGCCTTCTTTGAAATAAATTGTCCTCCTTTGATTATATCGATTCCTGCTCAGTATTGACTTCCTTGTTCGATCTGTCTTCAGGATGGTGGAGACACGATTACATCGTTCTGGTGCAGCAGTTGCTGCAGAGGGGACTGCCACCGCTCAGCCAGTTCAGCAGGGTCAGGAGGCTGCAGCTCCTGCCACCTCTGCTCATATTGGGATTTCAGCAGCAGCAGCAGGGGGTATGCCTCCACCAGCTCGGAGGCAGGACCCAGTCATCCCAGAGATGCAGTTCCAGCAGCCGCCGCCTACAGGATACGTGGATGCAGTACAGATGTTCGCTTACTTCCAGCAGTTTATGGACCGGCAGCAGGCCCGACAGGACATGGGCATGGAGTTGGCCCTTACGACAGTCGCAGTTCGACCAGTGGTTCAGCAGCCGAGGACACTGGGGATAGAGCAGTTCCAGAAAATGAGCCCCAAAGACTTCCTGGGGACGGAGGGGATTCTATATGCTGATGAGTGGATCGAGCATATAGAGGTGATCTTCCGCCTGTCCCGGATACCGACAGATCTCCAGATAAAGGCAGCAGCTAGCCGGATACGAGATCTTGCTCGCTCCTGGTATCAGTCAGACCCCAGGGTGGGGGTAGCTGGACAGTCCTGGGAGGAGTTCAAGGGCTTCTTTAAGAAGAGGTTCTTTCCATATTCAGCGCTTCGAGCCTTGGAGTCGCAGTTCGAGAGCTTAGTTCAGGGGAGCCTGTCAGTAAAGGAGTACGCTAGGGAGTTCGGCCGCCTTGGCAGATTCGTAGAGGGCTTGAGCGAGACGGCGAAGGCCCGGAGGTTCCGGAAGGGTCTGGTCAAGGAAGTCAAGTCCTTGACCAAGGGCAACAGGGATGCCCCTTTTGAGGAGATTTTGACGGGAGCCTTATTTGCTGAGGATGATCTTAAGCTTAGGCTCAAGAGGGGGCGAGACCCAGTTGGGGGCAGCAGCAGCGGAGGCCAGGCCAAGAGGTCTCACGTACAGATTCAGCAGATGCAGGCACCAGTAAGAGTATAGCGGGCACAACATCAGCCAAGATGGCAGGACCGCAACGTGAAGCCTTATGCTTACTGCAAGAGGGCAGGGCACGTTTGGGAGACTTGTTATAGGAGGCGGAAGGTTTGTCTGTTCTGTGGATCCGCTGCTCAACAGGTCAGGGATTACCCTACAGCACCCGTATATGATGGAGCACCGGGTCAGAGAGAGGGAGCTAGGCCACCTGTAGCGCAGCACCATGCCAGAGGGGTGGAGATTTTACTATGGTAGTTGAGAAGACTGACGCTGCAGGTGACGGGTTAGCAGGTTTGACCTCCTTGTTCTTCTCTTCCACCTTTATGTGTGATTTCCATTAGTACCTGCCAGGATATGTTTGTGATATGCTAGATAGCGTAGTTTCCCTGTTCGAGACTGTGGTATCACGACTAGTAGGACAGAGTTTTGCATATTATCTTGACCTTGTTTGATTTGGAGGGTTTGACCTAGCAGGAGTACGATCATCTTAATTTCGATGACGAAATTCTTTTAAGGGGGGTAGACTTGTAACACCCACTTTTCTAAAATAAGGTTAATTTTAAACTTTTGTATTTTAAATTATTAAAATATTAGATTTTAGTCATAATATTATTTTTGGTGATTTTTAGTTATTTTAAAACTATTTAATTGAGTGAAATGTGAAATTGGTGTTTTGCTAGTGTAACTTTAGTCATGCATGACCTAGAAGACTAATCATGACCAAGGAGACCTAATCATGTGTTTAGGATTACAAATTTCTACTTTTTAGCCTAAGGGTATTTTGGTCATTTTGACACTTTTGTGAAATTGTAAATTATATGAATTAAATATGTGTTAGTTAAATTAATTGAGACTTGACCTAGAAGTTAGCCTAATCTAGATGTTAGTCATGACCCTAGAGACTAAGTTAGAGGGTTCAATTAAGTAATCAAATTAGGGTAATATCTAGATATTTGTTAGAGAGATATTTTAGACTAAAGGTTAAAGAAGGCTACTTTAGTTATGAGCCATTAGATTGGCTTGAAATTGTTGGAGAAGCCTTAGCCACTCATCCTAAACCCTAACCCTAACCTAATGGCAGCTATCACACATTCCCTCCCTCTATAAAAACAACCCATTAATCATTAGCATCATTTTTAATTCATTTAATTGCCTGCTTTAGTGTTCTTCCCCAATTCCTCCCCAAATATCCAAATCAACTCCAAATTGAGCCAAATTTCTTGCATTGGAACCCCCTACTATTGAGGATGCTAAGGGAAGCTAGCTAGCAAGGTTACACAAGCATTTGGCACCCACAAGTGTAGAGGACACCCCCCTCCAAAAAAAACCTTATTTCTTGAGTTTTCACTCAATAGGTAAACACCCTCAAAACCCTATTAATATTGTGATTTCTCTTCATGGTTGCATGCATCTAGGTACCATGGACCTGTAGGCCATGTTTGGTAGGAACTAGGTTTGATTTGTGTCCGTATCGGACACGTATCTATGTTTAAATTCAAGTGTTTGGTGAAATGCCACTTAGGAATAAAAGTTTGTGTTTTGTAAAATAAATTACATTTTTGGGTAGCCCTAGACTTGTAGGTCACAACCCTAGTTGACTGAGCACGAAACTGTCGTGTCCGTGTCCAAATTGGACACGAACACGCTGTGCACACAGTGCACTGTCCTCTGCTACCCGATCTTATTTTCTTCATATTCTTGACACGGGGACACGTGCCACTTGACACGGACCTAGGGGCAATGTCTGACAAGACACCCCCAAAGTCTCGTATCGAGTCATATCATGTCGAGTGAGAAAACTCACTCGCACTGTCCTTGTACTGTACCGTTTTAGACTAGTTTTGTGCTCTGATACGCGCTGATTGACACGACACGCATTAGACACGATTCAGGCACTTGTATCCCTAGCCCTATACCTACCCTAGGGTTGGACACGAGGCTCGAGGGTTGACACATGAGCCCCTAGGTCACGCTGCACCTCTGCACGAGGCTGTCAGTGTGTCCTTCCTGTTCTCTGTGTATTTTCGTGACTTGGATACGTCGTGTCCCACTTTGGGGACACGACACTTACTGTGTGGCATGTGCACATGTAGCCCATGTGTTACCAACCTTTAGTTTCGAATTATTGTTTGAAATTTGAATTCAATTTGGGGTTTTCCCCAATTGACTGATACGTATAGACTGTTTTTAGTTCCTGAAGTTAAATGAGTATTCAACCTATTTTTCCATGATTTAATCACCATATTAATTCATATCCCTGTGTAGTAGGTTACTGTTAATGTGATTGCATATTTTGGTTTGAGAATAGCAGGGAAAATGGATTTTCGAATGTAGGATTGGACTGCTATGAGTTCACTGATACACAGTGGACTGTTTTCAGAAATTCTGATTGAATGAAGTTTAAAACCATTTTTCCCACGATTTAATCACCATGTTAAATTCATTTCCTGAGAACCTGAGTTTAGGTTTGAGTTTTGAAGAAATTAAATTTATGTATCAGTCATCGTTTCAGTATTTGAAACTGACAGTAGATAGGAAAATGGGTTTTCTGATAAATTCAAATGCAGTATATGATAGGAAATTTCTGAGATGATATGTTAAACTATGGGTTTATTTTCTAAGAATGTTAAACTGAAATGGGGAGTTGGAAATGTAAACTGAAACCTGAGATGCATATCCACACCACTGATTGCCACACACACTATTTTAAAACTGTCACACATTTTTTTACTGATTTCTGATGTTTGCACTTCCAATCTGAAAAACCTGAGAAGTGCATATATGTTCCTGAGATGATTTCTCATTCCAACTATCCACACACATATGTCCTTCACCCATTACACACTACTATTGACAGTACACACTTTTTTCTATCACTCACACACATCCCAAATCCCAGTCTTTTAACACACAGGTTTTTTACTCACACATTGACTGAAATCTGGACACTATGTCATGTTAACTTGACGCTGCATTTCTCACTCAGGTAATGTCCTGATACCTTGGGTTGGTATCTGTCTAGTCTTGGTTTGGAATAGTGGTTATATGAATTTATGAGAGTGAGTGTTAGAGATGTGTATGCATCTATGTGAGTTTATATATATGTATGAATATATATATGAGTATATACATATATGTGATGTTAGGTTTTGAGTATATTGGCTTAGGCTTGTGGCTTGGTTTAGGCTATAGGTAGAGTAGTAGTAGGCTATAGTACTAGCTTGAGTTTAGTTTAACTTATAGGTTTGGGTTGGTACTTAGACCTATAGGATTTCTAGCCTATAGCTAGAATTAGGTTTCCCTAGGTTGTTAGCCTAGTATAGAATTCTATTAGACTTAGTGATTGTGGTTTAGGCCTAGTGTTGACCTAGTGGCCCAGGGTGTTGACCATGTTGACTAGAGTATTGACTTGGGTTGACCCAAAGTTGACCAAGTATGACTTGGACCTAGTTTGACCTAGACAATTGACCAGGTTTGACTTAAAGTTGACTTTGACCTAGTTTGACCTAGAAATTATGTATTTTGCATTGTAGCTTTCAATTCTCTTGTATTTTACATATCATGACTCATATTACTCTGTTTAGGACATTGTGACTGGTGCAGACATCTGATATTACACTACTCTTTTCGGAGTGTCAGGCGAGTACATTCTCTGATAGTTCACTCATTTATTTGTCAATTACTGTACTTCAGTTCTAGTTAGCTGTATGTAATTCTCTGTTACAAACACGTATTATTATTTCTGAATCCATGTATACGATACACATACTTACTCGCCTTACCTCTGTTATTCGAATCACCATACGAATCACTATTCGAACCACCTATTCGTATCTTCATTTGCTGGTTGGACTTGTATTCGTCTTATGTGTTGGATTATGGATTCATTTGTATTAGAGGGGCAGGGAAATACTTGATTAGACATGTGAATATTCCCACTATTCGAACCACCCCCTGTGAATAATATTCGAACAATAGCCATCCCACACTTGGCCAGGTGTGCGATGTATCGGATTTACCCATAGCCGTTTGCATGTCTATCTAAGTATTTTAAAACACACTTGGATATTTTATTCGAATCATTGTTTGACTAATATTCGAATCACTATTCGTATCACCTTATTCGAATCACCTTATTAGAACAATGATTAGAATCACATTCGACTCACCTTGTATTAGACTCACATTGGGATTACACTCGACTTATATTGTACTGTCTGAACTCATTATGTTACTCTAGTTCAGCTAGATCTTATTTTACAGTCTTCATTGCTATGTTTCTCTTCTTGTTTAGTTACTCACTTTCCTTGTACTTTATCTGTCTCTCTATACCATCACCTGAATATAAACTGCCATATTCATCAATACAACTGTCTATAACTGCTTTATAGTTCTCTGTCATTTACTTGGGATTTCTTGATGAATTATACTCGTTCATGTCCTGACTGGACCTATTGAAAATATTACAGATGCTTGCCTTGAGGACATTTGCCCCACTTGCCTTGGAGTAGGAGACGGCTTAGCTACCTTTGGCCCCGACACTCAGGAGTGATCGGGAGACTAGCTAGTAGACTTGGTTTAGTTTTCATGTTTTAGAACTTGAATGGTATAACTTGAGATACGAGTTTATATTTGAGTTTGTTTGAGATATTATTATTTAGTAGTTTATAAATATTGTTATTTAGTTTTTAGTTATAAACTTCGGTGTTATCGTATCGTGCTTAGACTGTGATTGAGATTTCATTATATCTATACTTGTCCTCCGTTCGGAGTTGAGATATTGACAAGTACATTATATAATTGCGTGAGTTGTTGATTAGATAGTAACTTAGGACATCATTCTACCGCCGACACTGCGGCGTAGGCTGGACGTACCCACTTCTCGTGCCCTTACTCTAGGGTACGGGTCGTGACAGAAGACAAGTTGAAGAAAGCTCGCCAACTAGGATTGCACATCTCGGATGGGAAAGACAAGGGAAAGTGCCCTAATGCCAATAACAACAACGACGGTAATTCCTCCAACAACCGAGACAACAAGGACAAACATGCTATGGTGGCCGACACAGCCCTGAAGCCCGAACCGAAGCAGGCAGAAAAGCAGTGGCCGCAGATAACTTACTCCTTCGAGGATAGTCATGTCAAGCCCATCTTTGACATGCTCTTACATGGAGACAGAATTCAGCTCCCTCCACCAAGGCGTGAACCTCGATCCGCAGAGATGGAGAGCCCCAAGTACTGCCACTACCATCGCTACGTCCACTATGCTACACAAGACTGCTTCCAATTAAAGCGGTACATCCAGAACCTCATCGACTCCAAGGCCCTGGCCATTGATTTCGAGAAGGTGACGATCGCTGCCAACATGGTGTCAGTCCAATTCGGCAGCTTTTCGCCGACGAGGATGCAAGATGGCGTAGTACCCGTCCCCCGGGCAAAAATAGAGGTTGCTAATCTTCCACCTCCCCGAGACCAGGCTGTTGGGCTGGTACCCCTCACCACATCACGAGGGGAGGTCATGTGGGTCCACCCGGACTTAGTATCTGAAGTAACCCAGCCAGCATCACCCTCTACTGGCAAGAAGAAGGGCGGGAAAGTCAAGTTCTGCCGCACCGTCTCAACCGACGTCGAAGAAGCGACAGTTGTCGTTACCCGGTCTGGTGCACAAACTCAACCTATGTCGGGTAACTCGGCTGAAGAACGTCAGCCGACCACTACTGATGCCCCAGGACCTTCTCAGCCTCCACCGACCGATTAGCCCAAGCCAAAGGAGACCCGCTTCGACAAGCCGCTCCGGAAAGACACGCCTCAGGGGCTGGAAAAGCCAGATAATTTTGACATTTTGGCACAATTGGCTAACACACCAGCCAAATTGTCATTATACGAGCTCCTGAGACTTTCCAAAAATGTTCGCATCACATTAAGCGAAGCACTTCAGAATGCCGACGCATATCTGGCTCAGGTCAACCTTACAGGGGAGAGCTCGCCGGCGGATCTCCAGGACAGCGCTTGTATAGGTACAATGCCCCACATTGTGTTCACTCCGCAGGATATCCTTATCAAGACCAACCTGCACGATCGTCCTCTGTATTATACTGGATACGTCGGCGACATCAAGGTGGATCGGATGCACATTGATCCCGGTTCTTCGATAAGTATTATTTCGAAGAGCTTGCTTCACCATCTGCGCATCCCTATGCATCGGCTGACTCCTACCAGCACCGCAATTAGCGGTTTCAACTCAGGGAGAAGCTATCCCATCGGGAAGATTCACCTGAAGTGCCAAATTGAAGACCTTCAGTCGGAAGTAACCTGCTATGTTATCGACGTAGACACCTCCTACAATATTTTTCTGGGGCGTCTGTGGATATACGATTATATGATCGTGCCTTCTACATTGCACCAGTGCTTCAAGTACGTCGACAAGCACGGCTTTGTGAAGACGGAATTTGCCGACATCGATCCCTTCAAAGGGGTCGAATCCAACTATTCAGATTCCTGCTTGTATGAGAAGTCAAAGAGGCACTTGATCAAAGAGGATGTTCAAGAGCAGAAACTCCATATGGCTCAGAAGTGGGGGGTTCATGCGACTCAAAAAAATCCCTGAAAGCTTCATGCGGCTCAAAGAGCTTCATACAGCTCAGATAGTTTTATGCGTCTCAGAAAAAGCCATGTGGCCTTATGCGATTCGAAAGAGGCCCATACAGTTGGCCATAATTACTTCGTGCAGCAGAGCCATTAATGCTCCGACACAAAGTGACAGCTCTGACATGGCTCTGACATGATGGCTCTGACATAAAGAGGAGACACAACATGCTCATAAAAAGACGAGAAAATCTTTGTGATAGCTGGCACAGTTCACAAATCCCAAGAAAGTTCTTTATGCGCGTCGC
The DNA here is from genome assembly GCA_029216955.1 of Iris pallida. Classification (NCBI taxonomy): domain Eukaryota; kingdom Viridiplantae; phylum Streptophyta; class Magnoliopsida; order Asparagales; family Iridaceae; genus Iris; species Iris pallida. The sequence goes on along the minus strand of JANAVB010015599.1, from coordinate 206,288 downwards.
CTGAGTGACCCTCATGTGGCTCGGTTATGAGGCCACCCTCATGCGGCTCGGTTGTGAGGCCATCCTCATGCGACTCGATTATGAGGCCACCCTCATGCGACTCGATTGTGAGGCCACCCTCATGCGGCTCGGTTGTGAGGCTACCCTCATACGGCTCGGTTGTGAGGCCACCCTCATGTGGCTCGGTTGTGAGGCCACCCTCATGCGGCTCGGTTGTGAGGCCACCCTCATGCGGCTCGGTTGTGAGGCCACCCTCATGTGGCTCGATTATGAGGCCACCCTCATGCGGCTCGGTTATGAGGCCACCCTCATGCGGCTCAGACAGGGGGACAGTCCTTCATGCGGCTCGCAACCTAGTGGCAGTTGGGACACGTGGCAGAAGTTGACTAAGTCCTAGCAACTCAGATTTATTGCAACCAACAGATCATAGCAGTTCAGATTTATTTCAACCAACATAACAGTCCAGATTTATTGCAACAAACAGATCAAGATTAATCTTAACCAATCCCCAACTGCCCACTTCTCAAGGCGCAGTTACAAGGATGTGGCCACGTGGCTGTACAACCTACTCATCACAAATCCCTAAAAATAGCAAGGTGATATTCCCTTGTACACAAATACAGAGCAACAGAGAGATATAGAGAGCATTTCTTCGCCGGAGCCGAAGTTACGTTCGATCGTCCAAGGAGTAAGGCAGAGTTGATAACACTTTCCCGAGCCTCTACCATCACCCCCCAGAATCCAAATTAAACAATTGTACTTAGATTATTTTTCCTAGGTTTTGTTCCTAGGCTCTCTTTGTACGAGCGAGTTTGTAATTGTGAATTAAAGTTCAGTCATCCCATAAAACTGTTCTGTTCTTTGACAATCAATGGCAAACACGAAGTATGGAAAGAATTGGGAAGAATGGAGGTAGAGCTATAAGATTCATATTGCAAGCCAAATGTCCAGCTAAAAGCTGAAAAAAATATTGACTATAGCGATGATTCCACCTACATGTATTATAAACCACTAACCTCTAATTTTGCGTTATAACTTAAACCTTTTATGATTGTCTCCATGGTTGAGATCTTGGTTTTTAATATCCCCTACCCCCACCCTAAGTTGTGGGTCCAGGATACCTTGAATAAGACAACTGAGATGGTGTGATCCCATCGTCGTGGAAATATCAAGAGAAGCTCTTGCGGCAATCTGTCTTATCCACCAGACCATGTGTTGGTAAATATTCAAGTAAATAGTATCTTATATGTATGAATTTTATCAATGAAAGGGTCTTTGGCTACTTGGGTAATGTCATATGATAACCAAAACAAAAGGTCCTAAGACTGTGGACTTTAGCCATCATCAATTCTGAGACTAACATAGAATAGATCCTCAAAAGGGGCACATAATGGATTACCCTCGTGTAATGGCTGCATGTACAAACAATTATATCTACATTTTATTGCAGATATTGGGGCAAATGTGTGATACCAACTGTAGCAAGAAATATTTCTCATTTTATGCTAGAACCTTACAAATGTTGTGCTATCATTAATTTATGCATGTAGTGTCGTCTCTTGCACGTGTGAGTTCATCAGAGTGTAAATACTGATAAAAAAGAATTAAAGTGCTGAAATAGATTATGAGAAAGGCAACCAGGACATGACATCTTAAGTTGGCAAACACAATCTAGTAATTACATGCTAGATCTCAAGGTGTATTTTTCTCAGGAATTCCTTCAGAGATAGCACTTTTTAACACATTCTTCTCTATCAAAAATATAGAGTATTTTTTCTCAGGAATTCTTTTTTAAACTACTTTTTTGTTTGCTACTTCTAGTACACAGAAAAATGTTTTTACGGTAAACATGTTAGCTGCCTATGTTTCTCAAAATTTTCTTTGCTGCTACAAATAATAGAAAAACTTCTTATTACAATAGTTGTCGATTACTGTTCAAAAATCTATCTTTTTGTCTTTACATGGAAATGGTAGTTTTGATGAATTCTTAGCCCAGGCGGATAGTTTAAGTTCCATTTTTTGTTGCTCTTAATGACGAGGTATTAATTTCCTCGTGTGCTCTATTTTTTGTTATTTATAGTATGAAAAAGTTAAATATGTTGGTCTTCCTTTAGGCTTTGCAACTGCTATAAATTGCTGGTGTTAATAACTTAATATAATTCCACAATTTTGATGTTCATATTGTGTCCCGAAGACCTTTTGGAACGCATTTACTGCATTCTTTTATAAACAACTTCTTTATTTTCTTTTCCAATTCATCTGAAACAAGTCTAGCTATGAGCTCTTAGGCATCTTTCGAATCTACCCTGCTAAAGTGAAAGGTCTTTTTTGGCATCATGAGGTTTCCTTGTGTATCTTTAGTCTTACTTACTACATGTATATTACCCTCTGATTGACTTTCATATTTTATTTCTTTATTCGGATGAATGAGTTTCCTATTTATTTTTGTAGGACTTCGATGTTCGAGAGTTTGCCAAACCTGTGGCTAGCAGGTTGACGCAAAAGAATCCTTTCTATGTTCTTCCATCACTTGCCGACATCTCATACAACTATTAACATACCTAGATCAAAGGTATCAACACTATTTGCTTTCTTATACAACTGTTAATATGTTTTTTTCAATATTTTTAATAAAGAATGTTATCAACATTGTTATCAGCACTATTTGCTTTCTCAAAATTAGAACTTTATGGGTGTTCTGTTTCTCTCTTCTTGCTTATAGTGCAGATAGCAAGTGCCAAAGTTTTGGGGTGCTTAATTTGCAATTCTGAATGATTGATACTTCCATGCATTTTCCCAATCCATAAGGTATGTTTGTCTCTTGTTTTTTTGTGCAAATTCATGTCATTAGAGTATTTCATTCATAAATTCGATCCTCTATGCCCTTTTTTAGTGGAAGTAGAACCTAGCTCTTCTAACCCTAGATGGGATGTGCCTTAATTCTTATCCAATAGTTGTGTGTTTATCTTTGTGAACCCACGGGCACTTGTGGCAAGGTTATACGAAACTGGGGTACATGAGTCATTGCAACTATTGGGGATATTTTCCAAAGTGGTAGGTCTTAGAATTCTCTTCCTTTGGTGTTCTCTTTTGATATCACGTTTTGTATATTATGTTAGCTTTCAAGATCAGGGATTTGGTGTTTTAATAGTTAATGACTGGCAGTCTATGAAAGTTTCTGGGATTCTATACATGATGCTTATGCAATTATCTAGTAGATATATTGTTATAAATTTCTATTTCATTATTGAACCAAAATATTGTGTACTGTTATATTGTTGACAGTTTACAAGTTTACCACACGAGTTGCATCCTTTATAGTTTTCTACTTTTGGCCATTGACATCTTTAACATCCAAATGTTTATAATGCATAAATGTTTCATGTTTTAAGCAGCATCATCTTCCATGAAAAATATTTACATCACAAAATTTCCACCAATGTGCAAGTTTGATAGTTTATATTTTTCATGAAATTATTTTCTAAAAGACTATCATTTTTTATATTTTCCTCAATCATTTCCACTGTACATTTGGTTATGAGTTGCTAGTCTTTATAGTTCAAGAAAAATTGTTGTATGTGAATAATTGTCAACATTGTTTCTATTTTGATAAATTCATGATCAATTTCTTTTCTTTTCTTTTTAGCTAGCTTTTAGAGAGGGAGGGCTAGAGAGAGATCAGATTGGGATTGAAGACTTCTTCTCCTAGTATTCTGAGGAATCATTGTCAACAGGTTCTGGCCTCCAAACCAGGCCCCTGAATTTTCAATAAAAACTACTCAAACTCCCCTGATTTTTGAAATAATTCTTTTACATTAATCATATAGATTAAATCTTTCCATGTAAAGGATCTGGTTGTTGAAGTAATCTCTTGCTTTAGCCTTGATCACTGTGGTCTTTGCGATCGCGAGGATTTTCTTATGAGTAGATAAATGTTTCATTTACTTCACTCTGTATCAAGGTTCACGGTAGCGGTATCTGAATCGGACAGAGAAATCGAACCCTTCCTATGAGTAACGGTATCGGAATCAGACATAGGAATCAAACCCTTCCTATGAGTATTGGTATCCGCATTATCAGTAATTTTGGATCGAAACATTGGATTTTTTGTATCAGAAAACAAGTAATTATTGATAAATTACTAAAAGTATAAGAAAAAAATTAGACATTTAGATTTTAAATACTTTGTGTTCTTTTCTAGTAGTTTTGAAATTGAATGAAATAATTGTTAACCTTGTTGATTGGTTTACCTACTATAAATCAGTTTTCTTCATTTACATGCTTACACCATACTAATTAGTATTTATCGTTCAAATTTTTTTCCCGAATTGACTGGAAAAGAGACCCCAACGACGCTATTGATAGCTGTTGATATTGGATTAGGATATGTCAAATTGTATCGGTATCATCCGTATCGGATCGCTATCAGCTGATATGCTGTACCTTTACTCCCTCTAAGAATGATATGTTTCAAGGAAAATGAGCCTGATGCAGCTTAAATGTATAGAGGGGAAGATTGATATTCTAAAAATGATGTGTAAGCTAGACTAAACGGTTACCTCTATAATCTGCTAATGTTGTTATATGTGAAACTATGGATTTTAGCAAGACCTTTAATGGTGTGATGAAGAGTGATATCATTCAGGAAGAGAATGTTTGTTGAACATTATAGTGGGTTTGTGTTGTAGGTTCTTTTATAATGTGATTTCACTCTAAAGAAGTTTATTTCTCTTACTCTTCTTTATCTAGGAAACATTTTATGTTTGAGTTTTAAGAGCATGATGCTAATAATGAATTGTGTTGTTGCTGAGTTTTAAGAGCATGATGCTAATAATGAACATGGGCTACAATACCTGTTTATTCCAGATTTCCTGAATCAGATGCAGTAAAACTGGTGAGAGTTTATTAACAGTGGGAATGCATGACTAACGTACCTTTGTAAGCTTCTAGGCCCCTTTTAGTGTATAGCCTACAAAGTTGTCTTCAGCTAAAACAGGTAATTGAGAAAGGAAAGTTCACACTCAATAATTAGAGCAGTTTAGAATTTGTAGAAGAGTTTTGTGTTGTTACAAATACAACTGAATTTGTTATATACAGCTAACAAAATAAGAACAGATCATGTGATGTTATCTTTGGTGTTGAGGCTTTTAGGATAGCTAGGACTGTTGAAGTCGTGTAGAAGAGTCATCCTGACTTGGTCTTACATCTTCTAGGTCTGCTTTAGGTAACTCTGTGATTGTGTGGACCGATCATTTTCTGTTAATGGCTTGTATGTGACCTGATAGGAAAATTAAGACGGTTCCAGTTTTGATTTCCTTCTCCCTTATATTTTGTGTGCGTAGTTTGCTCTGTTTCAGTCTGAATCAAATGAAACTGAACCTAAACTTCTTAAACCTTAAACCATGCTATCAATGTAAAAGTTCTGCTGAATGGGGGTTTCTTACTTTCTTTTCGTGGAACAGGACTTCTTAAGTCCTGTAATGAAGATGTGTTGATTTCTTCCAAGGCTTCAGTCTTTTAGTGCTTCATATTGATGTTGTTGCTCCATGTTGATTCCACTCATTCTTTCTTTCCTATAATGCCATGGAAGTTTAAGGTCTTTCTTCTAGTTTTTATTTTTTGCAATGTTGTTCTAATACTCCTGACGCTGAGTAAAAGTACCAATTTCCTGTAAATTAATGTCAACTTTGTCAAATCTAGGATGGTATGATGTCACAATTCTTCCAAATCATGAACGCAAGTGGACCTTCAAGGAGGGAGACGTTGCTATTCTATCATCCCAGAGGCCTACTACAGGTTTGGAGAGCCTTTTGTATTTGTTCTCATAATCAAGTCTCATATAGACACTTATGTAGTTTTTGTGTGTTTTGCTTATGTTAGTTATTTTGCATGGAGTGGTAATATTTATTTTCTATATTTAAGCAGCCAAATCTAGTAAGAGGAATAATTATACGGGTGCTAATAGAGAATGGAGATCCTGATGTTTCTGGACGTATTGTTGGTACAGTTAGACGATTTGTGCCTACTGATACTCGTGATCCCCATGGAGCAATTCTTCACTTCTAAATTGAGGATTCATCTGATTCCAATGGGTAAGAACTTTTAACCTTGATGATGTGTTCATATATAGTGAGGAATGCATACTTAGAATTAGCACCTGACCAAGTTTACTATGTACCTATCAGAAATTAAATGTTGCATAGAGTTGGCTTGTATCAATGAATGCATCACTTTCACCTATACTAGTTGACATCTTCAAGTAAAGTGCAACAGAATCTATTATGTGGCCTATGATAAACCAATGGATTGTAACCTTTTGCTTATCTAATATTGTGGTATTAGTTATCACCCAATAGACTTCAGTTTTTTGCGATACCTGAATTATGATACCCAGAGGTCAAATATGTTTGTCTACCCTTTAAGATGGGATCTATATGACCACTTATGCCACTTGGTAAGAATTATGAATGCCTATTAACAATGTAGTCATTTATAGGTTGAAAAGTTCAGGACGTTATGTGGGAAAGAACCCTACAATCCAAAAGCTGGCCCAATTAAGGGTGACATCTCAGGGCACTGAAATAAAACTCCCTGTGAAATAAGGAATGATAGGATGATTTATTACGAGAGTTTTGCTTCATCAACAATAATGTTCCTAGCCACCAATGTTGGTGCGGTTTTAACTAACTTACCGTGAAAAACATGTCAGCTAGGATAAGTTTTTTGATAGTAGAATTTCGGATAGGATGCTGATACGACAACTTATTGTACTTGTTTTGATTGGCCCCTAATGCATGTGTGCCAGCCACACAAACACACCTTACAAATTTGTCTCCATGGATCTTGAACCCTTATTCTTGCATTATTAACTCTGAATAATGCTCTCAAGATTAGGCATTGGAAACTTTGTACTTGTACCAGATGTCATTGCTCTTTATATCTCCATTCATTTACTGCTTGAGTTAGTTTACTTTGTCGACATTTTTGTGTATTAGTGAAAAGTTCCTTCAACTTATGCCTATAGGTCCGGAGGGCGATCTTGGCAGTTGCACTACTACTAGCTGGAAGTTGGTGTCAATGAGGAACTCAACAAGAAAACAAAGAGGGATTGGTAGATGGGGATTAAAAGTGATTTCAAAATTTTCTGAGAAAGTGACAACATAATAAATTCAACAAGAGCAGCAGTAGCAACAACGGTAGCAATACTAACAATGGTAGTAGGAACAGTAGCAATAACAACAACAACAACGAGAACAGGAGCAAAAATTAGAATAATGTATTTGTATTTGTGAATTTGTATTAGTATTATAATTGTATTCAATATATTTTTATTTGTAAATTGTATTTTTTATAAAATGGAAACATAATCAACAACGTTTCAATACTGTTGTAAAATAATATTTTAACAACATTTCTAAACATTGTAAAATTTATTTACAATATTTTTAAATTATTGTTGATATTACAATTAAAACATACAAATATTTATTACAATATTTGGAAAACATGATTGAATAAAATATACAACATTTTGCAGAAGTTGTATAAACTCTTTTTATCAACAACGTGCCAAACTTGTTGTAAGATAATATTTTAACAACGTTTCTAAATATTGTAAAATTTATTTACAATACTTTTAAATTATTGTTGATATTATAATACAACATACAAATATTTATTACAATGTTAGGCTAACATGATTGAAAAAAATATACAACATTTTGTAAAAGTTGTATAAACTTTTTTACAATATTTGTACAATGTTGTATAAAATATATGTACAATGTTTAATGAACGTGGTAGATATTGTTATTACCACAGTTGTATAATGTTGTTGAAATTATATTTACAACATGTGCAAATTGTTTTAAAAATATTGTTTACAATATTTAAAAAATGTCGTAGAAAAGTTTTGGTCAGATTTTAGAAATTTCAGCAATGTTTATAAACTGTTATGAGAAGAACTTCTACAACATTTGTACAATGTTCAAATGAACATTGTGGAAGATATCCCCCCTTTTACAACCCTGGATATAACGACCTTCTATTGAACGTCGTAAAAGACCTTTTACAACGTTTTTTCAATGTTGTAAAAAGGGTTTTTTCTTGTAGTGATGGTAACTGACAGTTGATGACTAACTACTCCAAAAGAAATCCTTAACAATATTATACAACATCAAGCGAAAATAATACGAACCTACGAATATTTTTCCGACAATAGAAATCGCACCAAGATTTTGTTAGAAAAAATTTCTTCGATTTATTTCTTTTTAATAACTGCAACAAAATAAAATATTAAATTGTTATCGGCCTCTGCAGAAGTCACGTACGTAGCACTGTCCTAAAAGTTAGTCCGGATCTATGTACAGATCGAATCCGAACTCCCTAGTGGTAAAATCTCCGCTCTACCAGAATCTCGTTGCCACATACGACGCAGAGAGAATGACCCCGACTTAACTCTGCCCTGAGCAAGAACAGAACAACAACAGCAATTAGAAGGAGATAAAAAATTTTAAGAGGTTTTGTAGAAAGAATTTTTTATGTGTATTGAGAAGGAGGAGAAGGGCTCAATATATAGGCTGTTAGGTTTATCACCAACAGACAGAAAATTAAAAGGCATTTAATTTGACATTTACAAATTAAACAAATGTGAACCATGTGGTTCAATGAATCTAGACGGAATTTGAATAGTAAACGTTACAAAATTAAATAATTTGTAATAGTCAAAAAATTGAATGAGCAAAAAGATTTTTGGGTCTCAGTCCGAACCCGAAGAGGAAATCGAATTGGCATTCGGCGCCCACAGAAGTGAGCATGTACCCGCACCCGTTACGCACGCAGAACCGAGCCAAGCCAGGCCAGACGACGGCAGCGGCGTACGCGTGTGGCCCATGGGGCTCCCACACAACACTTTAATAAAGGGATATGGAGAGAGTCAATATAAGCACTATTCATGGCTATTCCTAGCCGATGTGGGACTATTGGTGTGAGGGGAATTGAGCTATTGGAGTTCACAGCTAACAATCTTCCCACTACAAGAAATATGTACATTATTAGCGCGAAAAATCTGCTATCATACGTATTACATAGCGTTTTCATAAATGCTATGTCATCGGCAGCTATCTTAGGTTCCACCCATACGATAGCGTTTTTCTAAAATGCTACGACAGGTTCAGATACAATAGCAATATCTGAATGCCTTAATTTTCTTTATTATGGCATATCCGTTTTATGTTAAAAACTTGATGACAATTCATATTTTGTGCTATGATAGGACGTTCTACAATAGCAATTTTTTATTGTTTTAAAATATTTTGTTATAGCGTTAATTAATTATATCACGGCTAAAGTTTCGTGCGATAATATATGATTATAATAGTTTTTTTTTTGCTATTAAACGTATTTTCATTCAATAAGAACCTGTTTTACGTATCTATTGTAATATTAGAGAACCTGTTTCACATGATATAAATAAGAACCTGTTTTACACAAATAAGATCATTCATAACACAAGTCTAAAACCAATCCAACATACATAACACAAGTCTAGAGTTTCATTCAACATACATAACATAGGTTTGAATCCAAAATACACAAGTCATAAGTTCATAAGTTCATAAGCCTAGCTAGCTCGGTCCAAAGTTTGTTCATTCCCCTGCAAAAAAGCAACAAGGTCTTACATCAGTTCAATATTAACAAGAAAAGATAAAATAATTCACTGATGCTCTACAGAGCATTTATGAATTATTACTTAGAAAAATACTTTTGACGCAGAGAAGCTACAATCAACCGGGCATTGCTTCATAAAATTCAAATACTGTATCTGATGGGAGGAAAAAAAACCCAGCAAAGACGGTTCAAGTAAACAATAGAACTAACCTGACCAACCCCGGCAAGAAGGAAACGTCCGAACTTTGCAAAAGTGAGAGAATTTACGAACCCAACCTGTCGTCATCAAATTCTTGGAAATTAACCTTAGAGACTTGGAGAGATTATGTTAAATGCTTGAAACATCATCAAATTGAAATAAAAGAACAGAGAAATCATCTCGCACAACACAATCCAATTTTATTATATGACCTGATTATATCGATTACTCTCATTTTATCACAAACACAACAAGCAAGATGAATACAAAAACAAGAAGAACAAACAAGTTTGTATCACAAAGATGGATTCAACAATGCAGCACAATTATTAACAAGATGGCTCCTAATAGCATGAAGAAGAAAAAAAATCATAACACAATCAATTTTATTACAAGGTAACTTTAATTATACCAATTACTTTCGTTTTATCACAAACACAGCACAACAAGCAGGCATGAACATAAAAGCAACGTGTCATCCAGCCTCCACCTAGCTACTAACACGGAAAAAAAAACGAGCATGAACATAAAAGCAACATGAACAAACAAGCGTCACAAAGGTGGATTCAGCTTATGCTTCACAGCTATAAACAAGAAGGGTCCTCCAGACTCCACCTAGCTACTAGCATGAAAAAAAAAAAGAACTAATTACAGCAAGAGAGAGAGAGAGAGAGAGGGTTCTCAATACTGACAAATTTACAACTGTAAATCTTAAGTTCGTCTTGATGCTCTCAGAGTACACCCAATTGTCGGTCAATTTCGAGATAAAGTTGGTACTAAGATCCTGGCCACAAATGCTTAAGCAAGGGGCCTAGTATGGTAGCTGCAAGTTAGGGATCCTTCTTTCTTAATCACTACAAACAAAAATCATGCAGTTCAAGAGCTAGATTCCAAACTTTCTTGAGTGTCTACAGATGATAATCCATTTCTTTTACAAATACATTCATTTCCATTGCATTGATTTTAAGCCAGGAATAAAGCCAAAGGACCAAATGAAATGCATTTCCCTGGGGAAGCCAATCATTAACAATCCGAAACTTATAGAAAATCCAAAGAACCAAAGAAAGTTATTCTTGCCCTACTCCCAAGAGATTAAATACTCAAAGGTATTGATATTATAACTGGAAAATACAGTATATTGTTGTTTTGAAGACTCCCCCAGACTCGTATAAATCTCCATTTGCCCATGACAATGTCATAGCTAAGTTCGAAAATCTTCAATCATGTCATGGACACCCCTTTCCACAGTGTTGCATCCTTATTGACGCACAAATCATATGCTAAAATGTGATCCTTTAAGTGTGCCGTCACTAGGAATAATGGCATTGGCACCTTCCATCCTCCTTAAATATTCATGAGCATACTTTAAAAGAAACTATGGGATTGTCATACCTCCTCTCTTTGGCTTAATGTGTAATAGAGATTAATGAGAATAGGGTCATGAAAGAAAAGGTGATGAAAATAACAGGCATATAAAGAAAGGGAAAGCATTTTTGCTTGTAGAGGGGATGTGATCACCCAGGCAAGCAGCCCTGGGACGAAAAGATTTGGAGTACTCGTGCAGGCGTTCCGAAGTCTTTATTGTTCTGTGTCATCTTACCACCTCAAGGCTCCTTATATTCTAGGGGAACTTGGAGACTGCACCGTGGTCGCATGAGCTTAAGGCATATATGAGGGATCATTGCCTTAAGGGTGCTCTATGTTTTATGCCTACTGATCGCCTAGGTTTTATGGCACAACCCTCTCATGATCAAAGCTACTTTAGATATGCATATAGTCCATGTCATAATTTTACCATGATTTTTTTCCAAAGAGTTGCCATGTAATTACCTGTAACATGTTCATATTGTATTAAACCTAACATGTAGATGAATTTGCCCAAAAGGATGAACCGTAATTTGATTGCCAACTTAACAGAAGTAGGGTGTTATAGTATACAAACATGAACACAATTGCCACCACTTTAGTATTAGGGCTTGTTAAATATATGCTTGAACAGCAATTAAGAAACATTAACCATAGTTAGAATGGAATACCACTGGATAACTAAATATAGGCTGGATGCATCTATCATCACTTCTGATTGCCCATAGACGAACAACACCGTTGCCAGCTCCAGATGCAGCAAGATCACTACCTCTACAAACAGCCACCGAACTCACCCATGACTGGGCTGAAGAACAGTCGACAACTTTGCCAAAGCCATTTTCTGAAACAAAGAGCATAAACAATTACTTTGCGAATGCAGTACAAATGTTAAGATGATGGCAAGCCACGCACAAATAAACAAACATATAAGACAGCAAAAGATTATTTTATTGTCTAAGACTCCAACTTAGAGAGATGGACAAGACCTACATAAAAGATGAATTTAGGCTATTGATCCAATCCATTTAGCACTATTAAGTGCAATGCAAAGATGCTCTTACCTTTCTTATAACCATTAGGGACCTCTTAATTTGTTCCTTGCGTAGACAATCCATTTAGCACTATTCCAAGGAAAGACAAATACCTTATAAAGTTGGACAGTCCGATCATGCCCTGCAGTCAAAATTTGTTCCTTGCGTAGACAATCAATTGTAAGTATTTCACTTTGATGTCCATGTAGAGTGTCCATGTGAGTTCGGTCTTCTACATTCCATAGCTTAATTTGTCGATCAAAAGACCCAGAAAAGAGTTGTGGGGTTCCCTGCCTGAAAGTAAGACAAGAGACGGGTCCTCTATGACCATGGAAGGCCTGTTAAGAAAGATATTAATGATTAGAAATCAAAACAATGAATTTGCAAAGTTGGACATGCATTCTGGTAGGCCATTACACTTATAAAACTACTTGATCTCTACAAGAACTTGTAAATGCAGTGCATGCAAATTGGTTGGTCCTATTAAACTACAAAAGAGGCACTACCACTTAATACAGGTGTATTATGAAGAGACAATGAGTTTTATGTATTAAGAGAACATGTTTGGCCAACTGCAGACTTGATTATTTTGCATACCATCTACAGAGTTGCTTTTAGAAATTATACATCAATGTAAAGTTTTAACTAAAAGCAGTATGTCAAGACATGATACATATCAACACATCTTGCAGAAGAATGTTCAAATTTTCAAACATATAAAACCAAAACATAGTTATAAATGAGAACCTGAATGTGCTCCCTTGTGCGTGTGTCCCATAGATGGACATGACAATCTAACCCGCCAGTAGCCAAATACCTACCATCTGGGCTGACAGCTAAGGCTAATACGTGCTTACTTCTCTTTGCAGAGGGATTTTGAGGAGCTTTAGAGTGATGTGAAATCAAAATGTCCTCACTGGGCCACAAATACTTCTCACTTTTACCACTCTCAACATCCCAATGCACAACGTATCCATCTTTAGATGCTGAAAACTCCCTGGTATCATCCTCAGACAAAGTAACAGATGTAACGGACTGCCGGTGTTTAACTAAAGGTATATCAGCTCATCTACTTGGCCTATACATGATATACCAGGATCCATTATTTAAAGATAGGCAGAGCGCCCAGTTAAGGAAGGGCTAACTGAATAATTTCTCTGGTGCACATAAATTTTACCCTGACGAGAAAGATTGCAAATATAGAATCAGCCACTGGAGTTATAAAAAATACAAGATTTTATTTTAAGAAAATGAGCTAGAATGAGAAAATGAGAAAACCATGTGGCACATAAACCACAACCAAACCAAATAAGTTTTTGCTATGGTAAAATCTAATAAAATCCACATTGATACTAAGGTTATGACTTATGATACGAAACAGGGGATTCCTCAGAATAAGCAGTCTGTAAAAAAATCAACAAAGTGCAAGTTACCACGGGCATGTCAGAATATATTGCTTTAGGACAAATACGACTCTTTCCATACCATCATATCACTAGTGCAGAAATCAGGTGGTATCGGTACTAGCGATGAGCTGCAGCTGACACATGCGCTTTGGCTGTAAGCCGGATTGTAAAAGACGAAGCTGCAATTGCAGCAGCAGATGGTTCTTCCACCCACTTCACTTTGGTTTTTAGTACTGATCTTGGATTGCAATTATGTTGCTTTTTGATAAGGTCTGTGTATTTTCTCTGTAAAAAAATATAATGAGTATACTCATTGTGAGCACTCTTGTTAGAAAATACTTTTTATCTCTGTTGAAAACTAGTATTGGAAGATGAATTGAGTTTGAAAGAAGCCCATCAACTATGATACAAATCATAGAGGGGAACGCCGTCACTCAGAAATAAGCAGTACACACATTCTCTCTTCACAAAAAGATGCAGCAAGAAGAACAAAAAAGATTCAAAATTTAGGATCAGCTATGATATAACTCACTTCATACAGGATTTTTTTCAAAAAAACATACCATAAAAAAAACCCTACTTGGAGATAGGTTATGACACGGAAAAGCAGATTCAACATTGTGCCACATATCAGGCACGAATGGACACTCCAAATGCAATAGGAGTCTAGGACACACCAAAACTGGGCTGTGTCGGAATTATTTTATGTCTTATTGGTGTCCGTCAACACAGCTTCTTTCTTACAATAAATTCAGTAATAATAAAAAATAAAGTTTGAAATTTAAAATCAGACTGTAATTTCAAAAGCAAAGAGCTTCCTTTTCCAGAATCGAGACTCGAAAAATTGGTGAAGTGAGAAGATACAGACACTCCAGAACCGGTGCAATCATAGTATTCGTCTCCGTGCAACATATAAATTCAATAATTAGAAGAACCAAACTTGGAGAAAGATGGAAATGCCGAAAAAGATCACCTAGAAGCGAAAATTTTCGGGACGCGGCCGCTCTCCTCGAGCTGGCTCTTCTTCAAGAACTCCGCGACCAGGGAATCCCTCCCCCCGTCCCTCTCCTCTCTGTCCTCCTCCCCATACTCCTCGTCCTCCTCCTCGATCCTCTTCGTTTCTTTCTGGATCCTCTCCAAGTACTCCCTCGTGATCCGGTACTTCACTTCCGCCGTGGTCTCCCCCGCCGCCTCCTCCTCCTCCTCCTCTCCGACTACTCCTGCACCCGCCTGAGAACCTCCGGCGTCGTCGTCGTCGCTCGGGAGGCTCTCGAGTTTTAGGGTTTTTCGAAAAAGAGGGAAACTGAAAGAGGAAATAAAAGAAACCTGAAATAAAAGAGGAAAAGTGTTTTTTGGGTCAAGTGTTTGGCGGTATAAGTGTTTTTAGGTTCCCGCTTAATGAAACTCTATCTTAGCGTTTATCAAATGCTATTATAAAGTAACCAAAATATCAAACTTATTTTTTATAGCAGTTCAGCAAAACGTGCTATTACGTTATGCTATCAATGTGCATTTTTTTTGTAGTGTCCCCCAAAAGGTCAAGTTTCCAAATAATATAGGAAAGAGAATAAACAAAATTTTAAGAGAATTTCTGGGCAGTTGTATACTATGCATAAATGATATGGACTACAGCCTTGAATCTCACGTAGTGATTATTGTCTTTGTCTGAAGAAGAGCTTGATGGACTACGCCTTGAATCAGTCTTCTTGAACAAGACTCAAAAAATAACACACGTAGTATGCTAGAGGTACCTGGGTCTATCGGGTGGCGCATTTGATTGGCCATGCACACTTTTATATATTCATGATAGTTGACTATGATCGTCTTGTCCTATAGTCGCGGCCTTCACGATCTCTCATATAGGTAAGTCCTTAAGGGTTGGTGATAGGAATCAACCCTGCATACCATGCTTGGACTTATTATGAGTTTAAACTCACTCGATCCATATCACACAAGGAACACTGTCACCATAGGGATGGGGCATTAATGTACACATGTACAGCCGCTTGGGCTTTTATTTTAAAGAGAATTTAATCTCAGGATCAGTGTTCCATAATAGTTACCTAGTCCAGCTTGTTCCTACCCATTGAACCGTCTTCTTGGGATCTCCAATCAGACTCGGTTGGGTTGCCGCTGCTGATGACTATACTATGAGCGTAACACTATCTCCCTCGATGATTCTAGGATCAATATCCTAGACAGACCCTTCATCAAGTAATCTGCAAGGTTCTTTTCTAACTTTATATAGTCAAGAACCACATATTTGTCCAATAGGCTCATTATTGACTTGAAGCCCTGCTGCAAGTGTCTGTTCATCTTAGCATTCACAAAATCCTACTTTAGTAGTTCTATAACAGGTTTATTATCAAAGTTTATAGAAATTACAGAAACATGATGAACAGAAACAGGTATATGCATAATAAGATTTCTAAGCCACTCGGCTTCTGTACAAGCAGTGTCTAAAGCTATCATTTCAGAGTCCATCGTACTCCTAGTAATGATAGTTTGTTTACATGATCCCCAGGAGATTGCAGCTCCTGCTAGGGTAAAAACATATCCAGTAGTGGATTTCACATCATGTGAATCAGTTACCTAATTTGTATCGGAGTAACCTTCTATGATATCATGGTGTCTAGTATAATGAAGTTTATAATCTAGAGTACCCTTAAGATATCTAAATACTCTGTCCAATGCAGTCCAATGTGACTGATTTGGGTTACTAGCATATCTACTTAGTCTTCCAATAGCAAATGAAATATCAGGTCTGGTCCTATTTGTTATGTACATAAGGGACCCTATCATTCGTGAATATATGTGTTGTTCTATAGGTGATCCTTCATTCTTATTGAGAACAACATTACTGTCGTAAGGAGTAAAGGCAAATTTTTTGTCAAAGTACTCAAATTTCCTTAACATATTCTTAATTGAATGTGCTAAGGATAGAGTATAGCTCTCTTTGCATTTGGACACTTTCATTCCTAGGATTAGGTTTGCTTCACCTAGGTCTTTCATATCAAACTGGTTAGATAAATAATTCTTAGTGTTATTTATCAATTCCAGTGAAGGTCCTAGAATAAGGATATCATCAACATACAAGCATAAGATAACACAACTTCCATTTGTATTTTTTGAATACAAACATTTGTCATATTCATTTGGCACAAAACTAAATTATTTAATGACTTTGTCAAATTTGTTGTGCTATTGGCCATAAAGAGATTTTACTAATCTACAAACCTTGTTTTCTTGACCTTTTGCAATAAAACCTTCAGGTTGCTCCATATAAATTTCTTCATCAAGGTCTCCATTTAGAAATGTTGTCTTTACATCTTTCACTCTCCATTCCCAGAATGCGTATTTTAATATGTATACTGCTTGAATGTATTTATTTAATATTTATCATACATTTGTTCTGTATTTAATTCCTTTAATTTTACGCTAATTATTTTTCTATATTTTATTTTCTGCCTTTGCGTTGCTCTTAGGATCGGCTTGGGTTGGTTTATTTCCGAATTTTGGTGGTTCATCATGAACCCGACCAACCCCCTACCTACCACCATACCATTTAAAGCCCCAACCCCTTTCTTTCTCTTCATTACTTCTCCTTCTCATTTACTCTTCTTCTTCCTCATAACTCTCTCCACCTACCAAGAGCTTAGGCAAGTACATCTTGCTCCACATGAGAACCCATATTTTTATGGTTCATTTATCTTTCTCTCGTGATCCTAAGATAGTTTAGAAATTGGCATTTTACATTTTGAAGTTTTATTTTTAGTAGATCTAGAAGTTGCCATTTTCAGATTTTGTGGGTTTTGATCTATCAAACTTCCTTATTTTCAAGTTTTGATCATTCCAGGCTGTTGAGATTTGTGTTATAACCCCTTTCGATCCGTGAAAATTCCATTTTCTACTTGGATTGAAGGTTCCATGGAATTTTGAGTTCGGAAGGAGTTTTACGCACACGTTATACGTGCTCGCGTAAGCATTTCCCTTTACGCCCACGTTTTTATGTGTCCGCGTAATATCGAGCTCTACGCCCACGATCATTCGTGTCAGCGTGAATCTGGATTACGCAAGACTACTCTGGCTTGGCATATTTCCTCACGCGTATTCCTTTACTCGTAATACTTATTCTTTACGCGTACAAGTTCACGCGTAACGATTATTTTTGTTTACGCGTACAAGTTTATGCGTAACATCATTTCCTTTACGCGTATTGATTCACGCGTAACAGCATACAAGATTCATGCGTAAACTTTAACTTTTTACGCATACAAGATTCATACGTAAACTTTGACTTTTTACGCATACAAGATTCATGTGTAAACTCTGACTTTTTATGCATACAAGATTCATGCGTAAACTTTGACTTTTTATGCATACAAGATTCATGCGTAAACTCTGACTTTTACGCGTACAAGATTCATGTGTAAACCTTGACTCTTTGTGCATACATTATTTTACGCGTAACGATTCCTTTACGCGTACATTGTTTTACGCGTAACTTTATTTTTTTACGCGTACTCCTCTGGCTTGGCGTAAGACGTGTTTTTATGCGCAACTTTATTCATTTATTTAGCGTGCTCCTTTACGCGCAAGCTTTATTCCTTCATGCGTAAACTTCCCTCACGCGTAAATTTCCCTTACGCGTATTTCATTAGGTGTACTCTTCTGACTTGGCGTAATTCATTGAACGTACTCCTTTGGCGTATATGGCATCTCTTATTTATCCTTACGCCTTTTTGGCATGAACTCGATATAATCATAATATGCTAATATTTTAATACATATTGGGGTGTGGAATGTGCCCTGTGTTCCGATTGGTTTATGGATACCCAGTATGACTGGAACTTAACCCTGAGAGTTATAGACTCGACCATAATAAATACTAGTTTGACTTTCATGCCTTGGCACAAATTGACATTGATTGTTACCTTGACTAAATGATTGATCATGCGTTCCTAGTTGGAACTAAAGAGACGGGCTAGTCGTCTTACTGAAACTAAATGAGACACGTTCATATTAACTATGAACCATTGCAATCGACAAGCCGATCCCGAACATTGGCATATGGACACGTGCAGGCTTTAACTGATTTTCTACAAAAGCGGCATGTGTACTTTACAGTCAATGTATGATTATTCCGTGGCTAGGTTTCATTGTTGTATTACGCTATGTAAGACCTACAACCTAACCGCACGGGCATCGTTGTAGCTTTGTGCATATCGTACTTTGTACGAAAGTACTCATTCTGAATGACCATGATCCACGGTATGGGATTTCAATTATCATAGGGACTATTAAGTTAAATAAAATAACGATTGCATGGAGAGAATGGATTCCCAACTTCTTATATGGTAGCCTTCCTTGGGACAATTAGCGTTCCGACATGCCGGCTGGTTCCCACAGATACTGCAAATCTGCCACACGGACAGGGAGCGATTTCTGCTTATATTTATTTACTGTATACTGATGACGGGCGTCCCGCTGGGACTCGTCTAATTCATGATTGGCACAATTGTTATTGGGTAGACTAGCCTTGCTTGTGCATAGTAAGAACTGAGGAATCTTTATTGTATATTTCTAAGACAACTTGGAACTTACAGTAGCAAGCCGTAGTAGTTGCATGACCATTTAAATTGATTTGTTTGTGTACTGTACCATACTCTATTAACTACTGAGATGATCAGAATGTCAGGACATGACGGGTCAACTTATGTCCTTGTTTGGTTGGAAAGTTGGTTTGAAGTATCGTGATGTTGTGTGAATCCCAGTAGCAAGCGGAGACTTATTATTATATTCTTAACTCTTATCACTGGTTTTAGTTCTCACATCGTGCTTCCTTGTGGTACTTGCTATTAGAGGTCTAACCTCTCTGGTTTTGTATGGCCAGATTTAGAGCCAGTTCCCGAGGACTCAGCTTACTTCTACCTCCAAGATGATCAATACTAGAGGGATAATCGCAGGAGGACACTAGTGGGTTCTTTACTTCCCTGCTCGTTTTGCTACTTATTTTACATTTTGCCACTTGGCACCGACATGTTAGTCGGACTGTCTTGCACTTACCTTTACATAATTATAACTAAGTCAGACTGCAGCTGATAACAATTGTGTATACCTTGCTATATCATCTGGCTATGTTTTGTATAGCCAAAACTCGAGAATATTTTGGCTGAGCGTTCGGGACGCCTTACTGTTTTATCTTACATGTTCTTTATTATTGCTTCTTGTTTGAATGATTGAGACAATAGATGTCAAGTAACCCTAGTGAGACTTTCATGTAGTATGCACCCCCTCGTCTTTTAGACAGCATTGATCGTATTATACGATATTCATCTACCCGTAATACGTTGTTGGCTGAGTCACACCCCCGCTCTCCGGTATTCTAGTTCTGGGGCGTGACAAGGTTTTAGTGGTGGCCCATGCAGGTCTGATTTCAGACTTGTGGGGTGTTTTAATTTATAGGATGTCTCAATCACACATGTTTTCCCTTGATCTCATGATTCGTTACTCTCGACTCGAGCTTGACATTCCGGTATCCTTTGACTTCATTGATCTTTCATGTCTGATCGTTTGATTGTTCTCTTGTCCCTTTTCTTTGGAGCACCTCGTCCGCATCTGTCAGAGCTGGACAACAACAACAAGGGCAACACGAACAACATGACCATGCTGGTTAGCAACGAAGGCCAGTACTACCTCAAGAGAACATCCAAGAAGAGGTGATAGTGGAACCAACAACTGGACCGCAGTATCCGGAGGTTCCAACACCACCAACAGTTCCACCTACCCCCGTAGAAGTAGACACACCAGCCCTTCTGGAGATCATGAGAGGGATGATGGCTACTCAGCAACATCAGATGTTGGTCCAGCAACGCATGCACACCCAGTTGTAAGAGCATAATGTATTACTTAACCAAGGATTGCAGACGACTTTGGAAAGGGGAGTGAGGATAGATTCAAGAGCATCGACCAAATTTTGCAAGTACAACCCCCGTCGTTTCGAGGGCACGAAAGATATCATTTCAGCAGATGCATGGCTTAAGGACATCGAGGCCATTTTGACAGCGGCTAAGGTACCGACGGAAGAACGTGTGGATCTAATGAAACTGTTACTTCAGGACCTCGCACGTGATTGGTGGGAATCGAAAGAAGTGGGCATCAGACATCCGGTTGCTTGGGACGATTTTACTGTAAGATTCAAGACGAAGTACTATAGAGTTGTGGCACAGTTCGAGCTACAGCAGAAGTTTATCAACCTCAAGCAGGCTGGCAAGACAGTGGATGCTTATGCAGCAGAGTTCTGCAAACTGAGTAGGTTTGCCCCAAAGATGGTAGCAACAGAGAGCCAAAGGGTTATGAGGTTTCAGCAAGGGTTTTATCTTGAACTATTGCAATTGATAGAAGGGCACAACTAGCAGACTTTCGATGAGGTATTGACGGCAACCCGGAGGCATGAGATCACCATCCAGAGGATCACAGCAAGGACTGGAGGTCAAAAAAGATCTCACAATCAGATTGAAGGAGGAGGAGGAGTAGCGCCCCGAATAACAGCACCATCCCCTGGCATTCGCATTCACGATGTGGCAATACGAGGGCTAGCACCACCAACAAGACAGCAGCAGCAGCAGAGGAAGAACCAGCAACACCCAGTGGGCTGTACCTATTATGGGAAGACAGGGCATACTAGAGGCGTGTGTCGGGCATTGAATGGATAGTGTTTGGTATGTGGAAGTCCAGATCATCAGGTTTTCACCTGTCCCATGAATTTAAGGTCAGGAGGACCAGTGCAGCAATTTTCTGCACTGCCAGCACCAGGGGCAGGCCAGTATCAAGGACCAGCGATAGCAGTGAGGCCATTGGCACAACGCCCGCTCATGTCACAGGCTCATATATTTCGACAGCAGGGACCGTCGATGCAGCAGCAACAACAAAGACCACCCCAGCATCACCAAGGCAAGGGCCAGCAGCAACACCAGGCTAGGCTACAGCATGGGAACCAACAAGGAGGACGAGGGCAGGCATTCAATCTGTCCTTGGAAGAGGCATTGGCGTCAGGAGATGTTGTGGCAGGTAACATTCCCGTCGCCTCATATCCCGCAGTAGCATTGTTTGATTCGGGAGCATCCCACTCATTTATATCTGCACTATTTGTGACACGACTAGGAATGGAATTGAGGCATTGCCAGGGAGGTTGAATATACTCACTGGTAATGGGCTCGTAGGAGTTAGTAGAGTTATTCTAGCGTGTAGAGTTGTAATTTGCGGGCGTTTCTTACCCGCCAGATTAATAGAATTTCCTGTTGAAAATTTTGACGTTATCTTAGACATGGACTGGCTGAAAGACAATCATGTGTAATAGATTGTCGTTGAGGGAGTGTATCTTTAAATATTCTAGGTATGAAGCGGTTTAGCTTAGTCAGATCAGAGACATACCAGTAAAAATAAGGAGTAGTGACGGCAATGAAAGAAATTCAAGTTCCGAAGATAGTTGAAGAGTTTCTAGACGTATTTTTCGAAGAAATTCCAGGTCTACCCCCGGTTAGGGATATTGGGTTCAGTATAGAATTGGCACCTGGAACTAAACCGATATCAAATCGAGTTACAGAATGGGAATTTGTTTGCCATTAAAATCTTTCGATTGTAAATTTCAATTACAAACAGAACAGTGTTACAATGTAGGACTTAGACGTAGTCCTAGGAGTACACTTTTGTTTATCTGGGTCCCTTGTGTCGATGGAGCGAGTGGTAATGCGTTGACTCCATTGACGATCTGACGACGGTTCTCCGTTCTCTGAAGGTCTGAGTTACTCTGGGTGCTGGAGCTTGCGGAGAGGAAGAAGACGTTGAGTGTCTGTATCTGCCTCTCTGTATATCGGTGGTTGTGCGATGTGTGTAGATCTGTATATATAAGAAGGAAATGATCCCTCTATTTATAGTTTTGCAGGCTGGCTGCTCATGCGCGCATATGTAGGATGTGCCTGTTTGTGGGGATGCCACGTAGTGATAGCTGATGGAGGCGCATGGACGATGCGCTCTGATTAAGGAGTTGAACTCTTCTTGTTGCATTTATGGGCTGCGACAGAGCTGACATGTAGCAATGGAGAAGATCTTTCGGTTGCTGAGATCTTGGGTGATTAGCACCCCTTTATAGGCTGAATCAAGTCAAAGGACGCGTGTCGTAGGTCCATGGCTCGAAGATTTCGGATTTGGTGGGAAGTGATCTAATAAGATGTGCCTGGGATTGGGCGCATGAGAAGACTTTGGCTCGTAACCATGAGGAGTCACTAACTAGTCGGGGCGCATGGCTTTTGAGGCGCATGCGGGGCTTCAACAGTGACTTTACTTCTGTCTTTAGGGATCAGAGAAAAGTCTGAGGCACACGACTTTTGAGGCGCATGCAGAGATTTGGGCGCATAGCTGCGGAGGCGCATGCGAGATGGTTGGGCGGCTACGTGGCTTGTAACCGCCAGAGGAGAGCAATGATGATGCTGACGTCGGCGACGCTTCGCCTTCTGCAAAAGCTGTCAAGTTCAGTCCTCGGGGGACGTGCTGCCAACTCTGTCAGACTTCAGCATTTAATGTTCTTGACAGGTGATGGGCTGTTGAGTGGACGCATTGATCAGCATTCTACTGGGCGCATGGGGATGCATGGGGCGCATCCTCGTATGGCGCTTGGTGCTGATGGGCGCGTATGTATGATGCGCGGTCTGACCGTTGCATCTGTTTGCATGTCGCATCTTCATTAGTCCGACTGTTACGTTCTTCGAGTGCTTTAAATAGCCTTTTTTTGACTTGGCTGAATTCGAAGCATCAGGTTCATCACCATTTAATGTAAATTCGTTGCACAGGATTCGGAGAGCCAACCACTTGGCGCATGGGTTTGATTTGTCCGGCCTATAAATAGTGGCATGGAGAGAGTTTGCTTCTCGTTCACTCACGTCCTCCCGAAATGAATTTGTTTTCTCGAGCACATTCTGTTGATGAGATGCTCCCGAGGGTGAAGATGCGACGTATTGTCTTCATTGATGCACTTGAAGGTGACTGTTATATCCAAAAGTCGGAGTCGAGGGCTTCTGAGACAGACAGAAGGTGCCTGTTGTATCTAAAGATCGAGATGCTCGAGCCTCGTCTCTGTTATGCTGGAAGAGCTGCAGATCGGAATTGCGGTGCTCCGATCATCTTCCTTGGGCTTTGGAAGAGCTCCTCCTCCCGCTAGAGTGGGTGTTGTCCATTCTGGTTTGGTCAAAAGCTGCTCCTTTAGCCGCAGGTTGATTTGCGGTGCTCTTTTCTTCCTTGGTTTGAAGAGCTCTTCCTCCAGCTAGAGGGTTGATTGCCACCCTCGTTCTGCTCAATAAATGCTTCATTAGTCGAAGCATTTGATGGCGCATATGCTGACACTTCATGATGCGCCTGACTGGGACGTTGAAGGGCGGCACATAACTGAGCCGCTGAAGGGATGCACATCTGAGCCGCTAAAAGGATGCATATAACTGAGGATGCAGATAACTGATCTGCTGAAGAGATGGCCTGGCTGAGAGCGTATGACGAGATGTGCCTATTTGAGAGCGCATGGCAGGATGCGCCTGTTTTGAGAGCGCATGGCAGGATGTGCCTGTTTGAGAGTGCATGGTGGTTGTTGCGCCTAGCTGTAGACTTAGGTCTTTTCTTTCTCCTTTGTACAGCTCTTTTTAAGACATGTAATAGACTTTTATATAAAATAAAAATCTTTTTTTAATATCTATATTTTTGCTTTGTTGTGCCAAGTACTTCCTCTGAGCTCCCTGGCGCATGTAATGTTTGGCGCATAGGATTTCTGGTCCTGAAATTCCATGCTTCTACAAGACCCCCTTCAAAGTTTTCAAAACTTTTTGTCAAGTTTTGGAATACTTTGAATAAGAAGCATGGTGGTCGGGACGCATGACTGTTCAGGCACATGGATACTCTGCGCATCCGTGATGGGGCGCATGCTCCTCTCAGTTAATGCAAATGATAACGCTTCGATAACCAAGAAGATTAATGATGATCTTTTTAGATTTATTCACAGTTATCTCCTCACAGAACCCGAGGCGGTGGCTGAGGACACACTTCATCGATCACGCGTTCGACTGAGCCTATAAATAGGCGTGAGATGGAGAGAGAGAGTTTTTCCTCTCTTTGCTTTCTTCTTTTTTTAGAGTTCTTCTTTTGAAAAACCCTAACTTTCTTCTTGCAAGAAATCGCTCCCAAGACTCCTCGCGGTGGTGCTGACAAGGGACGAGGCAAAGGAAAAGAGCCTGTAAAGGCTACCGCGGATGATGTCCCCTGTCTGCCTGTCGACGTTCGGCCGGTGGTGATCGGTGGGTTTCATCATCTTTTACCATATCTTTCTTTTTAGAACTCACATACGCCGACGTGCATGGACCTTGAGTCCTGATGATGTGCTGAGGTTTTTTTCGCCGACGCACATGGATTTAAACCCGGATGATGCGCCGAAGCTCCACTGCTGACACGCATGGGGTTAAACCCTGATGATGCGTCGAAGCTCCACTGCTGACGCGCATGGGTTTAAATCCTGATGATGCGCCGAAGCTCCACTACTGACGCGTATGGGTTTAAACCCTGATGGTGCGCCAAAGCTCCACTGCTGACGCGCATGGGTTTAAACCCTTATGGTGCGCCGAAGCTCCACTACTGACGCGCATGGGTTTAGACCCTGATGATGCGCCGAAGCTTCTTTTCAGATGCGCCTGAGCCTTATGCGCTTTTGATGAGAACGCGGCTCAGATTCTTTTGTTGTTTCTAACATCTCTGAATCTTTGCCTTCTTTTGTTGACCACCAGTGTCGATGACTGTCCCACTCTTGAATGAAGTGCTTCTGGACGCTACCCTCTGTCAGATGGGGTAGATTATAATGAGGAGGTGATAAACCCTGCCCAAGCTGCCATTATGCTGGATCAGTATCCCGAAAGAATGACTCAAATCCGAGAACAACCGCATGGGTTCCTCAAACGGATGATGGAGCATGGCGTTTTGAAATCTGCCACTTCTGATAATATGACTTTCTTGAAGCCTGAGTTCCTGTTTGGGGACCGCCTTACTTCTATTGAAGCGAAGGTGTTGAAGGTCAAGGAAGATTGGTTCTTTACAGCAATGGGGGTACATATGACTGTTAAGAAACTTGAGCGTCAATGGCCTTTGACGGCTTTCTGTCGTCTTGCTTCCAAGAGGAGGATGTCTTGGGAGCTAACCCTATCTCAGGGGGGAGCGGTGGTAGGCATCATCAAGATCGACTCTACCTCCGATCAGAGGGATACTTTGACTGCCGTGCGGGCTAGACCTTCTTTCACCTGGCGGACTCTACGTCCTGGGAGTATTTACAGTGACGTTCCCATCAATACATTTGCTTTTGGCGCTTCGACTTTTGCAAATCGTATGCTGTTGTTGGAGCGATTGTACCCGAAAGGTGAATTTCGGGTAGAGGGTTGGTGTCATTATGTTTCCAAATGGGACAAGCTAATACTCTGGATTCTGTCGTGGTTTCAAACCGAACTCCGAGAGATTGGGCTGACTGCCGTAATCCGTGCTACTCAGGCAGGCGTCGACATTAACAGGCATATGTTCCCCGCGCTTCTGGAGATGTTTAACACCCAGACCGGGACTTTCTTCACTCCGGTGGGGGAGCTGGGACTCGCACTTCATGAAATATACGAGGTGTCAAAGCTCCCTTGGGGATCAGAACCTTATGAGGAATACTTTTCGACCAACGAGGATTTCCAAGTCCTGGGGGACAAAGCCGAGGAGATGATGGCCGTCTTCAAGGAAGTGGCGAGTCATCATTATTATATACAGAAGAGGGGTAAGGGCGGGTCACATCCTCATGTGACCGCTTGGAGGGATTACGTCTTTAAGCAAGACAAGGAGGATCCCTCTCAGTTTACCACTCCGTCAGCGCTTTCCAGTAGCGTGGTGCTGTCCGAAATGAGCAGGTTAGGTGAAAAGAATCCCCAGAAAAACGAGGACCGACAGTCGGACGAACGCTCCTATAGCTGTTTCTGGCACCTTACTCATCGGATGTCGTCAAAAGCAGTGTTAGCTGTGTATCTGATGATTTGGCTTCGGGATTATGTCATCTCGGGCGGGTCAGGCTCTGTGGAAAGGGTGACCCGGAATCTAATCCTGCCAGTTGTGAAGTTGGTTTTTGGTCGGCGCCTGGCTCTACTCCCCGCAATGGGGTGTAACCTGCTGCGAGGTTTACAAGAATTTGCAGGAAATGTGGTTCATGAACGAGGTAGGAATGACAACTTCCCCCGTGCCGAATTGCCGTTTCATTATTTGATGGGGTGGTTAATTTTACACCATCCCAATGTGATGAGTCTGGGCTCGGAAGAAGACCACAGGGCCGAAGATGTATTCCTCTGTCGTTTCTACCAGAGGAGCTGGTTACATGCTGGTGTTCCTATTTACAGGAAAGTTTTATCCCACCTTCAGGGGTGGGAGATCACCAAAGTTGGTCCTGTCTTTTCGGGTTTTGAGGCCAATGAAGACTTAATGGATTCGGGTGAAGATGCCACCACTCTGCCTCCATGGGGATTCCGCTGGTTGCAATGTATCCGGCCGTCCCATCTGGTGTACCGAAATAGGAACCAGTGTTACCTGGAACCATATTTACCGAGCCGTTTTGTACGACAATACGGCTATGCTCAGTCGATGTTGGATAATCCCAGTATTAACCTGGGGTATACTGAAAGTTTGCTGGATGGTGCACGAGCTTGGCATTATTACAATACCGGATGTACCGGAGCTCGCTTTACGCTGCCCATCAAGAATCCGCGGCCGTCGATTCTTTTCTCGGCCGCCAAATTTTACTGTGTTATGAATGTCGTGCCTCCTGGATATGATAGGGAGACCAGTCTCATTGTCGGCACCCAGTTAGCGGTGACCGGGAACATATTGGCGAAGGCTCGATCGTACCGTCCGCCAGAGGTGGGTTATCGAGGTACCCCTGCCGTATCCACAGGGGGTCAGGAAGAGCCCTCGGTCGATCAATCGAAAAGACGTACGGATACAGAGGCTGGCTCTTCTGCGCCAAAGAGGCAGAAGAAGGCATCGTTACCGACAGTGTCATCGGACTCAGCACCTGCAGAGGTAAGGATGTTCCATATAGTCTGGTTAGGTTCAACATTTCTTGTGACCTATGCTTTCTTCTTGTAGGAGCCGCTAAAAAGGAGACCCCGTACTCCAAAATCTGGTGGCAGCAGACCAAAGGAGGTGGCGGGCTCATCTGAAGAGCGTATTCCGCCGATTGTGATGTCTTCCGTGGAGGAGAACCCAGACGATGTCGTTATTGTGGAGATTCCAGTATCTCCAGATTGTGTTGGGAGGGAAGCTAAGGATGTAGCAGTTCTCGAGATGGTGCAAGCCGCCGTGGGGCCTTGGACATTGAGGGTCCTGCAGAGATGGGGCTTGAAGAAGTGGAGTGGAGTTCGTCGTCTACAGATGACGTTCCTCCAGAGATGCATGAGCCTGTTACGGGGGCAACAGACGTGATTGAAACAGAGGAGAGGGTTGATTCCTCTCCTTGTCATAATCGGGGAAGGTCGGCTGCAGCATTGCCGAGCCCTACCCCAGGCTCAGCAGCGGAGGCTGAGGTGGCTCCCGACTGGGAGGCAGTGACAGATTCTATCCCTGTAGAGGGATTTGATGGTGAAAGTGAGACTCGTCCGCCAATCCTGACTCCAAGGGAGCCGAGTCAGGAGACAGGTGCTGATCTCACTGCTCTGCCGGAGGGGGAATGTACCGTACGACCTGCTGATAGTATGTTGGGGACGGATGAGGTAGCCGCTGTCGTCGGTGGTCCCTCCGAGCTTGAGAAGGATAAGGGTTTGCTGGAACCCTCTGTTGCTCCTTCTACTTGGGGTACGATATCGACGCCTCTCACGGCTCCTTCTGTTCTTTTGGCTCCCCGGGCTAGTAGTTAAGCCCCCGTTAAGGAAGAGCCCGTTGATGCCGAGGTTCCAGCCTCACAGGTTGAAGCCGGCAGGCCCTCTTTCGGTCCGCTGTCTAGAGCAGCTCCTCCAACTCCTGCTATGACGCCGTAGGTGCTGCGGATGCAGATGAGTATGTAAAGTTTATTATTGAGGTGGTGTATAAGATGCTACAGAGGGGCGTATCGGCAGTGATGGATGCCAATAGGAGTTTTGCGATGGCAAAAACCCTGGCACTCCCTCACATCAGTCTGATACGTTCCCACCAGGGCCATGATTATATGGCCGAGATTCTGGAGGCCTCGGTGGCCGAGCTGGACCAGCTGCTTTTCGAGTTTCAGTGTATCCAGCGAAATGATCTCTCCACCCTGATAGACGCAGAAAAGAAGAAGTTGATTGCTGAGACTGAGTCCACTTATCAGGCCACCATGGGTGTTTGGGAATGCGAGGTGGCTGAAACTGAGGCCGCGGTGGAGAGGTTGTCTCAGTCCACGCGGGAGAAGGTGGAGTTGCGAGCTGCGTTGGGCGCTAGTATAGCGGAGGTTGATGCCAAAATTTGCCTCCTTGAAGGCCAGCGGGCCCAACTTTTGTTAGATGCTGAGCGAGTCCAGGCTGAACATGTAGCATCTAAGGAGGAGGAAGCAGCTTTCACCCGCCGGGTTCTTACCCTGGCTCAGCAGCGGCAACAGTTGGACGAGAAGCATGAGGATGACACTTCTCCTGAGGCCATAGAAAGGATGCGTCAAGAAGCCGAACGTCGGGTCCTGGCGACAGTAGAGACTCGGGCGACAGACTTGAGGCGTCGGATTGAAGAGCTTTCGGCTAACCCCGGGGAGATTTAGGGATTGTAGTCTCTTCTCTTTTCTTTTTTTTGTAATTTGCAACTCTTGCTGGGGGTGTAATCCTTTATTTTTGAATAAAGAATACAGAGTTTTTGTGGTGTGTTCATTTTTGCTGTCATGAACTTGATGATTTGTGTGGACCTATTATCTTTTGTGCACCTTGATTTTTAGGTACAGATAATAAGTTCGAGAGAACCGACATATTTGCTCAGAGGTGATGTGGACGTGGCAAATATGGGATTCAAATTATAAAATCTTCCTACTCAGAGGTGTTATGGACGTGGTAGAAACGACTCTGGGGGATACGCGGAACTACTCAGAGGTAATGTGGACGTGGAAGTTCTGCGATCAATGTACGGCAACACAGGGGTTGTCTGTACGGGATGTTTACTCAGAGGTAATGTGGACGTGGTAAACATGGCGGGATAGCGTAGTCTTACGGAGTGTAAGGTCCCACTTTGTAGGGGAATAACTCAGAGGTAATGTGGACGTGGTTGTTCTTCTGCTGGAGAATGCCACAGAACAGCTGGGTTTCGAAAGCATAAGAAATTGTATGTGAGCCCTGATGGTTGGGTCCACAGACTCCCTTGTTGGGTGGAGATGGAAGTACATGTCTGAAAGATGTCAAGAGTAGTACTTCTTTAGGAACTTGCCATTGATGGGCATCATGAACAAGTCCTCATTGGGTTTGGCGAGGCGGTAAGCACCGTTTGAGTATACCGTCTCTATGATGAAAGGTCCCTCCCACTTGGTCTCGAACTTTCCTGGTGTCTTGTGAGTCAACACCATTGGCCTTCTGACTGCCAGAACCAGGTCGCCTACTTGGAAAGTCCTCTGCTTGACCTTCTTGTTGAAAATCCTGTGATATACGGGCCTGATAGAGTTCGATGCGTTGTTGAGCTAGGAGACATTTTTCGTCAAGTGCCTCCAATTTTCGCAGACGGCGACGTTGATTGTCTTCCTTTATTAGTTGATTTGTGATTGCTATACGAAGTGACGGTATCTGGATCTCGAGAGGCAGTACCGCTTCGCTCCCGTAGACCAGGGAGAATGGTGTATTGCCCGTCGGGGTCCGTACCGTTGTGCGGTAGGCCCAAAGGCATTCGCCGAGCTTTTTGTCCCAGTCGCGTTTGTTGGATGACACGACCTTTTTGAGTAGCTTGACGATAGTCTTGTTAAACGCCTCGGCCAATCCATTTGCTGTCGGATTGTAGGCGGTTGATGCCACATTTTGAATACGATTCTTGTCACAGAATCTGCTGAAAACATGGCTGATGAACTGAGGACCGTTATCGTGGATAATCCTCCGAGGTCCCCCGAAACAGTAGATGACATGGTGCTTGATGAAGCTGATCACCCTAGAGCTCTTTACTTCCGCCAGTGGAACTGCTTCTGTCCATTTGGAGAAGTAGTCGGTGATGGCTAGGATGAAGCGGTATCTCCTTGATGAAGGAGGGGTGATCGGTCCTACAATGTCCATGCCCCAGGCTTCAAAGGGCCAGGAGGCGACCGTAGGATGTAGTGGTTCAGACGGTGTATAGATGAAGTCAGCGTGGAGCTGACACGTATGGCACTTTTTAGCATAGTCGACAGCGTCGGCTGCCATGACTGGCCAATAGTACCCCGTGTGTCGCAGTCGATCCTGCAACTTAGGGCCAGGTTGATGGGCCCTGCAGGTTCCATCGTGAGCTTCTCGAAAGGCTTTGGCTGCTTCTTCGTTGGACAAAGATCGAAGGAGAAGTCCATCTTAGAAGCGTCGGTACAGCATTTTAGTGGCTGTATCATAATAGAATCGAAGTGATCGCCTCCTGACTGAGACGGCTTCTTTCGGGTCCTCTGGAAGAATTCCGTAGACAGCGAAGTCGATGAACGGGAATCTCCAGTCTCGGACATTAACACCAGCACTTGTTGACATGGCATAGGCCATTTGTTAGCATAGGTTGTTCTTAGGACAAACCAAGTCTCGACCCACTACCGTGACATAGTGTTGAGTCCCGAGGGGTGCTGCCAATGAGGCTGCGAGGCCAGCCAGAGCGTCAGCCTCCAAATTTTGTAAACGAGGTACATGTTCGATGAAGAACTTGGTGAAGGTTGAAATGATGTTCAATTCAACTTCATGGTAAGGAATCAGATCTTTATGGCGAACTTTGTATTGCCCTCTGATCTGGTTAACGACGAGTTTTGAGTCGCCGTAGGCTTCCAGATGATTCACCCCCAGCTGTTGCGCCAGCTGGAGTCCCATGATGAGCGCGTTGTACTCGGCAACATTATTGGAGCACGACTTCGAAAGGGAGTAGGCACGCTGGATGACCAGCTGATCGGGGAAGACTAAGACTACCCCCACTCCTGTGATGATTTGGCCTTTGGGTCCTGTTCTTGAAGCGCCATAAAAAAAAATCTGCCAGATGGAGCTTTCTTCAGTGACGTTAGATTCTTGGACCTTATCCGGGATGTCTTCATAAAGTCTTGAGGACTCTGGGATGGGGTGTGCAGCTAAAAAGTCGGCCAGAGCCTGACCCTTGACAGCTTTTTGTGGAACGAACACCATGTTATATGGCGTTAGCAGGATCGTCCATGTAGCTAGCCGAGAGTTTAATGACCCTGGCTTCGTCATGAAAACTCTGAGAAGATTGACTCGGGAGATGACATGAATTGTCTGGCCCGAGACATAATAGCGAGTCTTCTGGATGGCAAATACCAAAGCCAAACACTCTTTTTCAACGGGGTTGTACCAGTGTTCGGCCCCGATTAGTGTTCTACTGAGGTAGTAGATAGCTTGCTCATAGCCTGCATCGCTGTTCTGAGCCAGCAGAGCGCCGAGAGAATGATCCATGGCACGGACGTAGAGGAGAAATGGTTTGTCGGCGACGGGTGCTACCAGGACTGGCGGGCTCGTCAAGTAAGCCTTGATGTCGTCGAAAGCTTTTTGACATTCTTCTGTCCAGACGTAAGAGACTCCCTTCTTCATGAGCTGGGTGAAGGGTTGACATTTTCCGAAAAGGTTTGCTATAAACCTCCGGATGTATGCCAGAAGCCCTTGCAGGCCTCGAAGTTCTCGGAGGTTCTTCGGAGGGTCCATGTCAAGGATAGCTTTGGTCTTCTCGGGATCGACATGAATGCCTTTCGCCGTGATAATAAAGTCCAAGAACTTTCCGCTAGAAACCCCAAGGAAGGATTTAGCGGGGTTCATCTTGAGTTGATGCGCTCGCATGAGATCGAAGACTGTCTTGAGGTCTTGTAGGTGATCTCCTTTGAGACGAATCTTGATCGCGATGTCATCAACATAGCATTGGACTGTCTTGCGCAGATGTTGATAAGATGGTACTCATAGCTCGTTGGTATGTAGCACCAGCGTTCTTCAAGCCGAAGGGCATCACTGTGTAGCAGAAGACCCCCTTCGGAGTCATGAATGACGTATGTTTTACGTCATCGGGGAACATCTTGATCTGGTTGTAGCCCGAATACCCGTCCATGAAGGACATGCATTCGAAGCCACATGTGTTGTCGATCATCACGTCGGTGATTGGAAGCGGGAACTCGTCCTTTGGGCAAGCAGTGTTGAGATCCCTGAAGTCGATACAGACTCGTATCTTCCCATTCTTCTGGATGTTGTTCTTCACGAATAAATTCGCTGGTCAGGAGTTTGTCTATTTCCTGATCGATAGCGTTCATGATGTCAGGACGGAAACATCGCTGTTGATGCTTTATAGGCTTGGCATCAGGTAAGATGTTAAGCCTATGCATCACGATCTGGGGATCAAGTCCTGGCATATCTTCGTAGCTCCAGGCAAAGATATCGATATATTCTTTAGCCAGCTGTATTAAAGATTCCGGATCTTCTCCTTTTAGGCTTTTGCTGATAAAGATGGGTTTGGAAGAAGATCCATCTCCAAGGTCGATCTGCTCGACTTCGTCTTCGGTAGGGGGTTCGTGTAATTCAAAATGGGACTCATATTGTTCTCCTAGGCATTGAGCCCAGGATTCTTCTTCGAAGAATTCTGGCGTTTGGTTTTTGCCTTCATCTTCTTGAGATTGTGCAGATGTTATGTTGGCTGATAGCACTCTCTTGAAGACTGAGCCGATACTGGTATCGAAATCCCAAGTTGATGCTTCGGACGAGTGAGAATGTTCTACTTCTTCTGCCTCCGAACTCTCTGGAGTTGACGGCGGCGTGACATAGCCCACCCCCCGTCGAGTTCGATGATAGTAGTCCTGCGGCTTTCCTTTAGGTGTTGGAAGCCGGAGGGGAAGATGTCGACCCTTGCCGTAGTTCAGGCCTTTGTTGCTTTTTAGGTCGTAACCCATCTTTTGGATGAGGTACTTTGTCTTGTCCGTGTACCGATAGACTTGAATTCTACCGGTATCTGGTTCTTGCTCGAGTGGCGGGAGGTCTTGATGACGCTCGACTTTGCCGAAGATGATGGATTCTTCGCCTCGATTCTGTGGTGGGACTACAAAACAGACCCCTTGGGACGAGACTACTCGATTTACATGATGGACGGTCGTATTTGTGTTTGTAACGACCGTAGAGCCTTATCTAATGTATACATGGCATTCCAATGTCGAAGACTAGAATAATTAAAAGATACTCTATTATTGATGAAACACGAGATTTTGTCCCGCGGGATTACATTGTCCAGAGAGGGTGCATCTACATCAGCAGAGATATATTCCCCTAGCTCTCCATCTGTGAGTACTGGGATTGGATCAGGAGAGTCCACCACAGCTTTGATCTTGGGGTCCGAGAGGGCTATGTGGACCTTCTCCGGCAGCTTGGATGAGACAGATGATTGTGGCGGTTTGCCCTTAAGACGCACCTTCAGAGGTGCCTCAACTGCTCCTTCGGTGATCGGTGCCTTCCCCTGTAGTTTTGCCACAAGGGGAGCCGATGTTTGAGGCGGCTTTCCCTTGAGCCGTATCTTCAAGGGAGCTTCAGTAGGTGTTCTACCTGGAGCAGTTGGTGCTTTTCCAGGTAGCTTGATGTTCATGGGAGGCAACGTCTGAGGCGGCTTCCCTTTGAGTCAATTTTTTAAAGGAGCGTCGGGAATCATCTCTGGCTCCATGTCGGGTTCTGCTGCCGTTTCTACTTCATCGTCAGCATCATTGGCTTCCTCCTCGTCAGGTGACTTGTACAATGTAGAATCAGTGAAGTAGGTTTCAACCCCCTTGAAAGGGTCAATGTACACGAACTCCGTCCGGATGATGTCATTGGTGGACACGTATTTCATACATTGGTGGAGTATAGATGGTACCACCATGTACTCATGCAGCCACGGCCGACCCAGTAGGAGGTTGTAGTTGACATCGGCGTCCACGACATAGCAAGTCACCTCGGTTCTGAGGTTACCGATATGACACTTTAGTCGTATTTTGCCCAGCAGCTCGCTTTTGCTGGCATTGAAGCCAATGATTGTTGTGTTAGAAGACGCCAGTCGGTACATTGGGATCCCCAGTATTGAGAGCAGCGTCTTCAGAATAATGCTGAGGGAAGATCCCGGATCGATCTGAATCTGCTTCACCTTGACTGAACCGATATATCATGTATAATACAGCGGCCTGTTGTGTCAGTTGTGCTTGAGCAGCATGTCTTGTTGGGTGAAGGTTATGTTGGAGATAACTTCATCCGCATAATGACAGTGCGCACATGTAGTCGGGGTATCCTCAGGCTGCTTGACCTGACTGATGAAGGACTCAGCATCTTTCAGGGCTTCACAGAGAGCTTCACGAGTGTCCTTGGAAAGGCAAAAAAGCTCAAACAAAGATAGGCGGGCAGGAGTACTGGCAAGTTGCACCAGTATGTCGAAGTTGTGGGGCTTGGCTAGCCCCGAAGCATTCTCCTTTCGCAGAGGCTTGTCGAAACAGGCCTCTACATGCTTCTGCTTATTAGCTGCTGGAGGTTTGGATGGACCTCCTTCTTCGGCAGCAGGGGCAGTGCAGGGAGGCTCCACCTCAACGGCAGCTTCGTCGGGTTGGACGTTCAGCTGCGAACGGGTTTATACAGGAAGAGCCTCTTCTGCGGAGGAAGAGACCATACGGCAAGACTTGATCTTCCTGCCCTTAGTTTTGGAGGCAGAGCGTACCTCCGGTTGAGTAACCTCAGAGACGATATCGGGGTAAACCCATAAGATCTCTCCCCGAGATGTGGTGAGCGGGGTGAGTCCACTCACGTTGTCACGAGTAGGTGGTAAGTTAACCACCTCTATTATCGCCTTAGGGATGGGGACGATGCCATCTTATGTTGTGGTTGGCGACAAGGTGCCAAATTGGAGTGACACCTGGTTGGCCGAGACCGTTTTCTCCTCGTAGTCGACGGAGATAACATCCGCATTGATTATGCGCTGGATGTAGTTTTTGAGGACGTAGCAGTCCTTAGTTAGATGTCCGACAAACCGATGGTAGTGACAGTACCTCGGATTGTCCACTTTCGTAACCTCGTCGGGACGCTTCGGGTCCGACAACTTGATCTTGTCACCCTGCTTCAGTATCTCGAAGAGTTGCAGGGTGTCTTCATCGTTGAAAGAATAAACCTCCTTTGGCCTTGGTGCAAGTGGAGGCTTCTGAGTAGGCGCTGATGCACCTTTTGAGGCATTGACAGTCAATGCCTGTTTCCCCTTTGACTCTCGTCCAGGGTTGTTGGCTGCAGGCCGTTTCCCCTTGTCCTCAAAGGCAGGGATACTAACTCCCAGAAGGCGAGCATTGGATGCCTTATTTTCTGCTGCTTCGGCTTCGATGATCAAGGAACTCCAGTCGGGAGGAGGAGTATAGTTGAGCCAGAGTTTGACTGCAGGCAGCATGTTCATGCTGCAGGAGGAGAGGAGTGCATGTTCTGGCATGCCCGGGGGCAGTCTGAAGCAGGCCTGTCGGAAGCGTTCGATGAATACTCGAACTGTTTCTTTCTCTTTCTGGCGTATCTCTATGAGGGACGCCATTGTCATGTCCTTCCCGCCGTCATAGAAACGGTCGATGAGGAGACGCGTCAAGTCGTCGAAGGAAGATATAGAGTTATCGGGGAGGCTACAGTACCAGTCGTACGCCACTCCTTTCAGTGCCCCGATAAATATGTTGGTGAGTAGTGCGTCCTCCTTCGGAAGATGTCCCGTTTAGGACTGGAAGTACATCAGATAGCGACGCAGAGAGTCCTTCCCATTGTATAGCGTCAATGTTTGTGGTTTATACTTAGGAGGATAAACCACTTTGTTCCATTCGAGGGGATAAGCTTGGGGGATGCCCATCTTTTGGCGTTCCTCTTGTCTATTCTTGGACTCAAAGTGCTCGTACAAGTCCCTGATCATCTCCACCATGTCTTCTGTGGAGCTGGGAGTCGAGGAAGGTGGTACAGCCTGGAGTTGAGAATTTGATGGCTCCGACATCCGAGGTGCTTTGCGGCGATCCGTATCCAAGGATACCCGTTGAAGGGGTACACATGATTCTCCATTGGCCCCTGGGTCAGGACCGATAGAAGGTGTCCTGGCCAAAGCTGACCGTATCTCAAACACTGCTTGAGTTAGTATTTGTATGGAGGCAGAAAGGGTTTTGAGTCCTCCCTCCAGGGTATCCATGCGCTGGACGAGGTCTGTTGGCGGCGCATCTGGCTCGGTATCACCCCAGTCATGTATACTGTCATAACACGGCTGGAGTCAGATGGATCAGTTGATGCTCCATTCTCAGCCTCGCACTCTTGTAAGGGAGTTGCCTCTCCTAGAGCTTCGTCCTGGCTACCCCCAGCTATGTTTTGGAGGACACCCTCGTCTTCGGGAGAAGTATCCGTAAGGGCCTGATTACCCCCAGTTCTGTCTTGGAGGACTTTTTTGTCTTCGAGACGCAGATCCACAGGGGCTAGACTACCCCCAGCTACATCCGGGAGGTTGACTTCCACCCCAGCTGTGCTCTGGAGGACATCTTCGTCTTCAGAAGGAGGATCAACAAGGGCTCGACTACCCCCAGCTTCCTCCAAGATCTTCTTTCTACCCCGAGTGCCTTCAAACACTCCGGAGGATGGAACAATTGTCTTAGTTTTCCTCGGCTGGCTCTTGGACGAGGACGAGGAATTGCCAGTCGCCTTTCGGACTGACGAGGAGTTAGAGATTACATTACATGAAGCAACCTTTAGTTCTGGCTCCTCTTTTATTGACACCGTCTTCCCGAGGTGACGTCGGAGGGGTGTTGATGATTGCAGCCGCTGGAACACCGACTGTCTTGGTGGAACTGCTGCCTTGCAATAGCAGTTGATGGTGACTACAGCACAAGCGTGCCCTGTGAGGGGTGCATTGTGCTTGTCAAACGACTCTCCTAACCGACGTTTATGAGTGATCACGTTACGCAGATCGTTGGAGGAGAGTGCCACCTTCGCACCCCCATCAAGCGCATGGCAAGGCCAAGCGCCGGGGTGGTCAAGTGAATGTTGAGCCCCCTGATCCAACACCAAACAGGCGCTCAGATCAGTAGTAGGGGAACAACATTTACAGTAACTTGAACGAACCTCAGACGCACAACCAATGGAGGTGCGGGAGTTCAAGACCACAGGGTTTGCCTTGCTCGACTTGGTTGCGAATGTAACAGATGCGCCCAAGTGAGACAAGGACTTTGAAGGTCGACTCATTTCCGGCACAGAAGCACCCGAGTCAACGTTATACGGCTTACCATCAGCAGCGCACATGATTGTTAGCGCATGCTTCTGGTTTGCTGTCGACATAGCACGTTTGAGCCACATGGCCCGTGCTGCCTTGGACTTCTTTGTACTAGCCCGCTGGGGTGCAAAGTAATCAGAGTCCAAATTCTCCTCGCCACTACAACGAGTGAGTCTGTCAAAGACAGAGACCTTCTGTGGCACATCAGAGGTGATGCGCAGGGCATTAGCTGTGCCCCTGCTCCGTCGATGCATCTTCCTCGCCTGAGAGGGAGATGGCTGGAGAATGTGGTCAGTCACACGTTTCCCCGAAAGATATGCTGTACCGGTGGACGCATCTTGGTTACTGAGGACGTCAGCGGGAAGGGAAGGCTGCATTGGCGTATCCCCTTCAGTGGTGGTGCCGGAGGCATCGACCTTGCGCACCCAGACTTGGCGAGTCTTCTTCGACTTCGGTAGCCGCTTCGAAGGACTCGTACTGCCTTCAGAGATGAACTCCTCATATGCCTGTTGATTGAGGCGTACGACCAGTGTCTTGTGGGAGGAGCCCACCTTCACGTCATCGGATTGCGACACATCTTTCTCGGTGGAGGAGAAAGAGGTCCCCAGCAGAGTCGCCGGCTTGTTTACCATTAAAATATTTTAATTGTAAATTTTAATTACAAACAGAATAGTGTTACAATGTAGGACTTAGACGTAGTCCTAGGAGTACACCTTTGTTTATCTGGGTCCCTTGTGCCGATGGAACGAGTGGTAATGCGTTGACTCCGTTGACGATCTGACGACGGTTCTCGGTTCTCTGAAGGTCTGAGTTGCTCTAGGTGCTGGAGTTTGCGGAGAGAAAGAAGACGTTGAGTGTCTGTATCTGCCTCTCTGTATATCGGTGGTTGTGCGATGTGTGTAGATCTGTGTGTGTAAGAAGGAAATAATCCCTCTATTTATAGTTTTGCAGGCTGGCTGCTCATGCACGCATATGCAGGATGCGCCTATTTGTGGGGATGCCACGTGGTGATAGCTGATGGAGGCGCATGGACGATGCGCTCTGATTGAGGAGTTGAACTCTTCTTGTTGTATTTGTGGGCTGCGGCAGAGCTGACACGTAGCAATGGAGAAGATCTTTCGGTTGCTGAGATCTTGGGTGATTAGCACCCCTTCATAGGCTGAATCAAATCAAATGACGTGTGTCATAGGTCCATGGCTCGAAGATCTCAGATTTGGTGGAGAGTGATCTGATAGGATGCGCCTGGGATTGGACGCATGAGGAGACTTTGGCTCGTAAACTTTAGGAGTCACGAACCAGTCGGGGCGTATGGCTTTTGAGGCGCATGCGGGGCTTCAGCAGTGACTTTACTTCTGTCTTTAGGGATCAGAGAAAAGTCTGAGGCACACGGCTTTTGAGGCGCATGCAGAGATTTGGGCGCATGGCTGCGGAGGCGCATGCGAGATGGTTGGGCGGCCACGTGGCTTATAACTGCCAGAGGGAAGCAATGATGATGCTGACATCGGCAACGCTTCGTCTTCTACAAAAACTGTCAAATTCAGTCCTCGGGGGACGTGCTGCCAACTCTGTCAGACTTCAGCATTTAATGTTGTCACGACCCGCACCCGCTTTATGGATACGAGACGTGTCCAAGCCAGCCTACGCCGCAGAGTCGGCGGTAGAACGCTGTCAAGCCCGCAAGAAATAGATGCTCAAAATATCACATTTGCTGCTCATTCACATTTCTAAATTTATTACAACATTTACAACATTTAAAATTAAAGGAAATATAAGGCTTTACAATTAATGAAATGATACACTGGCTATCTATCTCTAGGTTGTCTTCAGCATACCCAAGTTCTCCCAGTGCTAAGAGTGATAGCGGCTAAACCTGAAAAATGTTGGTTATCCAGTCAGGATTGGAACAAGTACACAAACCGACGGCAGTGCAAAACACAATAGAATTATCAAGACATGAAAATAACATATGAGAAATGAAAACTGTAAGATAAAGTGATGTCATAGCACGATAGAGAAATAAACAAGGAAAAGCTAATAAAAGACATCTATCTAAGTGGTGTGAAATATCCTTTCGCCATGTGGACGGCTAGGGGGTAAAATCCGGCATACTGCACGTGTCGTGTGCAGCAGCTATCGTTCAAGAATAGACATTTTGGGGATATTTCTGGGTAGTCCACATGTATACTAAGATATTTCCCCTCCCGACTACTCCGTGTGACGAGCGTGTCAACAAGCAGCAAGATATATGTATAGACATGAAATGAAAAGACTACTATGAATCGGAAAGCAATCAGAAAGTGCACTTGCCTGAGGTCCTTAGCTGGAGAAACCAATAACAATATACCACTAGATGAGCCACAATCAGTCAACACATGTAGAAGTCTCCGAATGCTGAAATAAATAGTACCAACGTTCTCAGAATAGTCAAATTAGCTAGGATTGCCTGTCCTTAAGTCCAATTCTGGACACAGGGGCAAAACGGTAATTTCGGGCAAAAACGATGTCCGCCGTTGGACCCGCTTTGCACCGAAAAGCGTGCCAGAGTCAACGGTCTCTAAAGTCGTCAAACTACATGTCTATGGATTCAGTTTTCCGATACGAACCCAACCGTATGTCCAAAGTTGGATTCCGGCAGGCCGTGCACAAAATCGCCCGTTGAGTGGAACCGTGGGGCCCGCAAAACGGTGATTTTGTCAAAGGTCTCAGAATCGGACCAAACTTGGCATACATGACCAGAAAAACGATACGGTTCTGTTGGCACAAGTTTCGTCTCGATCTGACGAACGTGCACAAAGTAATTGAGAAATTTGCAA
This sequence comes from Iris pallida, assembly GCA_029216955.1. Classification (NCBI taxonomy): domain Eukaryota; kingdom Viridiplantae; phylum Streptophyta; class Magnoliopsida; order Asparagales; family Iridaceae; genus Iris; species Iris pallida. The sequence goes on along the minus strand of JANAVB010015599.1, from coordinate 165,370 downwards.
CGTGCACGATACGGCGAATTTCGACGGATACGCATCAAATTCGTCGCGCACACGCGACCAATTTGAATTCCGTCAAAGCCCACACGACCACGAAGCTGTTACGCAGCTTTCGATCCTTTCGGTACGTGACCACGTCGTCCCGATTGGCGTGACGCACGTCGTGTGGATGATTTTCTGATTTTTGAAAACAGGTTTTTGTTGAACTTTGAGAGTTGATTTCTTCGCACACAGTTGATGAAAATCAAAACTACAAATTAGGTTAGGAAGCCCTACATGTTGTCTAAAAAGGTGTTTAAATAGATTCCTAAAATTTCTATTATTCTGTTCTAGAATCCTTTTCCAAAACAGGTGATTGGACTGTAATCGTCCTGTTTCTGGACAAGTTTTTCTATCGACTTTACGTCGATTTCCTGGGTCGATCGCGCGTCTACAACGAATTCCCTTTGAAGGGTATTGAAGAGGGTTATAATGGCTCTTAGGACTAGTTTACGAAATACAAAACGATGAAGTGTAGTGGAAGAACTTTACCCGCGAAGTTGGGTGGACAGGGCGATTGCTGCTGCTGTCGTTGCTGATGGGTTGTGCGCGCTCGCGCGCGCTGTTCGCTGCGACCACGCCAGCCGGCGACGTGCGATGGCGCGCGCTCGGTGGGGGGGCGCCCGGTCGTGGTGGTGGCGCTCGTGATTAGGGTTTACTCCGAAATCTCTCTATATATGATTATATGCGTGCGGGTCTGTTGTCGTGCGAAAAAATGTGAGTATGGCTCGGTTTAGGAGCCTTCAGTTCCGTGGGGAGTTATGGCCCTGTGGGCTGTTTGCCTCCTTATGGGCTCGGGTTTTGCTGGGTTTGGGATGAATTTGATGAGTTGCCTTTATCAATGAAGAATATGGTTACACTTCATATTCTGGTATGCTTAATGCTATTGTTAAGGGATTGTTGGAGAATGGTAAAGTAAACAAAGCTATGGGGTTTCTTTTAGAAATGGCATAAAAGTAACTTTATCCTTTTTCTTTGCTTTTATATTTATTATATAATTACATATACAAATACTCATATTTATACATATACATATATGTATTATATATATACACATGCATGTATATAAATTCCCATATATATACATATCATTATGTACATATATAGTCATATATATAATTCCTATACATATACGTATATCCATATATGTATATATACTCATATAACAAAATTAATATCTATATACAAATACACACATATTTCCTTATACATTTATATATATACATACCAATTTGAAGTAATATTTCATATTTAGCAAATAGATTCAAACATACAAATTATCAAATATTCCATAATTAATTTAGACAATACTTTAAGTCATCAGGGTAATATAAATTATAAATTTAAAACTTAAATTGGTACTGATTATTTCTTTTAAACGTATAAATAATACAATCAATTAATTTTAAATGATATAAACATTCAAACCTTAATCGACTAATTCGGTATCAAAATATTTTTAGTTTTATAGATCAAGGCTAAATTCATCTACTGTAATAATAAACTAAATGATTATTTATAAAATCGAATAATCACCATTTAAATCAATTACATAATAAATAAATATTTTAAAAAAAAAATCGGGAAGGGTAGCTACAAATGTTCTTGACAGGTGATGGGCTGTTGAGTGGGCGCATCGATGGGCGTTCCACTGGGCGCATGGGGACGCATGGGGCGCATCCTCGTACGGCGCTTGGTGCTGATGGACGCGTCCGTATGATGCGCGGTCTGACCGACGCATCTGTTTGTATGATGCATCTTCATTGGTCCGACTGTTACGTTCTTCGAGTACTTTAAATAGCCATTTTTTGACTTGGCTGAATTCGAAGCGTCAGGTTCATCACCATTTATTGCAAATTCATTGCACAGGATTCGAAGAGCCAGCCAATTGGCGCATGGGTTTGATTTTCCCGGCCTATAAATAGTAGCATGGAGAGAGTTTGCTTCTCGTTCTCTCACGTCCTCCCGAAATAAATTTGTTTGCTCGAGCACATTCTGTTGATGAGATGCTCCCGAGGGTGAAGATGCGATGCATTATCTTCATTGATGCACTTGAAGATGACTGTTACATCTAAATCTCGGAGTCGAGTGCTTCTGAGGCAGGCAGAAGGTGCCTGTTGCATCCAAAGATCGGGATGCTCGAGCCTCGCCTCCGTTATACTGGAAGAGCCGCAGATCGGAATTGCGGTGCTCCGATCATCTTCTTTGGGCTTTGGGAGAGCTCCTCCTCCCGCTAGAGTGGGTGTTGTCCATTCTAGTTGGGTCGAAAGCTGCTCCTTTAGTCGCAGGTTGATTTACGGTGCTCTTCTCTTCCTTGGTTTGAAGCGCTCTTCCTCCAGCTAGAGGGTTGATTGCAACCCTCGTTCTGTTCAATAAATACTTCATTAGTCGAAGCATTTGATGGCACATATGCTGATACTTCATGATGTGCCTGACTGGGACACTGAAGGGCGGCACATAACTGAGCCGCTGAAGGGATGCACATAACTGAGCCGCTGAAAGGATACACATAACTGGGGATGCACATAACTGAGCTGCTGAAGAGATGTGCCTGGCTGAGAGTGTATGACGAGATGCGCCTGTTTGAGAGCGCATGGCAGTATGCGCCTGTTTTGAGAGCGCATGGCAGGATGCGCCTGTTTGAGAGCGCATGGTGGTTGCTGCGCCTAGGTGTAGACTTAGGGTCTTTTCTTTCTCCTTTGTACAGCTCTTTTTAAGACATGTAATAGACTTTTATATAAAATAAAAATCTTCTTTTAATGTCTATATTTTTGCTTTGTTGTGCCAAGTACTTCCTCTGAGCTCCCTGGCGCATATAATGTTTGGCGCATAGGATTTCTGGTCCTAAAATTCCATGCTTCGACAGGATTCAGAGCAGGCCAAGGTGTATCAGCAAATAGAGGAACTGAAGGAAAAGAAGTTCATTCGAGTTAGCGAATCACCATGGGCAGCACCAGTGGTACTTGTAGGAAAGAAGGATGGGTCATCAAGATTGTGTATTGACTACGGAAAGCTCAACACGGCAACAGTAAAGAACAAGTACCCACTACCAAGGATCGACGACTTATTTGATCAATTGAGCAGAGCTAGGATTTTCTCCAAGATAGATCTTTGATCAGGGTATCATCAAGTGAGAGTTCGGAAAGAGAATATTCCCAAGACGGCATTCAGGTCAAAGTACGAGCATTACGAATTCTTAGTAATGTCGTTCGGTTTGACCAATGCTCCAGCAATATTTATGGATTTGATGAACCGCATCTTTATGCCGTACTTAGATCAATTTTTTGTTATGTTTTTTGACGACATTCTCGTATACTCAGCTAGTGAAGAAGAGCATGAAGATCACCTTAGGAAAGTGTTACAGGTTCTGAGAGAGAACCAGTTGTACGCCAAGCTCAGCAAGTGTGAGTTTTGGATGGATCACATTTCATTCTTGGGGCACACCATATCAGGGGTTGGAGTAGCAGTGGATCCCAAGAAGGTAGAAGCAGTAGAGAGTTGGCCAATACCTAAGACCGTAGCAGATGTACGTAGTTTCTTGGGATTGGCAGGATATTACAGAAGGTTTATATCAGACTTTGCAAGACTCTCAGCACCCATGACCCGCTTGACACGGAAGGATGTGCCATTCATTTGGTCGTTAGAGTGCCAGGCATCATTTGAGAATTTGAAGTAGAATTTGATCACAGCACCTATTCTTACATTACCAGTTGGACCCGGAGGTTTTACTGTATATTGTGACGCGTCAGGAAAGGGACTCGGATGTGTCCTAATGCAACATGGGAAGGTGATAGCGTATGCATCCAGGCAACTGCGAAACCACGAAAAGAATTATCCGACTCATGACTTGAAGTTGGCAGCAGTAGTATTTGCTTTGAAGCTATGGAGGCACTACCTGTACGGTAATCGAGTGGACATGTACACAGACCACAAAAGTCTGAAGTACATCTTTACTCAGAAGGAATTGAATATGAGGCAGAAAATGTGGTTAGAGTTGATCAAGGATTACGACGTAGAGCTTCAGTATCATCCAGACAAGGCTAATATGGTAGCAGACGCTCTCAGCAGGAGAGGCGGTACATTTATGTTGACATCATAAAAATATATTTTAGAAGATCTTCAGGAGATGGGCATCGAGGTTATACTTACTAGTGATGTAGAAATTCTAGCAAGTCTACCAGTTCAATCTGACTTGATAAACAGGATAAAGGCAGCTCAGGCACAGGACCCAAGGATTCAGAAGCTTAGGACAAAATGTAAGTCAGGACTCAGGAAGGAGATAAAAATTTACGAAGATGGTACACTTAGATTTGGATCACGTCTATGTGTGCCAAGTGGAGATATCAGACAGGAGGTTATGACAGAAGCCCACAGTTCTCAGTATTTTGTACACCCTGGAGGAACTAAAATGTACAAAGATATCAAGCAGCACTTCTGGTGGAACGGAATGAAGAGAGAGATAGCTAGATTCATTTTTTGTTGCTTGATATATCAGCAAGTGAAGATAAAACAACAGAAGCCGACTGGATTATTACAACCGCTTCCTATTCCGGAATGAAAGTGGGAACATATCACCATGGACTTTATGACCGGTTTACCGAGATCACCAAGTGGTAAGGATGCTATTTGGGTGATAGTGGATCGGCTTACGAAGGTGGCACATTTTTTTCCTTTTAGAGTAGGACAATCTACAGAAAAGTTGGCAGAATTGTATATGTAGCAAATAGTCAGGCAGCATGGGGTCCCTGTCAGTATTGTGTCAGATAGAGATACCTGTTTTACGTTGCATTTCTGGAAGAGTTTACATCACAGTCTGGGTACCAAGTTAAGATTTAGTACGGACTACCCCCAGACGGACGGGCAATCAGAAAGAACAATTCAGACTTTAGAAGATATGTTACGAGCTTACACCCTAGATTTTGGAGGATCTTGGGAGAGTCACCTGCACTTAGTCGAGTTTTTATACAACAACAGTTATCAAGCCAGTATCCAGATGGCGCCATTCGAAGTACTATATGGTAAGAAGTGTAGGTCACCACTGGCATGGGATGATATCGGAGAGAGAAAGATGTTAGGCCCAGAGATGATTGTTCATACGGTTGAAGTGGTTAAGGGGATTAGGGAGCGACTTCGAGTTGCGCAAGATCGGTATCGTCATTGGGCAGACCAGCATCGTAGGCTGCTAGAATTTTCTGTTGGGGACCATGTGTTCATGCGGATCTCACCTACTCGTGGGGTCATTAGATTTGGCGTTCGCGGGAAGTTGAGTCCGCGATACGTGGGCCCATTTGCTATCCTCGATAGGGTAGGCGATGTTGCTTATCGTTTATCCCTTCCACCTTCATTACGAGAGGTGCATGATGTGTTTCATGTATCTCAGTTGCGCAGGTATGTATCAGACCCAAGCCATATCCTCGATCATTCTGAGCTGGTTGTTGGTACCAACCTGTCTTACTAGGAACAGTCGGTGTCCATTTTGGACCGAAGGGAGAAGATACTCAAGAACCGAACAATTAACCTTGTCCGTGTTGCTTGGGGTCATCACTCCTTAGAAGAGTCAACTTGGGAACGTAAGGATGATATACGATCACAGTATCCATATCTATTTGACTCACAAGGTATAATTCTTTTCGTGTACCTTGATTGTCTTGATTCCTCATACTTATCACCCTATGAGTAAATTTCTTGATGTCATAGATTGATAAACATAGATATATTACTTGCTATTGATATTGTGAGATGACTGCTTGCTTGCTACAATTCCTTGTACTTGAATTAGTTTAGCTCCAATGTTTCTATCCTGCTTGGATTTGAAATTTCGAGGACGGAATTTTTCTAAGGAGGGTATAGATGTCACTCCCCGTTCCCAGAATACGTATTTTAATATGTATACTGCTTGAATATATTTATTTAATATTTATCATGCATTTGTTCTGTATTTATTTTCCTTAATTTTACGCTAATTATTTTTTTGTATTTTATTTTCTGCCTTTGCTTTGCTCTTAGGTTCGGCTTAGGTTGGTTCATTTTCGGATTTTGGTGGTTCATCATGAACCCGACCAACCCCTACCTACCATCATTCCATTTAAAGTCCCAACCATTTCTCTCTCTTTATTACTTTTCCTTCTCATTTACTCTTCTTCTTCCTCATAACTCTCTCCACCTACCAAGAGCTTAGACAAGTACATCTTGCTCCACATGAGAACCCATATTTTTATGGTTCATTTATCTTCCTCTCGTGATCATAAGATAGTTTAAAACTTGGCATTTTGCATTTTGAAGTTTTATTTTTAGTAGATCTAGAAATTGCCATTTTCGGATTTTGTAGATTTTGATCTATCAAACTTCCTTATTTTCAAGTTTTGATCGTTACAGGCTGTTGAGATTTGTGTTATAACCCCTTCCGATCCGTGGAAATCCTATTTTCTACTTGGATTGAAGGTTCTATGGAATTTGGAATTCGAAAGGAGTTTTACGCACACGTTATACGTGCTCGCGTAAGCATTTTCCTTTACGCCCACGTTTTTATGTGTCCGTGTAATATCGAGCTCTACGCCCACGATCATTCATGTCAGCGTGAATCTGGATTACGCAAGTCTACTCTGGCTTGGCGTATTTCCTTACGCGTATTCCTTTACGCGTAATGCTTATTCTTTACGCGTACAAGTTCACGCGTAACGATTATTTTTGTTTACGCGTACAAGTTTATGTGTAACATTATTTCCTTTACGCGTATTGATTCACGCGAAACAGCATACAAGATTCATGCATAAACTTTGACTTTTTACGCATACAAGATTCATGCGTAAACTTTGACTTTTTACGCATACAAGATTCATGCGTAAACTCGGACTTTTTATGCATACAAGATTCATGCGTAAACTTTGACTTTTTACGCATACAAGATCCATGCGTAAACTCTGACTTTTTACGTGTACAAGATTCATGCGTAAACCTTGACTCTTTGTGCATACATTGTTTTACGCGTAACGATTCCTTTACGCGTACATTGTTTTACGCGTAACTTTATTTTTTTATGCGTACTCCTCTGGCTTGGCGTAAGACGAGTTTTTACGCGCAACTTTATTCTTTTATTTAGCGTGCTCCTTTACGCGCAAGCTTTATTCCTTCATGCGTAAACTTTCCTCATGCGTAAATTTCCCTTACGCGTATTTCATTGGGCGTACTCTTCTGGCTTGGCGTAATTTATTGCACTACTAAAATACAATAATTTAGCAACGACCCTATCCATCGGAATATGCGACATATTAGCGACGGACATGAATCCATCGCTAAAGTTTCGTCAAATGAGCGACGGATGTGCGACAGATTTTGACGCAAAAAAACTAAAAAAATTATCTATTGCTTTCTGACGGTAGCCCGTCACAAGGTAGTCGCGAGACCGTCACTATGGCCGACGGATACGATCCGTCGCTAATCTTCCGTCGCCAAATTGCTGTATTTTAGTAGTGTTGAACGTACTCCTTTGGCGTACATGGCATCTCTTATTTATCCTTACGCCTTTTTGGCATGAACTCGATATAATCATGATATGCTAATATTTTAATACATATTGGGGTGTGGAATGTGTCCTGCATCCCGATTGGTTTATGGATACCCAGTATGACTGGAACTTAACCCTGAGAGTTATAGACTCAACCATAATAAATACTAGTTTGACTTTCATGCCTTGGCACGAATTGACATTGATTGTTACCTTGACTAAATGATTGATCATGCGTTCCTAGTTGGAACTAAAGAGACGGGCTAGTCGTCTTACTGAAACTGAATGAGATACGTTCATATTAACTATGGACCATTGCAATTGACTAGCCGATCCCGAACATTGGCATATGGACACGTGCAGGCTTCAACTGATTTTCTACAAAAGCGGCATGTGTACTTTACAGTCAAGGCATGATTATTCCGTAGCTAGGTTTGATTGTTCTATTATGCTATGTAAGACCTACAACCTAACCGCACGGGCATCGTTGTAGAGTTGTGCATATCGTACTTTGTACGAAAGTACTTATTCTGAATGACCATGATCTACAGCATGGGATTTTAATTAACATAGGGACTACTAAGTTAAATAAAATAAGGATTGCATGGAGAGAATAGATTCCCGAGTTCTTATATGGCAGCCATCCTTGTGACAATTAGTGCCCCGACATGCCGGATGGTTCCCACAGATACTGCAAATCTGCCACACGGGTAGGGAGCGGTATCTGCTTATATTTATTTACTGTATACTGATGACGGGCGTCCCGCTGGGACTCGTCTAATTCATGATTGGCGCAATTGATTATTGGGTAGACTAGCCTTGCTTGTGCATAGTAAGAACTGAAGAATCCTTATTGCATATTTCCAAGACAACTTGGAACTTACAGTAGCAAGCCGTAGTAGTTGTATGACCGTTTAAATTGATTTGTTTGTGTACTGTACCATACTCTATTAACTACTGAGATGATCAGAATGTCAGGACATGACGGGTCAACTTATGTCCTTGTTTGGTTGGGAAGTTGGTTTGAAGTCTCGTGATGTTGTGTGAATTCCAGTAGCAAGCGGAGACTTATTATTATATTCTTAACTCTTATCAATGGTTTTAGTTCTAATATCGTGCTTCCTTGTGGTACTTGCTATTAGAGGTCTAACCTATCTAGTTTTGTATGGCCAGATTTAGAGCCAGTTTCCGAGGACTCGGCTTACTTCTACCTCCAATATGGTCAATACTAGAGGGATGATCGCAGGAGGACACGAGTGGGTTCTTTACTTCCCTGCTCGTTTTGCTACTTACTTTACATTTTGCCACTTGGCACCGACATGTTAGTCGGACTGTCTTGCACTTACCTTTACATAATTGTAACTAAGTCAGACTGCAGCTGATAACAATTGTATATACCTTGCTATATCATCTGACTATGTTTTGTACAGCTAAAACTCGAGAATATTTTGACTGAGTGTTCGGGACGCCTTACTGCTTTATCTTACATGTTCTCTATTATTGCTTCTTGTTTGAATGATTGAGACAATAGATGTCAAGTAACCCTAGTAAGACTTTCATGTAGTATGCACCCCCTCGTCTTTTAGACAGCATTGATCGTATTATACGGTATTTATCTACCCATAATATGTAGCTGGCTGAGTCACTCCCCCGCTCTCCGGTATTCTGGTTCTAGGGCGTGACAACATCCATTTGATGAATCAGCATATCATGAACGGAAGATAGGGCTAGGAGGGTTCTAATAAAAGTCATCCTAGCTACGGGAGAGTAGGTATCAAAATAATCTAATCTTTTTTTTCTGGATAAATCCTTTGGTTACTAGCCTAGCCTTGTATTTTTCTATGGTACCATCGGCTCTAAGTTTCTTTTTGAAAATCCACTTACAACCTATGGGTTTGCTACCTAAGGGAAGGTCTGCTAAAAAATAAGTATTGTTCTCCATAATGGAGTTATACTCATTATTAATAGCTTTTTTTCAGAATGGGACATCAGGAGAGGATATGGCTTCTTCATAAGTTGAGGGATCGCCCTCTATCAAAAATGTGAAGAATCTTTCTTCTAAATTCTTTTCGATCATTTCTCTTTTACTTCTTGTAGGTTCTACGACTTGTTCAGGTTGAGAACTAGGTATTTGATCATGAGAACTAGTAGATGAAGTAAGAAAAGGATTGGAGGAAGATGAAGAGGTTATATTCTTAAAGTAAAAAAATTCAAAGTAAACTGCATCTCTAGCTTCTATAATTGTGTTATTAGAGATTTGATTTACTTCAGAATGGGTTACAAGAAATCTATTAGCATTACTATCTAGGGCATATCCTATGAATACAGCATCTACAGTCTTAGGTCCTATCTTACTCTTCTTGGGTTCAGGAATCCCTACCTTAGCTAGACATCCCCAAACTTTTAGGTAATTGATCCTAGGAGTCCGACCTTTCCATAACTCATATGGTGTCTTATCATTAATCTTACTGGGTATCCTATTAAGAATATAACAGGTTGACAAAAGGGCTTCTCCCTAAAGATTATCAGAGGCACCTGAGCTGAGAAGCATGGCATTTACCATGTCTAACAGAGTGCGATTCTTTTTCTTAGCAACTTCGTTAGACTGTGGTGAATAAGGAGCAGTTACCTCATGAATAATTCTATGTTCTTCAGAAGTTAGTTATTTCATTTGAGGTATACTCTCCACCACGATCTGATCTAAGGATCTTAATCTTTCTATCTAACTGGTTCTCAGCTTCAGACTTATAGACCTTGAATCTGTCTAAAACTTCATCTTTGGTCTTAAGAAGGTAGGTGTAACAATACTTTGAGTAGTCATCTATAAAAGTGACAAAGTATTTTCTACCGCCTCGGGTTAAGACTCTATTGGAATCACAAACATCACTACGGATAAGTTCTAGGAGTTCAGAATCCCTATGGACATATTTGAAAGATAATCTAGTGTGTTTGGCTTGAACACAAATCTCACATTTGTGTTCATCATCTATAGGAGTCTTAGGGATAAGATATAAGTTCATCATCCTTTTAATGGATCCTAATTTCACATGACCTAGTCTACCATGCCAAACATTTGATAATTCAATATTTGCCACAAAAGAAGGATTTGAAAATTTATTCATAGTGCTCAAAATAAAGAGTCCATTTTTTACAAATCCTTTTCCCACAATAAGATCATTCTTAGAAAAAAAACTACTTTATTTGCCTCCATCACAATTTTGTATCCTGAGGCTACAAATAGAGATCCACTAACTAGGTTCCTTCTGACCGACGGCACATAAAGCACATCATAGAGAGGTAGAATTTTTTCTGATGTCATTTTCATATCTATTCTTCATTTTCCTATGATTTGTGTCGTTGAGCCATCTCCTAGAGTCACGCCTCCTCCACCTGATTCCTGATAGCTTGAAAAACATGAGCGATCAAATGAAACGTGAACATTAGCTCCAGAATCCAACCACCAATCATCAGAATGGAAAGAAAGGTTTACTACAGGTTGATATCTTACAGACCTGAAGGAGTTGGATGACCCATTCAGAATCATGTTAGCCTCTGGCTTACCTTTTTCTTTGAAGGAGGTCTGGATAGGTTCTTTCTTCCTTTGGAAGCAGTCGATGACCGTATAGTTGGTTCTACCACACACAAAACAAAATCTTCTTTGATCCTGAGTCTGACCAATGTTTCTAGATTTTTGAGGTTGATGGTGTTGAGGGTTTTGATGATGAGGATTTTGGAAATGAGGGTTGTGGTGATTTGGTTGAAAACTCTGCTTCTTTTTTAAGGAGTTTTTCTTGGGTTTGAGATGATTGTTAGTCTTAGTTTTGCCATGGCTTTCTACAATATTTACCCTAGCTGTGGCATTAGACCTAGCTTTGGCCTTTGACCTATATTCTTCTTCTGTTCTAAGTCTCTTTAGAGCTTGAGGGTATGTAATAGATCCTTGTAGATGAAAGAGATCCTTTGCTACATTAGACCAAGAATGAGGGAACGTGTCTATCAAGCATCTTATTTTGTGCTCAGTAGAAAAGAAGGTTCCCTTGGCTTGAGCATGCCTAAGGTGTTCTTGGAATTCATGAATTTGGTCATTGATAGGTTTGTTATCTATCATGATATATCAGTTGAATATGGAGGAATTGAATCTATCAATTCCAGCATCATCACAACCATATTTATCTTCCAAAGCATCCCAGAGTTCTTTAGCGCTTTTATATTCAAAAAATATGTCGTAGAGAGACTCGGACATAGCGCTTAAGATTCTGTGGAGGCAATGGTAGTCTATTTATTTAGGGGTCTTGGGTTTAGAGGAAGAGAAGGACTTTGATAAACCTATGTCCGACTCGGTCTCATCAGAATCATTTGTGATGGGTGTGGACCCATCAATGGCAAAATTAGGCCTAAAGTGGTAAGCCAAAATTTCATCTGGCTCTGTCACCTCTTGAAGTATGTCTCATTGAACTTAGCGGACTTTGCAGAGTAGGTCTCTTCCTTTGCAGACATGATTTCTAAAGGTCTATAAAAGTTTGAATTTACTCAATAAGATGGCTTTAAGCTAAAATTAACAATTAAAATAATTTTAGTAATCTACCTTCAAAATTTTAGTTTTTCAAGTTTTGATAAGATTGGGTTAACTGTAGGGGCCGGATCCCAGCAAGCGGTGATTCACTAGGAACACTTAAATACCGGTCGCTTAGACGAATTTTCGTCTTGTTGACAGAAGGGCCCTTTCGGCTTATTCCCAAATAAATCTCTACTTAAAATTAAAGGAATTACTAAATCAATTAACTGTTTGTTTTAGCCTAAATTAAAATATTGAGTAAAATAGAATACTCAACTAATATTGACAAGATGTACTAACACAATAATATTTGTCTAAGGTGTCAATTTATAAAATGACAATGTATATGTTTGGCAATAATTAATGAATACGTACTAAGCAATGATATGAGACTACAGACTTGCTAAGAAGATTTGTGGTAAGCAAATTTTTAGGTTTGAATAACAATTGCTAATAAAATTTAATTCTAAACAAAAAAATTATACTGTAGGCAAATATATCAAACTTGTATCAAATTTGGACAACTTGTAGCAAATTTGTAAATTTTGAAACTGTAACAAACTTGTAGCAAAGTTGGACAAATAGTAGCAAACTTGTGAAGAGAGTCTTGTGTAATCTAGAAAAATATTTAAAGTAGGCAAATATTTAAACAAGCAAACAGAATTGGTTTTTTTTCCAATATCTGAAGAAATAAATGTTAACAGTAAGTGAATTTGAACATTGAGTGAATTGCAGATTGTAGGAAATAATAATGCCTTTGTTCTCATTGCTAGGGTTTGTTACAATATATATAGTGTCTACATTTGGGCTTATGGGCCATATTTACATTACAAATATAATCTAACACCCCCCTTCAAGTTGGAGCGTGCAAGTCACAAATGCCCAACTTGGGAAGTAAAGAATCAAACACATGCTTTCCAAGGGGATTGGTGAAGATGTCAGCCAGTTGAGAAGAAGTAGGAACATGCGAGGCTATTACGGTGTCATCTCGAATAGCATCGCGAACAAAATACAAATCCACCTCAATATGCTTACTGCGCTCATGAAATACCGGATTCTAAGCCAGGTGCATGGCAGACTGACTGTCACAATACACCGACATAGCAGACTCCTGGCGAATGCCCAAACACACCAATAATTCCTTCAACCATTTTAACTCACAAACAAGTGCAGCAAGAGATCGGTATTCAGCTTCAGCGGAAGATCGGGAAACAGTTGGTTTCTTTTTGGTCTTCCAAAAAATAGGAGACCCTCCCAGAAACACCAACCAGCCTGTAATAGAGCGGCGAGTCAAGGGACAACTTGCCCAGTCGGAATCACACCAACCAGAAAGACGGAGATCACAATCAGCTTTCAAAAGATTACCCTGTCCCGGTACTGCTTTGAGATATTTGACAACTCTCAAAGCAGCATGCCAATGATCTTGTCGAGGCTCCTGTAAGAATTGAGATAAGATATGCACAGAATAGGCTAAGTCAGGGCGAGTAAATGATAGATAAATCAACCTCCCAACCAGCCTCCGATAAGTCTCTGCATCCGCCATCTTTGGACTAGTCGATTCTGCCAGCTTGTGATTGGGCTCCATGGGAAAACCAGCAGGTCGAGACCCCAGCAAGCCACATTCTGAAATGATGTCCAAAGCATACTTCCTTTGACACAAGGAAATTCCTTCTGCACTCCGAGCCACCTCGATGCCAAGAAAGTACTTCAACACACCAAGGTCCTTCATATGAAAGCAAGAACTAAGGTACTTTTTGAAAGCATCTAAAGCACCTGAGTCATTACCAGACACAATCATATCATCCACAAAGATCAAAACATGCAACTCTACCTTCCCTTTAAAAAGAAAGAAAAGGGAATAATCGGAATGAGATTGAATAAATCCATAGGATATCAGATAAGCAGTAAGCTTAGCAAACCAACAACGTGGTGCCTGTTTCAATCCATATAGAGACTTACGCAGGCAACACACTTTGTTGGGTTTACTATGCAAAAACCCTGGCGGCAACTTCATATACACTTCTTATGTCAGATCTCCATGAAGAAAAGCATTGTGCACATCCATCTGGTGCAAAGTTCAGCCTCTCACAGCTGCAACAGCCAAGAACGCCCTAACAGTCGGCATCTTAGCTACCGGGGCAAATGTCTCTGAATAGTCTATCCCCTCAACCTGATGATTACCGAACACAACCAGCCGTGCCTTTAAGCGCTCAATACTGCCGTCGGAGTTGTACTTTATTTTGTACACCCATCTACTTCCTAATGCTTTCTTACCGTGAGGGAAATCGATAAGACTCCATGTCCCATTATCTTCCAGAGCCTGTATTTCAGTTTGCATAGCCGCACGCCAACCTGAATCTCGCGAGGCCTGGCGATATGAAGTAGGCTCAACACCTGCAGTGATAGCTGCAAAAAAATCTCTGTGTCTAGCAGTAAATATGTCATAACTTAGAAATTGTGTTAGAGGATACGAAGTACCTGAGGAAGTGACGGGAACAGATGAACTGTGGTGAAGGGGGGACTTTTACTTCGAACAGCATTCGTCACAAAATCCTGTAATCATACTGGCTATGATTTCTTTCTCATTCATCTTCCTGGTACTACCTCGTCCGGCACCTCTGCTAACACTGTATCCCTTGTATCATCAGTAGTATCCGCATCACCCCCAGCAGACTCTTCTGTCAATACTTCTGCAGCTACCTGTGCATCCTCGCCATTCGGTGCCGAGCCGCCAGCAACCACTCCGGCCTCAGCAACCGAAGCCGGCACCATTCCAAAAGCCTCTATATCGTCTCCCGGGACCTCAACAGATGTATGAGGTGTCGCAGAAGACATCTCGCTAGCAGAGCCACACCCAGGAAATTCTTTTTCATAAAAAGTAACATCACGGGACACAAAAATTTCACCAGTCTCCAAATCATACAGTTTCCAACCCTTTTTATCAAGTAGATACCCAACAAAGATACATTTTCTACTCCTGCTAGCAAATTTATCATGTCGGGATTTCAAATCATACGCATAGCACAGACAACCAAAAATACGTAGATGATCATACGAAGGAGCCGAACCATATAAAATTTCATAAGGAGACTTAAACTGTAAGATACTAAAAGGTGTTCTATTGATCAAATAACATGCACTCAGAACACATTCTCCCCAAAAATCCACAGAAAGAGAACCCTGAAATCTCAATGCCCTGGCTACATTTAAAATATGTTGATGTTTTCTTTCCACCCTTCCATTCTGTTGAGGTATCCCAACACAGGACGTTTGGAACAATATACCTTGAGATGAAAAATAATCTCATAAACAATTAAATTCAGTGCCATTGTCACTTCGCACACGACGTATATCAGCCCCAAACTGACGCTTCACCATAGCAATGAATTTAAGAAACATAGAATAAACAGCACACTTATCCGTCAATAAAATAACCCAAACAGCTCTAGAAAAATCATCCACCAAAGTCAAAAAATAGCGTGACCCATTAGATGAAGGAACACGATATGGTCCCCACAGATCACAGTGTATAAGTTCAAAGCATCTCAAAGCACGACTACTACTATCACGAAAAGCATCACGAGTCTGTTTAGCTTGATGACAAATATCACAAGCCTTATGAGAAAACACGCTATTATCAGAGAGAAAAGGTAAAATCTGCATTACTTTATCTGAAGGATTCCCCAGTCTACTATGCCAAACCTAGGAATCACTCTCTCTGCATGCCAGGATCACCGAAGCTAAAGAAGCTGGAACCTACCCCAAGAAGTAAAGTCCACCCCTTTGTTCACCTGCTCTAATCATCATCCTCGTACGTCGGTCCTGAAAAAAACACAAATCAGGTGTAAATAACATATCACAATTTCTGGCACCAATCAATTGTGAGACAGAGATCAAATTGCAAGTCAATATCGGAACATAAAAAACATCCGTCAACACCAATGAAGCAGTCAAAAATACTTTACCTCTCAGAACAGCCTCAATAGTGCTCCTATTAGGCAAAATCACAGGACAGACAGGGCCCTTAAATCAATCAACTAAACAGTCACGAGAACCTGTCGCATGAAGAGTAGCCCCAGTATCGAATATCCAAGTGAAAGAAGAATTCTTACCCATCAGACGATCAGAGTTTGAAGAACCAGGGTTGGAAGGATTGTCGTTACCCAGCAAGCTCATCAGTTTCTGCCATTGTTCACCTGAGAGTGGTGAAGGATACCCTCCATGCATCATATCCGTCGAACTCCCAGCAAGACCAGCAGGGATACCATGAACAACAGCGGCGATATGATGAACAACCCCAGCGCCACCAGCACCGTGTCCCCCATCATATCTCTGCTGTGGTACCGGGCCTCTGCCACCACCAGCACCACGTCTGCCCTCACGCCGATGATGAGTCTCCCACCACTCTGGATAGCCAATCTTGGCAAAGCAATTTACAACATCATGACCTGTTTTCTTGTAATGAGTACAGATCATACCTGATTTGTCCCTGGAATCTGAGGTTCTACTATTAGAAGCAGTAGAAAGACGAGGTGAAGTCTTGATAGCTAGCGCCAATACCTCCTCAGTAGCGGATTGGACCTGAGATTTTCGCATATCCTCCTCCTCACGGACTGCATGGTATGCTCGATCTAAACTTGGCTGAGGATCCTGAGCCAGAAGATTAGATCGGGTATGACCATACAACTCAGCATTCAACCCGTACATAAAGTCCTGAAAGTGATCTTCATCCCTCATAGCCTGTAGCTTTGCAGCAAGTTCACCACAGGTACAAGTAGGCAATGGAAAATAAGCAGCGTGTTCATCCCACAAAGACTACAAATTTTCAAAGTAGGTTTCCACAGACATCGAAGCCGTTTGTTTGCACTCAGCCAAAGCCACCTTAATTTTTTGCTTCCGAGTGCCATTGCTAACAACAAATCTTTTCTCCAACAAGTTCCACAATGGATAAACCTCTTCAAAGTACGGCAAAGATTTTTTCAGAGTCGAATCAATGGTATTAAGAACCCATTGAACCAATAGCGCTTGCACACATCTCCAATCAACCAATTTACTAGCATCATTAACAGGTTTGATTTCAGTACCTTCCAGAAAAGTGATCTTTCACCTAGAGATCAGGGAGAGACGTATCGACCGAGACCACTCAGCATAGTTCGGTCCACAAAAAATAATAGGAGTAATGATATTTCTTGGTTGATCAGCAGAACTCAGAAAATATGGATCCTTCAGATTAGGATAATTTGGGTTGTATGCACCGCCACCGCTAGTCGCGATGGAGTAGCTGGACGCAGATCATCAGCCATCACGGATGTCGGGTGTACAAAATAAAGTACAACTCTGACGAATCGGCCGCTAATGGACGGGGTCGACGACGAATCGGCCGCTGTTGGACGGGGTTCACGGCGAACCTACCGCGATCCGGGGCGCCGAATCTGGCACGTAGGGGCGAGCGGCATGGATGTCGGGTGTACAAAATAAAGTACAACGCCGACGAATCGGCCGCTACCGGTGCGCCGGATCGGGTGCGTAGGGGTCGGCGGCGCCGGATCGGGCGCGTAGGGGGCGCGTAGGGGTTGGCGGCGCCGGATCGGGCGCGTAGGAATCAGGGAGATCGGCACGTAGGGGATCAGCGGGCGCATAGGGTCAGCGCATAGGGATCGGCAGGCGCGTTGGGTCGTCGCTGATCGACGGGCGCGTCGGGTCGTCGCTGATCGGCGGGCGTGTCGGGTCGTCGGGTCGTCGGATCGGCGCGGCGGGCGCGTAGGGGATCGACGGCGCCTGATCAGGTGCGTCGGGCGCATAGAGATCGAGTGCATCCGTCAACTCTGACGTGGGGCGTGTCGGGCGCGTAGAGATCGGATCGAGGATGGTGAATATAACGGCTAGGGTTTTTCTGGAGGCTTTGATACCATGTAGGAAATAATAATGCCTTTGTTCTCATTGCTAGGGTTTGTTACAATATATATAGTGTCTACATTTGGGCTTATGGGCCATATTTACATTACAAATATAATCTAACACATATGTTGAAAAGAATGCTTATAAAACGAAGATGCTGCCAGTAGGCAAATTTGCTTACAAAGATGTTGAGAAAGAAGTAGCCGATTAGACAGTGAGCAAATTAACTAAATTATTTATTTAAAGCAAAGATGCTTATAGAAAGCAAACTGTCTGTCTATTTTGGATTGCAGCAACAAAATATATTTATATATATTATTAGAGGCAAAATATATTAATTGTACTAACAGTAAGTTGTACTAACTCTTAGATTGTTGGAAAAATTTCTTCGATTTGCTTCTTTTGAATAACTGCAATAAAATAAAATATTAAATTATTATCGGCCTTCGGGGAAGTCACGCACGTAGCACTGTTCTAAGAGTTAGTCCGGGTCTATGTGCAGACTGAATCCGAACGCCCCTAGCGGTAAAATCTTCGCTCTACCGAAATCTCGTTGCCGCACACGACGCAGAGAGAATTACCCCGACTTAGCTCTGTCCAGAGCAAGAACAGAACAACAGCAGCAATTAGAAGGAAACGAAATTTTTTGAGAGCTTCTGTAGAAAGGATTTTTTCTGTGTATTGAGAAGGATGAGAGGGGCTCAATATATAGGTTGTTGGATTTATCACCAACGGACAGAAAATTAAAAGACATTTAATTTGATGTTTACAAATTAAACAAATGTGAACCATGTGATTCAATGAATCTGGACGGAATTTGAATAGTAAACGTTACAAAATTAAATGATTTATAACGTTCAAAAAATTGAATGAGCAAAAAAAAAATTGGGTCTCAGTCCGAACCCAAAGAGAAAATTGAATCGGCATTCGGTACCCCTGCAAATGTGGGCACGTACGTACCCCAATCCATTACGCACGCCGAATCCAGTCGAGCTAGACGGCAGCACGCGTGTAGCCCATGGGACTCCTACATAACACTTTATTGAAGGGATATGGAGGGAGTCAATATAAGCCATGTTCGTGGCTATTCCTAGCCGATGTGGGACTATTGGTGTGAGGGGAATTGAGCTTTTAGAGCTCACAGCTAGCAGATTCTAGTTAGATTACGTATTGAAGAAGTAAAGTAATTTGGCCTAATTGCTTTATCTAACAAGTTATCTAGAATTTAAGGTTCTACTAAGTCTAAAATAGCCTAAAATATTTTAATTCTGTTGTAACTCATATGGCCCTTCATTTCATCTCCTTGTAACATACAAAAGACCTTTGGCCTTTCGTTTCTTCATAACCCCCAACATCTCTCCCTATATAAAGAGAGGTTGGGATAGCTTGTAATATGCACTTGTGTGGTTGATAATATACGAGAAAACTTCGTCTCCGTGTGTTTGAGCTTTTGCCTTACGACACGTTATCAGCACGATGCTCGTGCAACGCCGGAGACCCGACGTACCGATTGTTTTCTCACCTTCTTCCATCGTACGGTAAGAAAGGTAATATTTTTGACATATGAACATTTCTTGACATCTTATTCATTTGCAACAAAAAAAAATTTCTTCAGCATCGGAGAAGAAATATTTTGAGTAATATGAAGAGCATGCAATATCATTCTTCTATATAAATTTTGTTCTAGTCTGCTTGTTAAAGAAAACCATGCATGTATTTTTTTTCTCTGGTTGAATCCTAGTTTATTTAATTCAATGGTCCGGCCTACCGGATCAGAACCAGCGACCTAAGGATTAATCTGACCAACAATCCTTATGTTCTATAAGTTTTTTTCAAAATTCAATGTTCTAGATTATGTTATTAATCAATGTCCTTATTAGAACATTGTTATTAATCATCACATTCTTCTTTTAGTTCTGACTTGTAAGTACTATCAGAAGAGAAAGAGAATTGAATTCTTTGTATGCAATTTTTTTTCTTAATTAACTTTGTATTGTAGACTGGTTTCTGTTAACTTCTTTGGTTTGCATATACTCACTTCACATGAGATTATTAATAACAATTGTAGATAATAAATATTCCAACAGAACTATTGTTAGCAAGTTTGTTTGTATTGGAATAATATAGATATACAATCCTCCAATAATCGTCATAGTGTAATTTTAGATGCTAACATTTTTTTGGTAATGATGGATTTGGAGCGCCCCGGCGAGCGCCTCAGTGCCATCTGCGCCCCGACAAGCACCTCAGTAGCATTTTTTTTCTTTATGTTACTCAGTGAATTATTGTAACAGATGGGTAGTAAAAATTGTATTTTTTTTCTCGCTATTTTTTTGGCGTCGCTTCATTAGACGTCGGAAAAATAGTTGACATTTTTTGGTGCCGCATGCTTAGGCACCAATTCTTTTGTGTGCTGTTGCTTGCTTATGTTGTACATTTTTTTTTGCGTAATTACGGAAAAAAAACTTGAAAAATTTGAAAAATGGTTTTGGCTAAATAAACAAATTCTGGCACCGCCAAATTTGGGTTCCAAAATAAAATTTTTGGCTAATTTTTTCAAAAGCAACGCTCATTTTGAGCACGCACTAAATTGTCACATATTTTGCACTGTTCGCCAAAAGTGTGAATTTCTTGAAAAATCTTATTTATTCTTACATTTGAAAAAAAAATTTACGAAGTCTCTCCGAATAGGCTCACCTATTTGGGTATGATGTCAGAAAGAACTTAGGGCTTGGTTCTTAAGAGGTCCCTGGTGACCCTCCTCCCTCATTTTCCCGCCTGGTCATATTCACGTAGAGCTACCGAATGGGGTTGACCAAAAATTATTTTTTTGCTCAAATTGTATTTATAATTATGCATTTTTACAAGAAACTAATTGAACTCTCTATATCGGCCCGTCGATTGATAAAAGAAAAAAAATTTAAAAAAACAAAAATTGTTTTTTTCAAAACCGTTGGTTTTATTTACGATTGTTTGTTGTTGCTAATATAAACCAAATCCATATAAACCTGTCGTTTATATGATGACTGATCAAGATTTTTCTCCTGTTGTAGAAAAATATTGATCAAGATTGATTTTTCCATCCTTGAAGCCTCTGGCAAGAACTACTTGGACTGGACGCAAGACATCCAGAACCATCTAGATGCGCAGGGCCTCTTGGACGTCATCTATAACGAGGAAGAGCGTGAAGTGGAAGTCACTCGCTCAATGAACGCCAAAGCGATGATTCTATTCCGCAGGCATTTATCTGACGACATGAAGGCGGAGTTCATTGAAATTTCCTCGCCGAAGACGCTATGGGACTTTCTGAAAGAGCGCTTCGACCACCAGAAGACCATATGGCTACCTGAAGCATGCCATGACTGGTTGAACCTGCACTTCCAAGACTTCAAAAGTGTAACTGATTATAACAATGAAGTTTGCAGGATTCGATCACTTCTCCAATAATACGGTGAGATATTAACCGACAATGATCATTTGGAGAAAACATACACCACATTTCCTTACACTGACAACTTGCTCCAGAAGCAATACCGTCAGTCTAAGTTCACCAAGTTTTCCGAGCTCATCACCCAGCTTTTACTAGACGAGAAGAACAGTCTCATTTTAATGAGAAACAACAATTCTCGTCCTGCTGGAACAAAGACAATTCCAATGCCTGATGCAAACGCTCTCCGTGGACCAAATCCACGGTGGAAACGAGACAAAGGCCAGTCGTCCCAACCAAGGAACAGAGACGAGTTTAAGTCTCGCCACCCAAAGCGAGGTTCTAACAAGAACTAAGGACCTTTGACTCCTAGGCAGTCTCATGGTAAGAACCAACGGGCCAGTCGTCCCAAAGCGAGAGTGAAAGGCCAAGCGCCTACTCTCTGCTACAAATATGGTGCTTATGGTCATATGCAACGGACTTGCAGGGCGACCCCCCAAGAAGTTGATAACTATCACAAGGGGCGCCGGGCCGAAGCAAATCTGGTCAACGAGTGCGAAAATCTAAATCTTGAGACCCCCGATTTTGTAGCAGAAATAGAAGAATGAATCTCCATTTTCTCTCTATATTTGATTTAAGTCATGAAACTTTTGGTGGTTTGTATTTTCTGTTTTCTCGATAAATTAAAGTTCTATTTCGAGCACTTTCCTCAAACGTGTGACAAACTTTAATTTTCTTTACTTATAGGCATGGACCACGGGGCAGTAGATTGCCTGGTTGATAGTGGAATGACTCACACTATCTTGAGAGATAAATCATACTTTATCTCCTATACGCCTAAAGTAACCTCAGTGACAACCATTTTGGGACCCTCAACCCTTGTTCAAGGTTTTGGCAAAGCTCGTTTTTCGTTGTCCAATGGTACTCCCGTTGAAGTATCAGAGGCCTTATATTCTCCAAGGTCTAGTCGTACCTTACTGAGGATATTCGAGAAAATGGATTTCAAGTTGAAACTGCTCGAGAACATGGCTTCGAGTATCTTTTCATTACCTCCACTCAGTACGGCCAAAAGCGTATCATGAAGAAGTTGAAAAGTCTTTTAAGTGGTTTGTATCTCACTTCAATACAACACATCGAGAGTAATCTCATCATTCGCCGAGCACCAGTTGATGAGAGGACTTTTATGCTATGGCATGACCGGCTGGGTCATCCGGGTCAAAATACGATGCTTCGTACTATGAATGCATCACATGGGCATCCTCTTGGAGGAAAGAATTTCATTATAAATCCGAAAAGCCTATGCCAAGCTTGCTCGATTGGGAAGACGAATCTCAAGCCACTCCATGTGAAACCTACGAGATTAGTTTCTCAATTTCTTGAGAAAATTCATGGAGATATTTGTGGACCAATCCAACCAACAAGCGGACCATTTAAATACTTCATGGTTTTGGTTGATGCATCGACTAGATGGTCACACGTAGTGTTGTTGTCCACCCGAAATGCAGTGTTTCCTAAATTCTTCGTCCAGATCATTAAGTTAAGGGCTCACCATCCGGATCCGATAAAGTCTTTTAGACTTGATAATGCCGTGGAGTTTACATCGAAGACTTTCGATGACTATTGCATGACTTTGGAAATAAATCTTGAACATCTTGTTGCGTATGTTTATACCCAAAATGGCCTAGCATAAGCTTTTATAAAGCGACTGCAAGTGATAGCGCGGACCTTGGTTATGCGCACCAAACTTCCACTATCTGCATGGGGCTATGCAATTTTGCACACTGCAAATTTGGTCCGTCTGAGGCCCATGGCCACCCAACCACTTTCCACGTACCAGCTGGTTACTGGATGTGAGCCTGACATCTCATATTTACGCGTGTTTGGGTGCCTAGTCAATGTTCCAATTGAGCCGATAAGGCGTTCAAAATTTGGACCTCAGAATCGACGGGGAATATATGTCGGTTATAACTTCCCGTCCATCATTCGCTATTTAGAGCCCTTGACAGGCGATCTCTTTACCGCGAGACACGCAGATTATGACTTTGATGAGGCAATCTTCCCGTCGTTAGGGGAAGAAATGCACGCTAACGTTGATGAGGAACGACGTGAATTAGCATGGCATGTGCCCGCTGTTGCTCATCATGATCCCCCCTCTGCACATAGTGATAAGAAAGTGCAGAGGATTCTAGGTCTGCAAGATATTGCAAATCAAATGCCAGACGCATTTAGCGACCTAGCAAAAGTCACGAGATCAATTATATCTGTTGCAAATGTGCCTGCAAGGATAGACGTCCCTGAGAGACGCCATGTTCCTGTGAAACATGTTGCTCCGGTCAAACCCGCCGAGCAAAGGACGCTGCCATCGGCCGTCCAGTCCGTCGCTATTCCCAAGAAGAAGGGAAGACCGATTGGTTCCAAAGATGTTCTGCCCCGGAAGCGGAGAATCTTCTTAAAAGCGTTTTGCCACATGAAATCATTAAGGATCACGGCGATGTATTAGAAGAGCGCGTTCCAAATGAAACGCCTATTCCTAATCATGTCGATAACCTCGAAATATCCGTCAAGTATGCTAGCTTAGATGATATTTTGAAGTGAAATGAAACTGTCATCGATGATGTGTTCATATACTCAGTGGCCACTGACATTATGAACAATGATGACATGGAACCTCATAGTGTTGTCGAGTGTCAACGACGAACGGACTGGTCACAATGGAAACAAGCAATCCAGGCTGAACTAGACTCCTTAGCAAAAAGAAACGTGTTTGGACATGTTGCTCCAACACCACCCAATGTTAAACCAGTTGGTCACAAATGGGTTTTCCTAAGGAAGCGTAATGAGAGAAATGAGATTGTGCGATACAAGGCTCGTCTTGTGGCGCAAGGCTTCTCACAACACCCTAGAATTGATTACGAGGAGACGTATTCTCCCGTAATGGACGTTATAACGTTCCGCTACTTAATCAGTTTAGTAGTTTCCGAAAAACTGAATATGCAGTTCACGGATGTGGTCACAGCCTATCTCTACGGGGATCTAGACACAGAGATATACATGAGAGTCCCTGAAGGACTAAAGATGCCTGAATCAAGTAGTTCCTGACCACGGAGCGCGTTCTCGATTAGACTGAGGCGTTCGCTATATGGATTGAAATAATCCGGGCGAATGTGGTATAACCGCCAAAGCGAATACTTGATCGGTTTGGGATACATTAATAACGAACTTTGTCCATACGTGTTCATAAAGAAATCTACTTCAGGATACGCAATTATCGAGGTCTATGTTGATGACATGAATCTCATAGGAACCGAAAAAGACTTGTCAGAAACTGCTGATATCCTGAAGAGGGAATTCGAGATGAAGGATCTTGGGAAGACACAGTTTTGCCTCGGCCTGCAGATCGAACACCGTAAAGATGAAATTCTTGTCCATCAAGCGAACTACACCCAAAAGGTGTTGAGACGCTTTAGTCATTTTGACGTTAAGCCGTCCGCTACTCCCATGATCGTCCGCTCTCTAGACATTACTAAGGACCCATTTCATCCAAAGGAGGACGACGAAGAGATATTGAGTCCTAAGTGCTCTTATCTGGGTGCAATAGACGCTTTATTGTACTTTGCCCAATGTACTAGACCGGACATCTCGTTTGCTGTGAATTTTCTAGCTCGACACAGCACCGCGCCAACACGTCGCCATTGGAATGGCATAAAAGACATTTTTCGCTACCTTAAGGGTACTACGGACTTGGGCTTGTTCTATCCCTACGCAGTTTTGAGTGAGTCCAACGCTCTTGGCACTCAAAGTAACGCGACCCTTGTTGGCTACGCCGATGCGGGATACTTATCTGATCCGCACAAGGGGCGTTCCCAATCTGGTTATGTCTTTACCATTGGAAACACGGCAATTTCTTGGAAGTCTCGCAAACAGACCTTAATGGCTACTTCAACGAACCACTCTGAGCTACTCGCGCTCTATGAGGCGACTAGAGAGTGTGTATGGCTTCAAGCTGTTATTGGCCATATTCGAAGTACATGTGATCTTCTATATGACCCAGATGAACCTGTTGTCGTCTATGAGGATAATACCGCTGTTATTGATCAAGTGAAACATGGTTACATCAAAGGGGATGCTTCCAAGCACATATCGTCCAAGTTGTTCTTTACACATGAACAACAAGCGCTTCAGAAGATTGAAGTGCAACACATTGGATCGGAGAATAATCGTGCAGACTTGTTCACCAAGTCACTGCCAAAACACTCGTTCAAGAAACATGTCAGAGCGATTGGACTTAGGAAGCTTTCAGAGCTAGCCTAAGTGAAACATGTTTTCTGTACCCTGTTGTATGCATGTGAGGGGAAGTACCCCAACGAGCGCCTCCAAACGCCCTGTTGTGCGTATATCTCGCACCCTGTCGAGTGCGAGTGAAAAGGGAAGCATCCTGATGTATGCTTGTGTACTCTTTTTCCCTTCGACCAAAGTTTTTCCTACTGGGTTTTCTTTGGCAAGGTTTTTAACGAGACACAGTTCAAATCCCTTATTCACTAAGGATTATTATAATCAGGGGGAGTATCCAGTAGTATACTTCTAAACCATCGTGTACTCTTTTGTCCTTCGATCAGTGGTTTTTTCCACTGGGTTTTTCCTGACAAGGTTTTGACGAGGCACCTTTGCAATTGTTAGTTTATCCCCATCACACTGACCTGTGTGTACTATTTTGTCCTTCGATCAAAGTTTTTTTTTCCACTGGGTTTTCTTTGGCAAGGTTTTGACGAGGCACAAGTAGATGGTCAAACTTGAAGATGCAAGCTACAGACAAACGAAGAAACTCAGAGATGTTTACAAGCGGAATTTCTGGAGAGCCAAGGGGGAGTGTTGTAACTCATATGGCCCTTCATTTCATCTCCTTATAACATACAAAAGACCTTTGGCCTTTCGTTTCTTCATAACCCCCAACCTCTCTCCCTATATAAAGAGAGGTTAGGATAGCTTGTAATATGCACTTGTGTGGTTGATAATATACGAGAAAGCTTCGTCTCCGTGTGTTTGAGCTTTTGCCTTACGACAAATTCAATATTAATTCTGATTATTATTCAAAATAATATGTTAAACATGTCAATTCTTTATTTTTGGGATTAGTGATCGTTGGCATGCAAATCGATGCAAACGTGGTCAATTTTTTTCTCAAATTTTGCATTTTTAAGATCAAATCTCTAAATTTTAACAATGCAGAACTGCTGAATTTATGGATTCGGAAAACAATGTCACAATCTCAACTTAAGAATTTTACAAGATTAAAATGATCTATTTAGGATGTCGTCTAAAAGTTGTTCTCATTTTTTAAATAATCACATAAAAATTATTTAAGAACTGCTATTAATAGCATCAGGCAGGTCAATGACGGGTCGGCTAGGTTGGTTATTTAAATTCGATAATGATTTTATAATTAGTTTCTAGTGTATTTAACTCTTAAATATTATCAAAAATAGTTAAATAAATCCAGAAAATGTAGAATGAATCCCATGCATAAAGTTTGAGCCTAATATACAGTTGCGCTTGTCTATAATAAATCTTATAAATATCCAGTAATTTATTTTCTTTAGTTCAAATTATTCATTAATTTTCTAAATTGATTTTTAACTTCTAAAAATTACCAAACCACGGTAGAAAATTCTAACTTATTTTCTAGATTATTTAGTATGCCCTTAAAACTATACATGTAAAATATTAGGCCATTCTTTGGTCAAAATTTCCTGCGGTAAATTCTACAGCCTATCAATAAATCATATTTCTAGGTTTTAAATTACTAAAAATTATACAAAATTCCTGTAAATTCTTAGAATTTATATAATGTTGTTTTGGTCTAATCTAGGCTATCACAAAGTGTTGGTAGTTATTTTTAGGCCATGTGTCACGACCCGATTCAAATGTAGTGGATCTAGTCGGATCATGTCCAACTTGCACCGTTGTGAGACGACGGCAGTAAACTGTATCAAGCAGTGAAACATAACATGCAGAAACATCTAACGGAAATAAAACATTTTATTCAACTGGAAAAAATCTGAAAATAAAACAAACAACTACAATATTCATTTTATTACAAAAGATTTTGAAAGGAAAGTGCTAAGCCAACATTCTAGGGTTCAGGTGTTCCTGGTTCAGCCTCTGCGGGACCCAAGCCTGTCCCGTAGAAAGTGCAGTAAGGCAGCTCCTCTTCGTTGCAATCACCTAAAATTGTTCTCTCCAGTCAGGAGGAAGCAAGTACATATTTTATCCATATCTAGCAATTATAAATTAATAATAAATATAAAATACGAGACAGTTAAAGAAATATTATATTTTTTATATTTAATAGTAAAAAGACCAACAAGCAAGATGATGTCAATGTCCAGAATGATACAATACCAAGCTAGTATTTGAGTATATAACAGGACCTGTGACCGGCTGGTGAGGCAATATGTATACTAACGTTTCGGCCGAAACGAATAGTATACGGTACGGCTTAACCCCCTGCGTGGTAGGGGTTAGCGCGAGACAATAAACGATCAATATTTGGCTTTGATCACAGACGTTATACTACTCCCCCAAGCAATTCCCAAGTCAATGAGTCAATAATCAATAATCAATAACTAACATGTCAAGATAGCCATCCAGCAATCCATCAACCTATGTGGAGTCCGAGAGGGATCCACGGTGAATCAGTGTAACTATACTACATGTAACTAACTGATGCATACATTTAATTATCAAAATAAAATGCAAACATGGAATAGATATGAAACTTGTCTCAGAATATTCCTTGACTTGGCAGCAACCGGAAAGTGACTGCTAGGGTTTACGAATCAGAATCTACAAGATTGTACCGCCAGTTTAGTAACCAGGATTACGCCCTAAATCTAAGGTACAACTAGGCCAAGTCTATAGGTTCGTGATCCTAATTGAAAACCATTTGTACATAAAGATAGTTTTTGTTACAAAAGTGATATTAATATATAACTATTTAAGTAAATATAGGTTTTGTCATAAAATAAATAATTTTTAAGAAAATTACTAAAGATGTATTTTTTTGAATTTAATAATTTTGTAGGAAAATAGATTTATCTAAATAATATTTGAAAGTAGAATTTATTTATTGGGATTAATGATTAACAAAACAATGTTCCTTAGAAAATAGCTTTTAACCCTTTTACGTAATTTAAAAGAGAAATTAACTTTTTAAATACTAAAATAGCACCTTTGCATAAAAATACGGTTTTCTTGCCAAAATTATGATTTTAAAATAATAAAAAATATTTTGATTATTAATACTAATTAACCATCTTTTTACCAAAAACTAATTATTTTAACAAATAAAACTCTTTTACGAAAATTACTCAGCTTTTCTTTATTAATCTATTTACCAAAAACCTTTTTGATTTAAAAACACTTAAAAGGAGAATATATGTATAAGAAATTAATTATACAATTTTACCTACAACTTTTACATAAAGAGTATTAATTTTAACAAAACTTTATTTACTAATACTTTAATAACACTAAAAGTTTTGTTAACCATTTACTAAATGATTATTAGGTTTTTAGAAATACAACCCTGTTTATAATCACATAATTAAACAATCTAATTCATTAATCCATATTTTAATTAATTAAAGATTAAACAACAGCAACCTAAACAAAGTTTCCTAAAAAGTAATTATTACAAACCATGCTACTAATTAACACAACAGAACTAAAACAACAATTCTACAGAAACCAATTAATCCACAGAACGGTCTCTAAGGCCAGAATATGAAATATGGATTTTGTGAAGAAATGACAGAAAAAAGGGTGAGGATTTACCCAAGGCTTGTACGAAGGAGTACCGAGGGGAGGTCGGACTCGGAACAAAGCCGGGAACGACGAGCATGGACACGTGCGCGCACACGGGCGGACACGTGGGCGAAGGTGCGCAGAACTAGGGCGCGTGCGGGGCTGGAGGACGACGACGGAGGCCGGCTGGTGCCGGGCAGGCGGCGGTCGGTTGCTCGAAAATAGGGGCAGTGGGGTATGGATTCGGAGAGGGCGGTGAGGGGAGCGTGGTGGCGGTCGCGGATTTGGATTTGGTGGAGATTTGAGAGAGTTATGGAGTTGTTGAGGAGAAAATGATTTGTGAAGCTTCTGGTGTTTCTCCTCTACTGGGGGATATTACGGGAGATGAAAAAGGAAGAAGGAAGAGGACGTGGGTGTGTGCGCAGGATGAGTGGATCTGAGAGAGAGAACCGGTAAGTGGGAAAGAATGGGTTTTGGGTTCGGTGAACCTAGAGGGTTTAAGTCATTAGGCCAAAATGGTTGGGCTGGGTTTAAGGCTCACAAACAATAATAAATAAATAAAATTAACAAACAAAACATGGGTCTTACAGCTTGGGTTTAAGTCATTGGGCCAAAGGGTTTTGGGTTTAACCAAATAATTAATAAATACAATAGAATTACTAGCATGGGCTTCACAACCTTCCCTCCTTAGAAAATTTTGTCCTCAAAATTTCAACAAATAATAAAAGAGAGGGGATAGAACATACCTAGAAAAGATGAGGATACTTTTCCCTCATCTCATCATCTCGCTCCCAGGTAGCTTCGCTTGGAGAGTGGTGACGCCAAGCTATCTTCACTAGAGGGATTACTACACGCCGCAATCTCTTCTCCATGCGGTCGATGATCTCCACTGGTTGCTCTGGCACAGTAAGGCTAGGTCCAATCTCCAATTCTGAATGATCAACTACATGGCTCGGGTCCGGTACGTAACGCCTCAGCTGCGATACGTGGAAGTCGTTGTGCACGCCTTCGAGGCTGGAAGGTAGATCCACCATATATGCTACCTCTCCGATCCTGCTCAGTACCTCAAACGGACCGATGTAGCGGGGACTCAGCTTCCCAGCTTGACCAAATCTGATTGTGCCCCTGGTAGGTGATATTTTGACAAATACCTAATCTCCGGCCTCAAATTCCAAGGTTCGACGCCTGCTATCCGCCCAATGTTTCTGACGGTCCTGTGCAATCCTCAGTGTCTCTCTAATCATCTTCATCTTCTCGGCTGCATCTGTAACCATTTTCGGTCCCAACAAGATTCGATCTCCAACATCGTCCCATGCTAGAGGAGTGCGGCATCGACGTCCATATAAAGCCCCAAAAGGTGTCATCTGAATGCTGGCCTGGTAGCTGTTATTGTAGGAGAACTCTACCAAGTGTAGGTGATCTTCCAAAGATCCACCAAACTGTAAGATGTAAGATCTCAACATATCCTCAAGCGTCTGAATAGTCCGCTCGGACTGGCCAACGGTCTGCGGGTGGTACTGTCACGACCCGCACCCGAGGTAAGGGTACGAGTGCGTAACAGCGTCCCAGCCTACGCCGTAGAAATGGCATATAACGCTGTCTAGGTCTACTATCTATCAATAGTATAATATCAAACCCTGTTAAGAATGGTCAACTCCGAACGGAGGACAAGCAATGACAATATAATATACTCAATCACAAACTCTAAGAATGACGATAGATAATACTGAAAGATAAAGACAACAAGATTTATAAATCTCATCCTGAAAATCCAACACAGAATAATACGAGTCCAAAATCTCTGAGTCAACAATCTCAATACAAACAACTAACAATAATAACAAGCCAAGGTAATCTGGAGACAGAGTCCAGTACTATACTAGAACCAGCTAAACTATCCCAAGGCCTCATCTGCTAGAGCTAGCCCCTGCTGCACTAGGGTATCCAACACTATACCAACCACGTCATGAGGACCGTAATAGGTAGGACACTCCTCCTCATCATATATAATATTTTCAACAGGTCCAGTCAGGACGAAAATGAGTACAAAATCTCAAACAACAGTTCTAGTTATACAATATTGAAAATGTAGCAGTAGATAGAGAAAATATACTAGGTAAAGTAGAGCGCACATGCATCCTGACAGGGTATATCAAAACTGTAATGAGATAAGGTAAGAGAACAGTGTATAACATGTACGAAAATTTGGAACTGCTATCTATGTGAGTTTAGCACTAGTTTCAACATGTGATCAGCTTAGAACTTGATACAATATTTGGCCTGGCTAATCATACGTGAGTGTATGATTAATACTATACAATGAGGATGATACAATAATACTGTGGAGTATTGATCACATATCTACGCTAACACCCCCATCCCTGACTAATATAGTGGATCCAACCATGACACGTCATGACACGCATTCTCTATGAAGTAGCTCTCTTCACAGGAATCATGCCTATACAATGAACAAAGAACAAAGAGGACTTACACAAGGCATACCATATATAAGAGGAATAACATCTTATGACGGGATCCAGACAAATATCAATCCGTGTGAACAATGTGTCAAGAGAACAAGGATATCTACACTAAATACTAGAAACAAAGACGATATCATAAAACAGAAATATTATCAGAGAATGTACTTGCCTGTACTCTGAAAAGAGTAGTGTAATATCAGATGTCTGCACCGGAGTTACAATGTCCTAAATAGAGCAGTACAGGTTATAATGTGTTTAAATAAGGTAAATGAAGTTTACGATGCAATCTACATAATTTCTAAGCCAATCTAGATCAAGGTCAAACTTGGTCAACTCTGGGTCAAACTAAATCAATATCTAGTCAAACTAGGTCAACAACAAGGCTATCTTGGTCAACTGGTCAAACTTAGGCTAGCAAGGGTCAGTTGGTCACATTTAGGCTTAATGTTGACTTTTGGTCAACTGTAGTCAACATGAACCATTTGGTCAAACTTCTAGTCCAGTGGGTCATTATCTGAGGTAACTTGGTCAATCTTTAGAGTTTAGCAAAAATCCTAGGTAGCTATTTCTAGGTTGTACTAACCTATACCCAAGTCATATATCATTATCCATATATATATATATACTATGACCTATATCATATATATACCATATCTCACACTATCTCTATACCACATATGTATACATATTGCCAACTCAAATCAAGTTACCCATATACATAATATATATAATATACAACACAAGGTTATCTATTATATGTATACCTATACATATAGGCTATCCAAGTCATGCAAGGGGGTAAGCCTTCCTAACTTATCCCCAACCATATCCATCCTACTAACTAACCCTCAACTCTAAACACTCACTCAAGGACACTCAAACCTCACCTAGCACACACTCACAAGTCACACACACTAACTAACTCATTCATATATGATACCCTAGCCTAATCTAACTTTATGACACATTCACTCTCACACACAAGCACCCTCTCCATATTGGTATGACTGAACTATATACATCCTATTGGACACTAACCCCATTTCTAAGGTCCCATGTCCCTCTCATGGTTGCTACAGGACCACAACATCTATACTCCAGTCTATTTCACTGACACACACAACCTTACCTGTCAATTGCCACACTTGAATTGCTAGGCTAAAACATTTATTGTCCTGCCTATTGCAGGACAACCTCTAAAGGCTCTAACATCAATTGAATGTTACAAACACCATAAAACAGTGAAGACTAACCTTCACTTAACTCTACTGTCACTAAGGCCTAAACCTAAGCCTATTGGTTTTCATAACCACACACACACAAAAACTCTTGGCAGTAGCCAGTGGCCATGGCCCTGCTATTGCTGCTACTGCAGCATACTGCTGTTGCATGCCCTGTGGCTTCTCCATGCCATGCAAAGGCTCAACATCCATATCCAAAAACATATATATATATATATAGATACTTATTACCTGCAAACCCATTTCAGTTCTAAAACATATGTAAATCTCAGTTAACCTTTAACAACCAAATCTCAGTTAACCTTTACAATTCAGTGAACAGTATCGAAACCAATTTCGAGACCAATTCACCAATCCAATACAATACTCAAGAATCAAAAAATTTCAAAATATTTAGAACTCAACCTAGAAATGACAGTTCAGTGAACACTTCATTCCACCCAATATCAGTTTTCAAAACCCATTTCAATCCCCAACCCTAAATTAGTCCTATTTCAGTTTAACAAGACATTTCAACATTCTAAAAATCTCAGGATCACACATGCAAATTTTAGGTTTTAATTTGACTTGTATCTCAGGAAACAATTGCAAAATTTTAACTCACGGTTCATATTAACCCAAAAATAGGATAACCCGACTGATACATACAAGCCCCATTTTGAAACCATAATTAACCCAATGGATTTAACAATTCAGGCATATAGGTGTGTTCCCCAGGTGTACACGTGTCTAGGGGGTGTCATTCGTATCCACTAGAGTGGATACGAAGTGTCCAAACTGTTTAAAACACACACGAACACAAACCGTGCACTCTGTGTCACAGCGTCGTGTACATGTTCACCACGTTCGTGGACACGACACACGACACGTGTGGCCTCGTGGTCTTGCCCATGTGTAGCCTACGTGTAGGGCTATATGATCGACACCCTACATCATGTCCACGTGGTGACAGGATACGACACGAAGTGCGTGTCAGTGCGAATTTTCCCGTGTGCACAGTACAATGTAATATCAGTACGATCGTGTTTTCGTGTCCGACACGACACGATGTGTCGTAAAACTTTGGGAGTGACTTGTCAGTCACTACCCCGACCTCCACACCAATTTTGGTGGGTTCAAAAGGTCTGTGCAGTGAGCACGACACGTGTGGCCGCAGGACATGTGTGCGGCTGCTCGTACAGTGAGTTCGTGTCCGTTTTAGACACGGACACGACTCGAATTTGTGCTCAATCTAATTGTTTAGTGATATACACATAATAACCTAATTTTCTATTCAATTAGATTCTGAAATTAACACAATTTATTTCTAACAAACATTTCATCGAACACCTATTTATTTGGGCTGAAACGTGTCCAATACGGACACGAAATGGACACTACCTAGCACCAAACTAACCCTACAGCTAGGGTATACCTATATGCATGTATCTATGAAAATAAAACATGATTTCATATGGTTTTATGGGATTTACCTATTGAGATTGAATCTCAATGAAAAAGGGTAATGATGAGGTTTCTCCTTGAACTCCAATTGACCAAAGCACTTCAAACCCTAGCTAGCAAGCCCCTACTAGCTTCCACTATGGTAGAGGGTGATGTTGCAATTGATTAGAACCAATTTGGGCTTGATTTGGATATTAGGGAAGGAAATTTGGGGAGGAACTATTAGGGTTCTAAGAAGTTGTAAAAGAGGCAAAGGTTTTTGCTAAGGATGTTTTATAGGAGGGGGGCACTTTATGGCTGCCATAAGATGGATTAGGGTTAGGTTTTAGGTCTAGATGAGTGGCTAGGAGTTGTCCATCCAATTCTAGGCCTTCCTATTGGTTCAACTTGTCATAGGCTACCTTTTCCACAAATATCCTAAGACTAAAATATCTTACCTAGAAATATCTAGATATTAATAATCATGTCATGACTAGTTTAACCTAATCAATCAAGACTAATCTAGATTAGGCTAAGTTTTTAGGTCAAGTCTCAACCTAACAATTAGCATATATTTAATTAATACAAATTTGCAATTTCACAAAATTGTCCAAATGACCAAAATATTCCTAGGCTAAAAAGTTGTAATTAGCCATCCTAATCACATGACTAGGCTCCCATGGTCATGGATAGTCTCTAAGCTTAGCAAATTCTAGGGTTTAACTAGTTAACTATCAAAATCACAATTTAATATTTTAATTAGTTTTAAATTAACTAAAAATCACCCAAAATTATGAAAAACTGAGAAATGACAAAATTACCCTTGATTTCGAAAACAGGTAGTTACAGGTACGCCGTACTAAACTTCAGCTGCGTGCCCAAACTCTCCTGCAGAATCATCCAGTAGTACGAGGTGAACCGGGTATCCCTGTCGGATACGATGCTGACTGGAACTCCATACAACCTGTAAATGTTTCGCATGTAAAGAGTTGCTAACCTTTCCGTGGATAAACCAACCTTGAAAGGAATGAAATGGGAAGACTTGGTCAGTCTGTCGACTATCACCCATATAGCATCATTCTCTCCTTGGGATCTGGGTAATCCTATCACAAAATCCATAGTAATATGTTCTCATTTCTACTCCGGAATGGGAAGAGGTTGTAACAAACCTGCTGGTCTCTGGTCTGCCTTCATCTGCTGGCAGATCAAACATCTGGAGACGAATTCTGCCACGTCTCGCTTTATTCCAAGCCACCAAACATGGGTCATCATGTCCTTGTACATCTTGTTAGCTCCTGGATGTATAGAATGCTGCAACTGGTGTGCCTCCTTTATCAACTCATTCCTTAGTTCGCCAGTAGGTACGTAAATTCTTGTGCCGTGCCTCAATGCTCCATCTCCAACTATAGAGAAACCTTCAAGTGTTCCAGCTAACACTCGGTCTCTTAGCTTGCACAGTATCTCATCTTGGAATTGCGTCTCCTTGACTCTGCTGATCAGACTGGACTGCACTTGAAGCTACATCATAGGCGAGTCAACGCCTGGTACAACTGATTTTTTCCAAGCTTCAGCATAATTTTCTCTGGTAGCACGATCTTCAAACCTA
Organism: Iris pallida; assembly: GCA_029216955.1. NCBI lineage: Eukaryota > Viridiplantae > Streptophyta > Magnoliopsida > Asparagales > Iridaceae > Iris > Iris pallida. The sequence goes on along the minus strand of JANAVB010015599.1, from coordinate 129,392 downwards.
GCTTCTCCATATCTTCCAGCAAGTGACGATTCTTTGTCAAGAACATAGCCATCGGGTACCTGCTAAGTGCATCAGCGACCACATTAGCCATACCCGGGTGGTACTGCAGGTTGATGTCGAAATCTTTCATCAGCTCCAGCCATCGCCTCTGGCACATGTTGAGCTCCTTCTGAGTGAAGACATATTTAAGACTCTTGTGGTCTATGTATATGTCCACCTTTTCGCCACAGAGATAATGCTTCTACAATTTCAAGGCGAAGATGACTGCTGCTAGCTCCAAGTCATGCGTTGGGTAATTCTTCTCATGATTGCGTAATTGCCGGGATGCATAGGCAATTACCTTTCTATGTTGCTGTAGCACGCAACCCAATCCTTTGTCCGAAGCATCACTATAGATGGAAAATTTGCCTGATCCAGATAGTAGCGTCAAGATGGACACTGTTGTCAGCCTTCTCTTCAGCTCCTCGAATGACGCCTGGTACTCTTCAATCCAAATAAACTCTTCATTCTTTTGGGTCAGCTTCGTCATAGGCTCCGCAATCCTCGCAAAGTCCTTCACAAACTTCCGATAGTATCCAGCAAAACCCAAAAAGCTCATGATCTCTGCAACTGAGCTGGTGGCTGTCCAAGATTCAACTGCTGCTATCTTCTTGGGGTCCACAGATACACCTTCTCCTGTGATAACATGACCAAGAAATTCTACCTTATCCAGGAAAAATTCACACTTAGACAACTTACCGTAGAGCTTCTCCTTCCTCAGAGTCTCTAAGACAATCCGCAGATGCTTTTCGTGCTCCTCCTGGGTCTTTGAGTAAATCAGAATGTCATCGATGAAGATGACGACAAACTGGTCTAAGAACTCATGGAAGACCTTGTTCATGAGATTCATGAACACAGCTGGGGCATTGGTGAGACCGAAGGGCATGACCAAGAATTCATACTGACCATACTTGGTGTTGAATGCCATTTTCGGGATATCCTCCTCTCGAACCTTGACCTGATGGTATCCTGATCTGAGGTCAATCTTTGAGAACACCCTTGCTCCACTTAGATGATCGAACAGATCATCGATCCTGGACAAAGGGTACTTGTTCTTGACGGTGATGTTGTTCAGCGCCCGGTAATCAATGCACATCCGTACGGTTCCATCCTTCTTGGGCACGAACAAAACTGGTGCTCCCCAGGGTGAAGCTCCATCTCTGATAAATCCCTGGGCCTTCAGCTCATCAATCTGATCCTTCATCTCCTTGGCCTCCTTGGGGTCGACTCTGTAGCATCCTCGAAAAATGGGAGAAGAGCCGGGAACTAGGTCAATGGTAAACTCTACACCTCGATCAGGGGGTAAACCTGGAAGATTGTCGGGGAAGACGTCCAGGTATTCTGCTATCAAGGGATGAGGTGGTCCAGAATCTACTATGATGTAAGTGTAGGAAACACATCCCATGCTCTCAGGTGCTCGAGCTATCTCAAACTCTGGTCCTCCAGGTGGACTAAAGATAACACAGCCCCGACGATAATCTATCAAGGCGTGTTGCTTGCTCAGCCAATCCATACCCAAAACTATATCATAGTTAGGGAGAGGCATAACATGTAAGGGTGCTAGAAAGGTATAACCAAAAATGATGATGGGACAGGTACAAGTCTCTGTGATAGGGATAGGTCCCCCTCTAGTCATAACTCTATAAATCATCTTACTACACCCTACGTCTATATAATATGAAGCAACAAAATTTGAAGATATAAAGCTGTACGATGCTCCAAAATTAAATAGACATAAAGCTGGGTATGAGTGTAATAAGATGGCACCTGCGATGACATCTCCTTCTGGCTCTGGTTCTGCCTCAGGCTCCTCAACGGCCAAGGCAAAAGCTTGTCCAGCCCTGTGCTAGTTGAACCACTGCTGCTGGGAAGGAAGTGGACCTTTCTGCTGTCCAGGTCCAGCTCTGTGGAAAGCTGTAGGGCAGTCTCTGATCTGGTGGGTAGCAGATCCACAAACAAGGCATTGGCCCAATCTCTTCCTATAGATATCTGGTGAGTGTACGGGACTCTTACTGTAGGTGTAAGAGACGGTCTTTGGCTGATTTTGCTGGAGGGTCCTGTGGTGCTGCTGAGAGGGCTTGCTGCTGGTGTTGGGCCTCTCGAAACTTCCGTGGTGATGGCTGCTGGATACAGGGTGATCTCTCTTGGTACGGTCGGCTGAGCTGGCCTCTACGTCTTGGGCCACCTTAAGCATCTTATCGAATGTTTTAGCTCCGTTCGCAGCAACATGAGTGCGGATCTCCTCCCGCAATCCATGTCGGAACATTTGGGCACATTTCTTTGGGTCTGCAACCAGGCGGGGTGCAAACCTGCTAAGCCGATTGAACACAGATACGTACTCCTCCAGAGTATGGTCTCCTTGATTCAGGTCATGGAATTGCCTTCCCATGGCTTGCAGAGCAGCTTCTGGAAAGAACTTCCTCTTGAACTGCTTCTTGAAGGAACGCCAGGATATTCCTCCAGTCATAAATCTGGGCTCGTTCCGATACCATATGCTAGCAACATCTCGAAGTTGTAAAGCCACAGCCTCCACCATAAGTCCAGGTGGGATGCGAGCAACGCTGAGGAGTCGCTCCATGTCATCCAGCCACTCGTCCGCGTAGGTTAGACCTTCAGTCCCTTTGAAAGGCCGTGAACTCAAGTTCTTGAAACTCTCGATGTCCCTAACTTTCTATTGAATTAAAAGACCGTACATCAACATCTATATTTTTCCAATAAAACATAAATTATCAATTCACTTTTCTCATCTTGGCAGGCCTCTTCTCTGTCTGCGATGTTTGCAACGCTGCCATGGCAACATTGTGGGCATTCTCCATGCCTTCTTTCATAATCGTGGTTTACTCGCGATTCACTTCTGCTTGAGCCCTCTAGCCCTCAAGTACACCTCGTAGTAGACTTACATGGTCAGCATTGTCCACTAGTGCTGGTGGAGCAGCTGGAGAAACCACTTCAACAGGTGGAGTTGCGGTCCTCGGAGGGATCGGCGCTGCTGCATGCACTGTGGAAGTGTAAGCAGCACGCGGAGGCCGTACAATGTGAGGGCGATCAGTAAGCTGCAACGGTGAGGGGACTAACTGAGTCTGAGTTGGAGTATGCTCAGAGGATGAAACCTCCTCAACAGCAGGCCCAGAACGAGTATCTCTACCCTTCGCCATCTGCGAACAGGTTTTGGTACAAACATAAGCAAGGGAGCCTAATAAACTATAAGCAAGCAAAAATAGTTATTAAAGTATATACTTTCGGTCCAATAATGTAACAGGGTAAATGTTCTCTAGGTGTTCTATGTTGTTTCTAAGTCTGTTTTCCTAATGTCTCAACTAAACCTAGGTCAAGTCACATAACTGCGTGATGGTCTAGACTAAGTTGACTCGACCTGCATGGGCCACCACTAAAAATATGTCACGATCCGATCCCAATGTAGTGGATCTAGTCGGATCATGCCCAGCCTGCACCATTGTGAGACGGCGGCAGTAAGCTGTATCAAGCAGTAAAACATTACATGCAGAAACATGTAACAAAAATAAAACATTTTATTCAACTGGAAAAAATCTAAAAATAAAATAAACAACTACAATATTCATTTTATTGTAGGAACGAAATCGTAAAGCATAATACTCTAGAGGGGGGGTGAATAGAGTAGGCAGCGGAATATTGCTAATTAAAAATTTGTTAGCAGTTAGATCACAGATATAATAATAATCACAAAAAGTAAATGACAGAATTTAAAAGTGATCAGAAGGCAAACTCAAACACCGAGATTTATACTGGTTTCCCTCTTGTGAGGACTAGTCCAGTCGGAAGAACTCTAGCTTCCAGTTGAATCCACTATTGGAAAATCTCACAAGTTTTCATACGAAGTCCTTGCAACTTCTACAGACACGAGCTTTGATACGAAGAACTCGATCAACTTCAATTGTGAAGAGTTGTATCTTCTATCAAGCCTCTGATTACAATCGCTCTGAAACTTCTTGACCGTACCGTACTGGCAAATCGAGTAGAGGATTGTAACTGGCTTGGGATTTGAAAATAAAAGCTTTTAAGAACTCTTTGAAGAATGTAAGCTCAGGAAGAGAAGAGATTGAAAGTGAATTGGTGATTTGAAATGATCGAAATACTTCTCTATTTATAGTTTTTCCAAAGACAGAACTCTGACAGAATTCGGACAGAACTCTTTGTAACAAACCGTAACTGAAAGATGACCAAGTTCAAAAACCCAACGTTCACTAACGTTCCAAAAGGTCGAACTCTGGCCGAACTCGGCCCGAGTTCTCCTGGGGTTCTGTCAGTTCATTTTTGGAGAAAATAAATTTTAGCTTTTTGAAAGATCCTTCAGAAGCTTTTTGTAAAAAGAATATTTTTCAAAAACGTAGGTCATTTGCAAAGAATATGATGGTTTTGAAAAACGTTTTCGGATAGCCTATTTGCCAGTACGACTTGGTGTACACTGTATTCCTAGACTCAATAAAATAAAAAATTACATTGCATAATAGGAAGTACATTCGGAATGGCAAACGGCTTCAGTCTTGAACATTGTTGATATCCATTATTGAGCAGTGTCCAAAACGTCGTAGGTAAATATCTGAGTTGACTTGAATTTATATCGAGACAGAGTTTGATCAATTATTAAAATCAGGTTTGACCATGACCAATGGGCCAACAATCTCTCCCATTTTGATAATTGACAAACCTTGCCGATATAACATCTAAGCTTGGAATCAATTCAAAATAGTAATCAAAAGTAATTGTTCATAACCTGTATTTCACTTGAACGAAAAAAATGTTAGATCTTATTTCTCTCCCGTTGTCACTTAGCAAAATAATTGCAAAAGAGAAAGCTCCCCCGCAATAAATGCATAAGTAACAAACAGTGAAGAAACACAATAAACATAGATAATCACGACAGGCATGGTAGAAACAGTAAACATAGTAAGATAAACAGATAGTCTATAGAAAACAACACAGGCATGTATTTGTCATAGGCAGTATTTGATAAAGAATGAAGCAACAAAAGATAGATAGTGCTACCATAATACTGAAACACATAAAGTGCTGAATAATAGACTAAGATGCCAAAACTGAGGCATAACCAAAAACTATGTCCATGAATAGTCACATAATAGAAAAAGTGCTGATAATAACTAAAAAGTACTGATAAAATCTTAGAATGTCGGAGCATTTCCAAGTAAACATAAGACAAAAGTAACATTCTCAAGAATCTAACATCTCAAAACTCTTCATCATCATCATCAACGTCATCAGCTGCAGCTCCAGCATGTCCAGATGGACCAGCTCTAGAAGTACCAGCGCCAGAAGTACGAGGAGTGGGACTAGTGGTACGATACCAATCATAGGCGTTCCCTGGCTGGAACAGAGAGTGGACCGCCTCGTCGTCAATACGGTAGCCAGAAACAGAAGGGTCTCAAGGTAAAGAGCTAGCAGAATGACCCGTCTGTGCAAACCTCAGATCAGCGAAGGAGTTGGCAATCGCCTGGAACCGAATCACATCACGGAACTCGTGTTCCCTAGAGGTCTCAACATAAAAAGACTGCAGATCTGATAAGTGCTGATGGATACCCTCAAATGTCATAGGGTAAGAATGAGGAGGAACAGGTGCTATGGGAGTAGGTGCAGTAGGTGGAGGAACAGATGCAATGCTGCGACGAGAGAGTTTGAGAAACTTGGGCTCGGGGTCGACAGCACAAGTAGATAAATTAATATCAAATCTCTGAAAAATACGAAGAATAAGCATCGCAAAAGATAGGTTGCGGTCTCTCCCGCGACATCTACCCATCATCTAAATGATAGTCTTAGGGGCAGAAAAAGGAATCCCCTTAAGAATATGATAGAGAGCAGAAAGCTCAAGTGCAGTGACATCATCTTTAGAAGTGGATTTTGGAAGTAAGGTAGAATAGATGATGCGATATAATTCGTAGTTAAACAAGTTCAAGTTACTAGCCTTGAACTTTCCAGGAAGAATGCGTGCGGGCGCACAAAGTTCATTCTTGAAACTAACGAGTGTCGTGCCATCGGGGAAATCAAAATCAGTGATGTCATCGAGCGGTGCACCTTCATTTGGGATACCAAGGATTTTCACTAACGTTTCATCAATGAATTCGATATCAATTCCTCCAACACGTGTCCTCGCTGTAAAAGTGTCTAACACGAAATTATAATAGAATAATCTAATGGCATTAGTGGCAATAGAGAATTGTAAGGTGACAAAATATTGTAACCCTAATGCCTCAAAGTAAGGGCGGTGATCCGAAAAGATAGTCCACTTAATCGATGATCCGGTGCAAATAGTACGCATGATAAAATCGGCGTAACACAATAAAGCTTGATAGGAAGTTTTAAAGTAAAACTCATCCGACGCACCATCGTCCGATTGGACCGGAGAAAAGTGGCAATCCGTATGCGGATCTGAAGACGATGCCTCTTCACTGGCATTGGTCTTCTTCCTCTTGAAGGGATTGAACTTAGGCATTCTTTCCCAAAAAAATCTACAAACCCCAAGAAAAGTAGAGAAAAGAAGGGATTATACCTTCTAAGAGTTGGATATGTTGTAGAGGATGACGTTCTCCGCACGAATCCAAAGTTTTGACGAGAAACTCCACAAGGATTGGAAGAACAATGAGGGAGAAGAAGCTAGGGTTTCGGAGGGGCGTTACTGCTGTTATGAAGATGTGGGAAAGAATGAAGAAGAAGGAAGCCTTGGGTTGGTACTGGTATATATAAATACCCAGCCGAACTCTGGCCGAATTCGGACCGAACTCGGGCCGAATTCGCCAAGGGTTGCCTGGCTATATATATATATAAAAAAAATTCAAATGAGGCTACATTCTTTTTCATTAATTCGTTTCAAATGCTTAATTCAAAGTTTAGTAATTTTAAATCTCAAAATAATATAATTAATATTATTTTACAAATTAATATTCTTTACTCAGCATCTGTCTCAGATTAGCTGTAGGAGTACTGTTCCAGCTAACGGAGGTTCACCGGAGAACTCTTAAATACCGCTTCGCTTCGACCGTAGTCGTGGTGACAGACAGACTCTTTTTAGGCTTGTCTCGAAAACAGTTTATGAGTATCGAATAAATAATTAATAAAACAAAATTAATTAATATTATTGATATCTAAAATTCCTAATTCTCGACGTAAATAGTTGAAACGATCTTCCGCTAAAGGTTTTGTGAGTATGTCAGCTAATTGATTCTGTGTGTCTATGTATACAAGGTCTATATCTCCATTTTGTTGATGATCTCTAAGAAAATGATGTCGAATCTCGATATGTTTAGTACGAGAATGACATATAGGATTCTTAGTCAAATTAATAGAACTAGTGTTATCACAAAAAATTGGTATGTGTGAAAAATGCAATCTATAGTCTTCTAAGGTTTGTTTCATCCACAAAATTTGTGTACAACAACGTCCTGCGGCGATATACTCAGCCTCGGTTATTGATAATGCAACAGAATTTTGCTTTTTACTAAACCAAGAGACTAGAGCTTTTCCTAGGAAATGATATGTGCCGCTAGTACTTTTTCTATCTACTTTGTATCCAGCAAAATCAGCAACGGAATAACCGGTTAGGTCAAACGACGTGGTTTTGGGATACCATAAGCCGACAGAAGAAGTGCCTTTAAGGTATCGAAAGATACGCTTAACTGCGCACAAATATGATTCCTTAGGATTAGCTTGAAAACGTGCACATAAGCAAATACTAAACATAATGTCTGGTCGACTAGCAGTCAAATATAGTAAGCTACTGATCATACCTCGATACTTACGTATGTCGACAGGTTTGCCTTGTTCATCAATATCAAGCTTGGTTGAAGTCGCCATTGGAGTGCTAAGTGGTTTTGCTTCTTCCATGTCGAACTTCTTCAATAGATCCTTTGTGTACTTAGCTTGATTTATGAATGTCCCATTGTTGGTTTGTTTGAATTGCAGTCCGAGAAAGAATTTCAGCTCTCCCATCATGCTTATCCCAAACTCATTCTGCATACACTTTGAAAATTCTTGACAAAGAGATTCATCAGTAGATCCAAAGATAATATCATCTACATAGACTTGAATCAAAAGAATATTATTATTCAAAGACTTTATAAACAAAGTAGTGTCAACCTTTCCCTTTGAAAAACCGTTATCAAGTAGAAAAGTGCTTAGACGATCGTACCAAGCACGAGGGGCTTGTTTCAAACCGTATAAAGCTTTCTTCAACTTGAAAACATATTCAGGAAATTTGAAATCAGTAAAATCGGGTGGTTGAGCTACATAAACCTCTTCTTTTATAAACTATTTCAAAATGCGCTTTTGACATCCATTTGAAATAACTTGAAATTATAAAAACATGCAAATGCACATAACATGCGAATGGATTCTAATCTCACAACTGGAGCATAAGTCTCATCGTAGTCGATACCTTCTTCCTGATTGTATCCTTGAGCTACGAGTCGAGCCTTATTACGAGTCACTAAACCATTCTCGTTCAGTTTATTTCGGAATTCCCATCGGGTGCCAATGACCGGATGATCAATAGGCTTGGGAACAAGTTCCCAAACTTGATTCCGTTCGAATTGGTTTAATTCCTCTTGCATAGCATCTAACCAAAAATTATCACTACATGCTTCATCAATATTTTTGGGTTCAAACTGCGAGACAAAAGCAACACAAGAAGCTATATCTTTATTAGAGGAACGAGTACTTACACCCTTGGTAATCTCACCAATTACCAAGTCCTTTAGATGACTAGCCAAGAATCTCATCTCTTTTGGTGTAGTCTCAGGATTGCTAGTTCCGGCTTCTTTTCTTGGAGGTTCATCTGATACCTGATGTGATGGTTCTGTATCTTTGTGTGACGGTTTTGTAGTAGCTGTACTTGGTGCGATTATGTCTTCATTGTCATCATCATCTAAGTGTTGATTTAGCTCATCAAACTTGACGTTGATAGATTCTTCAATGATCATGGTTCTTTTGTTGAAAACTATATATCCTTTGCTCTTTGCTGCATAACCTAAAAATATACCTTTATCGGCCTTTTCATCAAATTTACTCAAATTATCTTTGGTATTAAGAATAAAACATTTACAACCAAAGATTTTGAAATAAGAAACATTTGGTGTTCTATCAAACCATAATTCATAGGGAGTCTTCTTCGATATAGGTCGAATTAGAACCCTATTGAGAATATAGCAAGCTGTATTTACAGCTTCAGCCCATAAATATCTAGGTAGACTAAACTGGTTTAACATAACTCTAGCCATTTCAGATGGAGTTTTGTTCTTACGTTACACAACTCCATTTTGTTGCGGAGTCCTAGGGCAAGAGAATTTATACAGATAACCGTGTGTGTCACAAAATTGTTTGAATTCAGTATTTTCAAATTCGCCGCCATGATCACTACGAATGCGAGTAATCATGAACCCTTTTTCATTCTGTACTTTCTTGCAAAAGGTGACGAATTCTGATAATGCATCATTCTTGCGTGCAAGAAAATAAACCCATGTATATATAGAGAAGTCATCTATAATGACAAATGCATATAACTTACCACCTAGACTAGTAATTCTGCTGGGTCCAAATAAGTCCATATGCAACAATTGTAAAGGTCTAGTGGTACTTACAACGTTCTTGGATTTGAATGCGGATTTGGTAGCTTTGTTCTTTTCACATTCACTACATACCGTATCCTTCTTGAAAGAAATATCTGGTAAGCCGCGTACCAACTTCTTCGTAGATAATCTTGAAATTGTATCCATGTTTGTATGACCGAGTCTCATATGCCATAGTTGACTCTCAATACTTTTGGCCATCAAACATCTACATGCTGTGTTAGCATCTTCCAACAAATAGAATACATATATATTGTCTTCCCTAATACCTTCAAATATAATACTGCCAGTTGAACTATCAATAATAGTACATTTATCTTTTATGAAGTTAATGCCATAACCGTGATCAGCTAAATAGCTTATGCCGAGCAGATTATGTTTTAACTCGATAACAAGACAAACATCAATAATCACTGGATAGGAAGCCTTACCAATGTCATCGATACCGATTATGTACCCTTTCAAATTATTACCGAAGGAGACGTATCCTTCTTTATTCCTCTTCGACAGTGTTGCAAATAATGAAGCATCACCGGTCATGTGCCGTGAGCAACCGCTGTCGAGGATCCATTTGCTCCTAGCATATGAAGGGTGTCCCACCTACAAAATAATTTGCAGATGAAACTTTTGGTACCCATTTCTTGTAAGGTCCTGACTGGTTAGTTTTCGGTATCCATGCATAAATATTTAAATCTACTAACTTTTTGATTTTACATGCAGAAGATATATGACCAATGAAGCCACAATAATGACATTTAGCATGTTGAGTGTTGAAAGTAGTGTGAGGTGCATGATTGGTAGGTTTTGGTTTTCTAGTATAGAAGAATGCATGCCTATTAGTCTTCTTGGGCATAGTCTTGGTATGGTTTGGTCTGACAGTGTTGGACGTGTTCCGATGATTCGGTAATTGACACGTGTTAGAATAGGAAGCAGCAACTTCAGGCCATTTTCCTAAACTAATTTCCAACTTTTGGAAGTGTCATATAATCTAGTATAGTCAGATGTGAGTGATTCTAATCTAACATATGCACACTGGAGACTCTTTCTCTCCTTAGATAGGTCTTCCTTTAACAGGATAATAGTTTGGTCTTTTTCTTCGGATAGCTTGACAGTCTCGTGTAACAACAATTTAATAGAAGAAAGCTCACCAGACTCATTTGAAGAGTCATTATCTTTAACCTGATCTAGTAGGTCGATAAGTCTTCCTATTTCACCTTTGTACTCTTTGAGTACCTTCTTAGAGGTTTTATATTTGCTATGCAGTTTCCTGTAATCATCTAACAGTTCACTGAAAGCCTCTCCTAGTTGCTCAAAGGTGAAATCATCATAAGGATTAAATAGAGGATTAGTGATTACCTGATCGCAAGCCATCAAGTACACATTTGCAGCGTCATCTGATTGTTCATCTTCTGATTCGCTGGCTTCACTTTTATGCCATATGCTTGTGTTGGCGTACTTTTTTTATGTTGATTTCTTCAGGTAGCCTTTGTCATATTTGTTGTTTTTCTTTGATGATGATGCTGAGGGACAATCTTTCTTCATGTGTCCTTTCTTCTTGCATCCGTAGCAAATAGGATCTTCCTCGTTGTTGTTGTTGTTGTCTTTGCTGTCCTTTGTTCTTCTGTTAAATCTCATGAATTTCTTGAACTTTCTTACCAGAAGAGCTTGATCTTCAGAGTCGGAGTCACTGTCGTCGGAATCATCTTCGATGGTTCTTCTATGTTGAGCCTTGAGAGCGATCATCTTCTCTGACTTTTTCTTTGGTATAGCATCTTCAAAGTCTTGAAGTTCTAACTCATGAGTGAGTAGCTTACCCATGAGTGTTTCTAGAGACATTGTTGAGAGGTCATTCCCTTCAATGATTGATGTATCCTTTGGAATCCAGTTCTTTGTAAGGGCTCGTAGAAGTTTACGAATCTTCTCATGGTTACTGTAATCCTTGCCTAGTGAGGACAGAGGATTTACAATATCCAAGAATCTTGTAAATATCTGAGTGACTGATTCACTTAGCTTCATTTTGAACGCCTCATACTCTTGAGTAAGTCTGCTAATCTTTGACTCCATGACTTGTATTGTTCCTTCGTGGGTTACTTCGAGAAGTTTCCACACTTCGTTTGATGTTGTGCAAGTAGACACCCTGTTGAATTCAGTTCTGTCTAAAGCACAAAATAAAGCATTAATAGCACGTGCGTCAAGATTGGCCTTTTTTTTTTCTTCCTCTGTATATTTGTCATTGGATTTTTCAGCTAAAACACCATTAACATAAATACGAGGTGGCTTTTTATAGCCATCAATAACTACAGACCATAAGTCAAAATCAAGAGATTTCAGAAAGAAACTCATACGTATTTTCCAATAAGTGTAGTTTGTGCTGTCAAACAGTGGAGGTCTGTTTGTGGCTTGGCCTTCACTTATGAATTTCACAGTTGCCATGTGTAATGCTGTGATCTATATAAAAATTGAATATAACTGCAATTTTACCTTGCTTTACCGGTATAACCTGCTCTGATACCAATTGTAGGAACGAAATCGTAAAGTAGAATACTCTAGAGGGGGTGAATAGAGTAGGCAGCAGAATATTGCTAATTAAAAATTTATTAGCAGTTAGATCACAGATATAATAATAATCACAAAAAGTAATTGACAGAATTTAAAAGTGATCAGAAGGCAAACTCAAACACCGAGATTTATACTGGTTTCCCTCTTGTGAGGACTAGTCCAGTAGGAAAAACTCTAGCTTCCAGTTGAATCCACTATTGGAAAATCCTGTAAGTTTTTATACGAAGTCCTTGCAACTTCTATAGACGCGAGCTTTGATACGAAGAATTCGACCAACTTCAATTGTGAAGAGTTGTATCTTCTATCAAGCCTCTGATTACAATCACTCTGAAACTTCTAGACCGTACCATACTGGCAAATGGACTAGAGGATTGTAACTGGCTTGGGATTTGAAAATGAAAGCTTTTAAGAACTCTTTGGAAGAATATAAGCTCAGGAAGATAAGAGATTGAAAGTGAATTGGTGATTTGAAATGATCGAAATACTTCTCTATTTATAGTTTTTCCAAAGACAGAACTCTGACAGAATTCGGGCAGAATTCAGACAGAACTCTTTGTAACAAACCGTAACTGAAGGATGACCAAGTTCAAAAACCCAACGTTCACTAACGTTCCAAAAGGCCAAACTCTGGCCGAACTCTGGCCGAACTCGGCCCGAGTTCTCCTAGGGTTCTGCCAGTTCATTTTTGGAGAAAATAAATTTTGGCTTTTTGAAAGATCCTTCAGAAGCTTTTTGTAAAAAGAATATTTTTCAAAAACGTAGGTCATTTGTAAAGAATATGATGGTTTTGAAAAACGTTTTCGGATAGCCTATTTGCCAGTACGACTTGGTGTACAACGTATTCCTAGACTCAATAAAATGAAAAATTATATTGCATAACAGGAAGTACATTCGGAATGGCAAACGGCTTCAGTCTTGAACATTGTTGATATCCATTGTTGAGCAGTGTCCAAAACGTCGTAGGTAAACATCTGAGTTGACTTGCATTTATATCGAGACAGAGTTTGATCAATTATTAAAATCAGGTTTGACCATGACCAATGGGCCAACAATTATTACAAAAGATTTTGAAAGGAAAGTAAAGAAAAGTGCTAAGCCAACATTCTAGGGTTCAGATGTTCCTGGTTCAGCCTCTGCGGGACCCAAGTCTGTCCCATAGAAAGTACAGTAAGGCAGCTCCTCTTCGTCGCAATCACCTAAAAATGTTGTCTCCAGTCAGGAGGGAGCAATTACATATTTCATCCACATCTAGCAATTCTAAATTAATAATAAATGTAAAAAAAATTAATAATAAATGTAAAATGCGAGACAGTTAAAGAAATATTATATTTTTTGTATTTAATAGTAAAAAGACCAACAAGCAAGATGATGTCAATGTCCAGAATGATGCAATACCAAGCTAGTGTTTGAGTATGTAACAGGGCCTGTGACCGGCTGGTGAGGCAATATGTATACTAACGTTTCGGCCGAAACGAATAGTATATGGTACGGCTTAACCCCCTGTGTGGTAGGGGTTAGCGCGAGACAATAAATGATCAATATTTGGCTTTGATCACAGACGTTATACTACTTCCCCAAGCAATCCCCAAGTCAATGAGTCAATAATTAATAATCAATAACTAACATGTCAAGATAGCCATCCATCAACCTATGTGGAGTCCGAGAGAGATCCACGATGAATCAGTGTAACTATACTACATGTAACTAACTGATGCATACATTTAATTATCAAAATAAAACGCAGACATGGAATAGATATGAAACTTGTCTCAGAATATTCTTTGACTTGGCAGCAACCAGAAAGTGATTGCTAGGGTTTACGAATCAGAACCTACAAGATTGTAACGCCAGTTTTAGTAACCAGGATTACGTCCTAAATCGAAGGTACAACTAGGCCAAGTCTACAGGTTGGTGATCCTAATTGGAAACCATTTGTACATAAAGATAGTTTTTGTTACAAAAGTGATATTAATATATAACTATTTAAGTAAATATAGGTTTTGTCGTATAAATAATTTTTAAGAAAATTACTAAAGATGTATTTCTTTGAATCTAATAATTTTGTAGAAAAATAGATTTATCTAAATAATATTTGAAAGTAGAATTTATTTATTGGGATTAATAATTAACAAAATGATTTTCCTTAGAAAATACCTTTTAACCCTTTTTCGTAATTTAAAAAAGAAATTAACTTTTTAAATACTAAAATAGCACATTTGCATAAAAATATAATTTTTTTACCAAAATTATGATTTTAAAATAATACAAAACATTTCGATTATTAATATTAATTGACCATCTTTTTACCAAAAACTAATTATTTTAACAAATAAAAATCTTTTATGAAAATTACTCAGCTTTTCTTTATTAATCTATTTACCAAAAACTTTTTTGATTTAAAAACACTTAAAAGGAGAATATATGTATAAGAAATTAATTATACAATTTTACCTACAACTTTTACATAAAGAGTATTAATTTTAACAAAACTTTATTTACTAATACTTTAATAACACTAGAACTTTTGTTAACCATTTACTAAATGATTATTAGATTTTTAGAAATACAACCCAGTTTATAATCACATAATTAAACAATCTAATTCATTAATCCAGATTTTAATTAATTAAAGATTAAACAACAGTAACCTAAACAAAGTTTCCTAAAAAGTAATTATTACAAACCATGCTACTAATTAACACAACAGAACTAAAACACAATTCTACATAAACCAATTAATCCACAGAACGGTCTCTAAGGCCGAATATGAAATATGGGTTCTGTGAAGATATGACAGAAAGAAAGGGAAAGGATTTACCCAAGGCTTGCACGAAGGAGTACCGAGGGGAGGCCTCGGACTCGGAACAACGCCGGGAACGATGAGCATGGACACGTGCGCGCACACGAGCGGACACGTGGACGAAGGTGTCCAGAAGCGGGGCGCGTGCGGGACTGGCGGACGACGACGGGCGGCTGCTGCCGGGCGGGCGGCGGGCGATTGCTCGAAAATGGGGAAAGTGGGGTCTGGATTCGGAGAGGGCGGCGAGGGGAGCACGGTGGCGGTCGCGGATTTGGATTTAGTGGAGATTTGAGAGAATTATGGAGTTTTTGAGGAGAAAATGATTTGTGAAGCTTCTGGTGTTTCTCCTCTACTGGGGGATATTACGGGAGATGAAAAAGAAAGAAGGAAGAGGACGTGGGTGTGTGCGCGGGATGAGTGGATCTGAGAGGGAGAGCCGGTGAGTGGGGAAGAATGGATTTTTTGTTGGGTGAACCTAGTGGGTTTAAGTCATTGGGCCAAAATGGTTGGGCTGGATTTAAGGCTCACAAACAATAATAAATAAATAAAATACGCAAACAAAACATAGATCTTACAGCTTGAATTTAAGTCATTGGGCCAAAGGGTTTTGAGTTTAACCAAATAATTAATAAATACAATAGAATTACAAGCATGTGCTTCACACCATGATTCACCTCTTCATCCATAACAAGCTTATCAATACTTATTGATAACCAATTTTCTTAGGTAAAGTAACCAAAAAAAATTTCCCTAAAAATCTCATAAATTCTATATTGCTCTAAAATGATGTAACTAGGAATTATAAGTCATACTAAAGTCTTGGTTATCATTTATATTCGATTTCTTTTTGTCATTGGTTATAGGCTTAGGAATGTGGTCCTGCTAATTTCGAATCACACAAAATTTCATATATCATATTTCACATGCATTTAGTATTTTAATTAGGTTTCTCGATCAAAATAAAAATAATTTTTTTATCCAATCTCTATTTTGATGTTTCTAGTATTAATTAGGGAATTATGGTTTCTTAGGAAGCGAATGCTACATCCTTTTGTTTTTCTTTTTATGTGTGTTGAGTTTAGAACTCAAGCCCAAAACCTTCCAAAAAACACTATTTAGTATGCTATTTAGTATGCTATTATGTGAATTAGACTTGTCTAGTAATTTCTTGTAACTCTTACCAACTAGCTTTTCTGAAGAAACACTAGCCGATGCAAACTTAGAAAGTTCGGTTTTACTGTCAAATGATTGTCCCTAGTTTTTTTCCTATAAATTGGTTGCAAGTACTTGACGAATACTCAATTGCTTGGCAAACTCGCATTAAATACATCGCGATGACAACAATAACTAATCAAAAAAGAAACAAAGATCATAATCAAGCAAATATTGGGATCCTCTAATGCTAATATCTCTTATTGTCCTATAATGAAATGCAAATATGGAAGAATGTGTAATATACGAGAATTTTTTTGGCCAATATCTCAATAATATATATTAATATATTATGCATTCTTCTATACTCTCTTGACATTATGTTGCATTATGACATAATGATATTTTGTTTGGTTAGCATACCAATGGGACAAGGATCCTTATTTTATGTCTAGCCAAGCCTCCACATAGAATTATACCCTACTTTAAAGAGTTCTTTGGTTCTAAGGATTAAAGTGACCCAAAGAACTTAGAGAATCCATAAAACCTTTTTGTCGCCGTACCTTCAAGTTGTGTACCCTTCTTGTTATGTTTGTTTTATAGAAGCATAATAAATAAGTTTGAGAGTTGGTGGGATGATTCTCAATCTATACTTTTTACAGAGAGGTTTGAAAACGGTTCAAAATGAATCGTTTAAGGCATAATAAAATTAAAAAATAAATAAATTTTAACTAATTGTTTAACTACTGAATAATATTCAATTATAGTTAAACATCTTTAACTCATGCTGTTAAGTTAGAAGATATTCTCCTTGGCTGAGCGGTTTTAATTTCCACATGACATAGTATTCTATAATAATTTATAATTTAAATTATTTTTTAATAATTTTTTTACGTGCATACAATACATATATACGTTACTAGTTAATTATAAAGAATTTTATTAGTAGGGGACCAGCTAAAAGAGAAACCCACTAGTTCTTTGGTTCTTTGTATTTTTTTTCCTGATCTTGAGGATTATATAATCCTACTTGACTGTGGGACAATGATCCAAATTTCCAATTCTTGCTTCATTGGTTTTCTAGATTCTTATAAATAAACACATGAACCATGTTGAGTTCAAACAGATACTACTTGGATCATTGTGTGCGCATTACGTATGCACGTCATGTTTATGCATATTTATGACTTTTTATTTGGATATTTTGAAGAAGTGGGAGTTAGAAGTAAAAAAAATCGTAAAAATTGGTGTTTGGATGATTGTTGAAATGAGTTGAAAAATGTAACTTTTGTACTTTATATGTTTTGTTTGTAATGCAGTGGTAGTTGAGAAGTGATACGGTGATTCTCTTATGAAAAAGTGAGCTTACCCTCCTTCCTAACTCGTTTGTTTGTCTCACTTTTTTGTAATTGTTGATTATTATGAATTAGCACAAATAATAATACAACACAAAAAATAAGACAGAAAAATTAAATTAATTAGCAAATAGTATATTTGATAATAAACTTAGCAAATAAAAAAATATGATCAGACATATTTTCATTAACATATTTGTCTATCTATTTTTGTAATTCTTGCTAATTTGTATTAACACATAATTATTAAGACAATTTTTTTAAAAGAAATTAGAAATATAATAATTAATAAAAATATGTATACATTTGAGTAAACAATATTAACGACCATCACATTATATATTTTTTTTGTGAAGTAAGAGGGGGAGTTCAGCTCTCACTTTTTTCTTCCTGAAATGGTAAAGTCACTAACGAAGCCGACATGAAATTAAATAGTCATCCCATCAATTTTCCCCCCTTTTATTCAGCTTTAACCAAACATCCTAACTTCACATCCTATATTTTTTTTACAAAAAATTTGAGTCGTACCTCACTTTATTGGTCATATTTTAATGTGTATCTCACTGCTTTATCTTAATGTAAGTTACTTTCCACATTTTTCGGATTTCGTCTAAAACCGACGGTCAACGTGTTTGACCAAATTTTTATGACAAAAATGCCCTCTTCTTCTTCACAGAAGCCCCTTGCCTCCCCGTCCGTGCTCGGCCTCCCTCTCCCGTCTCGCTCAGCCCTCTACCATCACCACCATCATCACCACCATCACCACCACCTTCACCACCACCACCATCACCATCACCACCACCACCACCACCTTCACCAACGCCAACTGTCACATCCAGTTTTCAAGAACAGGGATATTTTGGTCATTTTTTATTTTAGAATATTTTGAATTTATTTTATTATTTATGATATTGTTTTGGGGTTATTTGAGTCGGGTTCGAATTTTAACTCAATCCGACTTGTATCGGGGACCCGGGGTAACTTTGACTCTAGTGGGATCCACTCATTAGTTAGACATGGCCCACATGAAAATATTTTAAGTTAGTATAGTTAGACTAATATTCATGACTAGGTTTTGTTGATTAGAGACTTAAACAAGACTATTTTAGCCCCAAACCAAAATCCTATTTTTTAATTTAAACCAATAGTACCCATAGAGGGCATTTTGGACATTTTAAAATGGGGACAAACTTCCCATATGTGGCCAGCCATGAATAGGAGGGGATGAGTCACTTCTCATTTGTTCTTGGCCACAAATTTTCTCTCTCTTGTTCTTCCCCAAATTTGAGAGGAGTCTCTATTGATTTCATCCCCAAATCAATACTTTCCTCCATCAAAACTTCATCATTTCTTCTCTACTCCATAAAGGGAGGGTGCTAGCTAGGTTTGGGAGGATTTGGCTTTGGTTCGTGTCCATTTGGAGATCCCTTCGTGTCGGTACCTTATCGGAAGGAGTTCCTTTGGATTTCACCTCCCGGAAGGTAAAATCTACCCTCTATTTTAATCCTACATGCATATAGGATTATTTTGAACCCATAGGAATGACCCTCATGGTTGTGTCTCCATTTGTGTCCATTTCGTGTCCATTTGGAGCTATTAGGAGTGTCCTTGTTGTGCTTTGTGTCTATGTGGAAAAACCCCCAATATTGGACACTTGTGTATAAATAATTTAATACATGTTTTAATATTAGATTTTTATATGTTAGAGATGTGTTATTGCTTGTCATTACATTTTTCTCCATGTATCATAATATATATACAAGTATTTATATTATTGAATGTATATATATATATATATATATATATATATATATATATATATATATATATATATATATATATATATATATATTTTTTTTTTTTTTTTTTTTTTTTTTTTTTTTTTTTTTTTGCTTATTGCTTATCAATCTCTCTTATATATATATATATATATATATATATATATATATATATATATATATATATATATATATATATATATATATATAAGAGATTGATAAGCAATAAGCAAAAGCAGCAATAAGCAGCAGCAGTAGCCAAAAGCAGCAGCAGCTTCTGTAAGCAATGACAGCAGCTTCTGCAAGCAGTAGCAGCAGTTTCTGGAAGCAGTGAGCATAAGCAGTACAATAAGCAGCAGCTTTTCAGCAGCAGCTTATTGACAGCTTTTTAAGTTTTTAAGTCTTTAGTTTTAATCCATTTAATCCCATATTTCCTTTATAATTTAGCCCCCTTCCATTTAGCCATTTTTCTATATTAGTTAGCCCTTGTTAGATAGAGTTTGCTACCAAGTTGTTAGATATTTGTTAGTTAGGATTGTTAGTAGATGTTAGCTTATATGTTAGTATAAGTTAGGATACGAGATGTTAGATTTGAGAGTTGTGGACCTAGTAGGGTGTGTTTAGTGAGTGTACCAGATAAGTTAGTATCCTAATAGAGCTAGTATAGTTGGATAGTGTTAGGAGAGTGGTATCTCAAGATACCATAGGGTGTCTCATGATACTTTAAGGTAATTTTGAGAGTGACCAATATAGGGATAAGATGGACTGGATGGGCTAGATACCTAGATTTCTGGGTTGGTAATATCTAGATAGGTTAGTGTCTAGCTACCCTAAGAAGTCTAGGTCAGTCTACCAAGGTTAGGAAGGGTTGCCTATGTATCGGGACAAGGTATCGGAAATACTTTGTGAAGGGTAATAGGTAAGGTTAAGGTAATTACCTAGAAACTAAGGTATGAGTCTAAGGTGTTAGGATATGGTTAAAAATTGATTGTCTTGGTTGGTAATGGTTAGGATTAGTGCTCTTAGACTAGTTTTGACCTCGGTTGACCGTTTTGACCAAAAGTCAACGAAAGTCAACCGAAAGTCAAACTTAGCCTAAAAGTGACTAAAATTGACCCGAAACCAAACCAGAGTTAACCAGTTGACTGAAAGTCAACAGTTGGTCAACATTAGTATAGTTTGACCTAGGATTGACCTAGAGTTGGCCAGGGTTGACCAGTTGACCAAAAGTCAACTGTAAGTCAACCTTTGACCCAGTTTGACCTAGTTTGACTTGGATTGACTTCCTGTGACCTAGTATGACCTAGTATGATCTAGTATGACCTAGTTTGGCCTAGTATGACCTAGTTTGACTTAGACTTGTATATCATGACTTAATTAGTTTCCCTTTCATTATTAAACCATGTTTTGACTTATAGTATCTCATCTTTAGGTCTATGATTACTCTGAGCATCTGTTCACCTTATCAGCTCAGGACCACATGCGAGTACATTCACTGATAGTTTTCATTGTCTTGATATCTGCTATATCCGATTCAGTTGTAGTGTCTTACTTGATTTTTCGACACGATGGTTCACGGACTAGTATATGTTGGATCATGACATGAGATGTTGTTCCTGGATTTTCTTGGTATATTGGTACATTTTCTGTCTTGTTCCCTGTACTTATATAGACACTGATTCCTGAGAGGGTGTAGCTACCCTCTTAGGGAATCCCGTGTCATGACGTGTCATGTCCGGATCCATTATACTATTCGGGGATAGGGAATTATTAGGGGCTATGTGATCAAAGCCACCATGTCACTATATTCTTGTGCTTGCACCACCCTCACTTCATGTAGGGTGTAGCGAGATCTTATTTCTTGTGCTCGTTATCCAGGTTGGCCGGCATGACCCTTTTTAGTAATTTTTATGTGATTGTCGGAACAAGTGGATAGCCTGTCCTGTAACTTTCCCAAGCCGATCACATAACGCTCTAATAATTCATGGTACATTTTATATTTATTTTATCACATCATATATCTTGCTCAGTTCTACATTCAGTACTTTTGTTACCATGTTATGATATTCAGTACTCACATGTTCTACATGATCTTATGCTAAACCTTGATTGGAGGCTAAGTTCTGTTCGGGAGAAGGGTTACAACCCCGGTCCTTGTTTGTTTTATGGGTTGTAACTCGGCTTCCGAATAGCTCCCAAGTCATCCTATATCTTTGTCTTGTATTTTATTATAATTGTCTCTTATAGAATTTGTCAATTCATATGGAACACCTGTTAGTGTTTGTACTTACTCATTTTTCTGACAGGATATCGTTAATATATTACAGATGATTCAGAGGCAGACTGCTCGACCTACTATGGAGTCGGTGCAGGTGGAGACTTAGGCCAGGACTGTGACTTGGCAGTTGAGCCACTAGATTTTGTACACCTGGACTAGTATAGCTTAGTTAGGTTTGTCTGGACTGCGATCCAGCAAGTGTTTTCAGACTGTAGTTTTTATATTATATTTTGAGTTTTTGTGATGTATTTATATCTCTGAGCTTGTGTTGGATCTTGAACTCCTTTCCAGTTTTCCATTCTATTATATTTTTATTTTGTGCTATCTATCCTAGTTTGTCTTGTGATCGAGTTACGCCATATTATACCTCCGTACGGAGATGACAGGTACCCTTATATTTTGTCTAGTTGTAGTATTTATAGACGACCTATACAGCGTTCTACTACCGATTCTGCGACGTAGGCTGGACGTAACCATGTACTCGTACCCCTAATCAGGGTGCGGGTCGTGACACATTTTTGTGGTAGCCCATGCAGGTCAGAGTCGCAACTAGTACAATTTCATAGTGCTGCTTGACTTAGAGCGCTGCTACGAGCTGCTATTAGGATATAAGTTCTAGGTTATGATAGGAGTTGCTCAATCACAGTTAGGAACTCTTGATAGATTCCAGGAATAACCCCTGAGAATCTTATTTCGAAAACTCTTGAATCTGTTCCCGCTTGCCTCCATTTACAATTCCTTGATTTGTTGTTGATTTTCATTTTTGATGTTCGTTGTTGACTTTGATCTTGCATCGAGATAAATTTTGTGGATTGAATTAAGGTATATCTTGATAAGGTAAATGTCTGCTTTATTTATGGAGTTTAAAATTTATCGCCGTCATACTAGCTAGCATGACAAGGACATAGAGCCTGATTTTAGATATGCTTATCCTAGTTATAGAATTTGGATTTTTTTACAGCCATACCGGTTGGCGTGGTAAGAATTCCAGATGACATGATTTTATGGTGTATACCTTAGTTATGGACTCTATCGTTTATTGCAGCTATGCTTACTGACGTACAAAAATTCTGGCAACATAATTTCAGGAAGACGTGTATGGTTATCAGATTATATCTTAACTCAGATCACTTTGTTATGACCAGATGAGCAAGAATAAATTCTTATCATCATTCTTCCCCGTCTTGGTTAACTCTGTCTATTTACAGCCACAATTAGGATTTTCTCAACATGATTGTTTGTGTTCCATCTTTTCTATGATTTGACTAAACTCTTCTTCGCTAACCTCTTGGGTAATTCTTCTCATCCTTTCCGATGATTGTTGAAGGTGCCTCATGGGTTGATTCAGGAAAGGTTCGAAAAGTATATTTATCCTTGTATTACGAAATCGGGAGTTTGTATCCAGAAAAATACTGGCGAGGTATGACTTCAGATAACGGCATCATGGTTAAATATGTTTCTCGAATTCTACTTGGACCACTCCCTAAGCCTTTTGACTAACATCTTCTCCTTTACTTTGCAAAAAAAAATTATTTGGAAATATTTTATGAATTTAGCCAAGTTATGTTCATGAACCTATATTATCTGGCGTGGCAGCTGTGCACTACAGCCATCCATCGTATTATGGAACAAAGAAGTTAATCGCAGCCAGATGCACACTAGCGCGATAGTAACTTCATGTGACATAATTACGGAGGTATATGGTTCTTGAGTTTTACTTCGACTACGTCCTATGCATCTCGTTTGGCCTCGTACTATTTTTGAAAATATTTCGACAATCTTTCCTGTCTTGCTTGACCCTTACCTTATCTGAATATTGATATGGATTGCTAGACCCAGTCTTAGGCCCTTGTTACCTTCTATTTTTGATAATTAGATAGCCAAACCTTGTTAACAGATTCTGTAGTGTAACTATAATATGTTATTATGTGTAATAGTGATGAGTATATTTTTCCTAGGGATTTATTGGGTTACGCTTATAGGACAGATATGAGTGACTGACTATAGTGGACTTAGAAACCATTAAGAATGATTAGTTTGATAGTATAGATTGGTTTTAAGGTATCTAAGAAGGAGTAATAAAATATTATATTTTATGACTACAGATTATGGACTAGAATCTTCTGCTAGATTCTAAGGGGTAAAATAACATAGTTTTAAATGAAATAAGTTTGTTGAACCTGAACCAAAATATCTGTAGAGAGAAACAACATAGATGATCACAAGGGTAGCAGATTGGGTACTGTAGCCATAGCAGTTGTATGTTTTAGCCTGACCTATTAGATGATTTTAATTTCGAGGACTCTGTGAATATCGTAGCCTTGCTCACTAGCATGACGAAGATTCTGAGTATCATGATTTTATCATTTTAAAACTATTAAAGCCATGACTTGTGATTTTGATGTGTTGCTAGTGAAATCCTAGAGACTGCTTGGCCTAGAGCCTAACAATGTGATTAGGATATTTTTAATGTCATTTCTAGCCTAAGAGTATTTTGGTCATTTGACCTCTTTAAATTATTTTGATATTTATTGCATTGGTGATTGTCAATTTTGACTTTTGATATGAGTGATTTTGTGTTGGTTTCGTGTCTGTATCGGACATGTATCAGTTTTTATTTACAAGTGTTTGATGTACCTCAAAGAGATTTTTTATTTTATTAGTGATTTTTTTTGAAAAGTATTTGAATGGGATTATTTTCTGCATGTGTTTCTTGTGATTGCTTTGTTTTAATTTCGAGGACAAAATTTTTTAAGGTGGATAGATTTGTCACCTCCAGTTTTCAAGAACAGGAGTATTTTGGTCATTTTTTATTTTAGAATATTTTTGAATTTATTTTATTATTTATGATATTGTTTTGGGGTTATTTGAGTCGAGTTCGAATTTCAACTCAATTCGACTTGTATTGGGGATCCGGGGTAGCTTTGACTCTAGTGGAACCCACTCATTAGTTAGACATGGCCCACATGACAATATTTTAAGTTAGTATAGTTAGACTAATATTCATGACTAGGTTTTGTTGATTAGAGACTTAAACTAGACTATTTTAGCCCCAAACCAAAACCTATTTTTTAATTTAAACCAATAGGAGCCATAGAGGGCATTTTGGACATTTCAAAATGGGGACAAACTTCCCATATGTGGCCGGCCATGAATAGGAGGGGATAAGTCACTTCTCATTTGTTCTTGGCCACAAATTTTCTCTCTCTTGTTCTTCTCCAAATTTGAGAGGAGCCTCTATTGATTTCATCCCCAAATCAATCCTTTCCTCCATCAAAACTTTATCATTTCTTCTCTACTCCATGAAGGGAGGCTGCTAGCTAAGTTTGGGAGGATTTGGCTTTGGTTCGTGTCCATTTGGAGATCCCTTCGTGTCGGTGCCGTATCGGAAGGAGTTTCTTTGGATTTTACCTCCCGGGAGGTAAAATCTACCCTCTATTTCAATCCTACATGCATATAGGATTATTTTGAACCCATAGGACCCCCATGGTTGTGTCTCCATTTGTGTCCATTTCGTGTCCATTTGGAGCTATTAGGAGTGTCCTTGTTGTGCTTTGTGTCCATGTGGAAAACCCTCAATATTGGACACTTGTGTATAAATAATTTAATATATGTTTTAATATTAGATTTTTATATGTTAGAGATGTGTTATTGCTTGTCATTACATTTTTCTCCATGTATCATAATATATATACAAGTATTTATATTATTGAATGTATATATATATATATATATATATCTATATATATAAGAGATTGATAAGCAATAAGCAAAAGCAACAATAAGCAGCAGTAGCAGCTTGCGGCAGCAGCAACTTCTGTAAGCAGCAACAGCAGCTTCTGCAAGAAGCAACAGCAGCTTTTGCAAGCAGCAGCAGCAGTTTCTGCAAGCAGTGAGCATAAGCAGCAGCATAAGCAGTGCAATAAGCAGCAGCATAAGCAATACAATAAGCAGCAGCTTTTCAGCAGCATCTTATTGACAGCTTTTTAAGCTTTTAAGCCTTTAGTTTTAATCCATTTAATCTCCTATTTCCTTTAGAATTTAGCCCCCTTCCATTTAGCCATTTTCCTATATTAGTTAGCCCTTGTTAGATAGAGTTTGCTACCAAGTTGTTGTTGTCCCATTGGTCATGGTCAAATCTGATTTTAATAATTGATCAAAGTCTGTCTCGATATAAATGCAAGTCAATTCAGATGTTTACCTATGACGTTTTGACACTGCTCAACAATGAATATCTACGATGTTCAAGACTGAAGCCGTTTGCCCTTCCAAATGTATTTCTGTCAAAGCAATGTAATTTTTCATTTTATTGTGTCTAGGAATACATTGTACACCAAGTCGTACTGGCAAATAGGGTGTCCGGAATTATTTTCAAAACTGACCTATCTCTTTAAAAATGACCTATATTTTTGAAAACCATCATTTTTACAAAAAGCTTCTGAAGGACTTTTTAAAAAGCCAAAATTGATTTTTTTTTTCTCAAAAATGAACTGGCAGAACCCTAGCAGAACTTGGCCAGAGTTCGGCCAAGTAGAACGTTAGTGAACGTTTGATTTTGAACTTGGTCATTCTTCAGTTGCAGTTTGTTACAAAGAGTTCTGTCCGAATTCTGCCATAATTTTGTCAGAGTTCTGTCTTTGAAAAAACTATAAATAGAGAAGCATTTCGATTATTTCAAATCACCAATTCACTTTCAGTCTCTTCTCTTCTTAAGCTTACATTCTTCCAAAGAGTTCTAAAAAGCTTTCATTTTTAAATCCCAAGCCAGTTACAATCCTCTAGTCGATTTGCCAGTGCGGTGCGGTCTAGAAGTTTCAAGAGCGGTTGTAATCAGAGGCTTGATAGAAGATTCAACTCTTCACAATTGAAGTTGGTCGAGTTCTTCGTATCAAAGCTTACGTCTGTAGAAGTTACAAGGACTTCGTATGAAAACTTACGGGATTTTCCAATAGTGGATTCAACTGGAAGCTAGAGTTCTTCCGACTGGACTAGTCCTCACAAGAGGGAAACCAGTATAAATCTCGGTGTTTGTGTTTGCCTTCTGATCACTTTTAATTTCTGTCATTTAATTTATGATTATTTTTATATTTGTGATCTAACTGCTAACAAAATTTTTTAATTAGCAATATTCCGCTGTCTACTCTATTCACCCCCCCTCTAGAGTATTCTGCTTTACGATTTCGTTCCTACAATTGGTATCAGAGCGGGTTATACAGGTAAAGCAAGGTAAAATTGTAGTTATATTTAATTGTTATATAAATCACAGCATTACACATGGCAACTGTGAAATTCACAAGTGAAGGCCAAGCCACAAACAAACCTCCACTGTTTGACGGCACAAACTACACTTATTGGAAAACACGTATGAGGTTCTTTCTGAAATCTCTTGATTTTGACTTATGGTCTGTAGTTATTGATGGCTATAAAAAGCCACCTCATATTAATGTTGATGGTATTTTAGTTGAAAAACCCCATGACAAATTTACAGAGGAAGAAAAGAAAAAAGCCAGTCTTGACGCACGTGCTATTAACGCTTTATTTTGTGCTTTAGACAGAACTGAATTCAACAGGATGTCTACTTGCACAACATCAAACGAAGTGTGGAAACTTCTCGAAGTAACCCACGAAGGAACAACACAAGTCAAGGAGTCAAAGATCAGCAGACTTACTCAGGAGTACGAGGCGTTCAAAATGAAGCCAAGTGAATCAGTCACTCAGATGTTTACAAGATTCTTGGATATTGTATGTCACGCCCCAGAACCAGAATACTGGAGAGCAGGGGCAGACATAGCCAGCTACGTATATAGAAGTGCGTACCACCTCGCTATATGGTTACGACTGTCTAGATACATGAGGGTTTAACTACAAGCCAACAGTCTCTTAGGGTTATGAACAAGCCTAGTATCTCAATCACAAGCAAGTAAGTAAATGTTACAAGATGTAAGATCACCAAATATACAATAGTAAGGCCTCCCAAACATTACATATTCAGCTGATCATGAAGCTAGTCATTACAAAATATGAGGACTAGCAAGAGTTTAGTCATATATGATCAACCCTAGGATCTGTCAATCATGTTACAGCCCGTAGGCAGACAGTAAGTAAAGGTGCAATCGAGCTAAACAAGTGTTCGTCGGCTAAACGCCTCAAAAGAATATTTTTACAATAAAGTGGGAGAGCCAAAAATAACCCCTCGTTGCCCTGGTTACGCCTGGTGGTCACCATCGGGCTGGAAGGTCGGTAGATCCTCTGGAGCTGCTCCGGTATCTGGCCATACAAAACCAGCTAGGTCAGATCCCAGAAAGAGCAAGTGCCACAAAGGAGGCTTCACTTATGAACTAAAACCAGCAATTAGCACCGAATATAAATAAGTAGTAAGAAGTAGAAGTATGGAAAATATCAGGATGATATAAGACGGGATAACCATGGAACTATTCAAATAACCAGGTAACAACCCGTAAAACAAACAAGGACCGGAGTTGTAACCCTTCATCTGAACGGAGCTTGGCTTTCCACCATTTATCGGCAAGATAATATAAGAAAACAGGATATGCAACAAGCTTGTACAAGATCAAGACAAGACTGGACTGATTATTCCCCATTCAACAATCAGGCCAAGCAATAAGTACGTCTTGATACTTTAACTAACTAGGGTTGTCACAGGCCTAGTTACTAACAAGATGCAGCGAGATTATTCCACAGCCACAAGCCCTGCAGACCATCTAGGTTATCAAGGTCGAATATTAGGGGTTGAATTCAGGTGGGTACATCGTCCAGGAAACGCATGTACCCTTAAGTAGCTTGAAGGGTGCAACACATGACAGTGTGCTGGAAATGTGCCCTACTCGACGGCAAGCTACAGATCCCAAGCGCGCCCAGTTAACGGGATCGCCTGTAGCTGGGAAATCTCTTCATGACTACTGGATTATTCTAGTTATTAGCCTTAGTCAATTTGGTAGGCACCCCTGACCGTGGTACTCAGGGGTTCCTGTCCTAGACATGATGCAAGACAATATTGGTTCATTTGTTCAAGCATAATCGCCTACAGTGTCCAGGTTATTCATACTTGTCATGTCATATTAGCCGTCGCAACAGCCATCCGAGATATATCATGTCAGGTTTACTTGTCAGGAGTGCGCCACGACGGGCCACTATCATGTCAGGTTACTTGTCAAGAGTGCACCATTATGGGTCACTGTCGTGTTCAGGGATATATGTACAAAATAACATAGCACAAGCATTCCATCAAGAGACCCAACTTACACTGAGGGTCACAAGACATGAGCCTAATTAATAATAATTAAATCATAAAATACATGGCTAGCTCGGGCATATGCGGCCAGAAAAGAAGTCCATGCGACCGAGAAAATATGGGCATTTGCGGCTCGGGGTGATCGGCACGTGCGGCTGTAAGGGGAAAGGCTCATGCGGCTGACGGAGAAAATCGGGTTCATGCGGCTGGAGGAAGGAGGTCTTATGCGGTTGGAATAGAGCGACCCCATGTGGCTGAGATGGAAGGTCCTATGCGGTTGGAATGGAGCGACCCCATGCGGCTGAGATGGAAGGTCTTATGCGGTTGGAATGGAGCGACCCCATGCGACTGAGATGGAAGGTCTTATGCAGTTGGAATGGAGCGACCCCATGCGGCTGAGATGGAAGGTCTTATGCGGCTCGCGGGGAGCAAGGCCTTATGCGGTCAGGAAAGTACCAGTCATATACGGCAATGGAATAACGGGGTCTCATACGGCCAAGGAGATAGGTGCATATGCGGCTGGGAATTCACTGAGTCTTATGCGGCTGGAATAAGTCCATACGGCTCAAGGATTCAAGGCACATGCGACAAGGGAACCATATGCGGCTCGGGGTGATCGATGGTCTATACGGTCAGAGAGGAAAGACATATGGCTGAGTCCAAGCAATTGCGCATGCGGCTGGATCTAGTCAGGGCACATGCGGCTAAAAGAAGAACTTGTCGCATAAAGGCTATGCGGCTAAGTTCATCCAGCAAGGAATCATGCGGCAGGGAACTATTCTTCTTCTCTATTCTTGAGAAGAAGAACCATGCAACCATGGCTTCCAAGCTTCGTAAAATCTTCATCCAGAGTCCAAATCCGAACTTCTATAGGTCAAATTGGGGTAGAACGAAATTCTCTACAACATGGAACCATCAGAACTTGATAATAACAAGATTAAGTAGATCAAAACCCAAGAAATCCGAAAATACAATAAATTTAGATCTACAAGAATTTAGCCATGGAAATTGAAAATGCCAAGCACTAAAGAGTCTTAGAATGTTACAAGGAAGAAAATAGAACAATAAATCTTGAGTTTCTCCATGAAGCAAGATGCACTTACCTAAGCTCTCCCTCTCTCTCTCAGGTAGGTGAGGAGTTAATGGTGGAGAAGAAGAAGAGTAAAGAGGAGAGAAAGGAGAGGGGGCTAATAAAGGGAGATGGTGGTGGTAGGTAAGGGGGGTTGGTTCACAACCGAACCAAGCCGAACCAATTCAAGCCAAACCGAACCAAGATGAACCATGGCCAAACAAATGAAAATACCCAATAAACCAAGTAAGGAGACATGCAATACGAGATAAAATATGTACACGTATTTCAAAATCGTAATACGAACAACATGCATTACAACTCTACCCACCTTAAAAGAATTATGTCCTCGGAATTTAATCAAGAGGCTAGAGATGTAAGGACAAGCTTATACTAGTCATAAGCAAGCTAAATCTAGGCAATAAATCAAGCAATCAATCATGCAAGCAAGGAATTGAAGGTATGAGGTATAAGGAAGACATTATACCTCACGAGTCAAATAGGTCAGGATATCGCGATCGGATATCATCCTCATGCTCCTACGTTGACTCACCCAAAGAGTGATGACCCCAAGCAACTCGGTCTAACTTGATAGTCTTGTTCTTGAGTGTCTTCTCTCTCCGGTCTAATATAGACACGGGTCTCTCCTTATACGAAAGGTTGGTACCAACAACCAATTCTGAATGATCCAGGATGTGGCTCGGGTCTGGGATATACCGTCGCAATTGGGATACATAGAACACGTCATGCATCTCATGTAGCGATGGCGGAAGAGCGAGACGATAGGATACATCACCTACTCACTCCAGAATGTCGAACGGTCCTATATACCTAGGACTAAGCTTTCTCCGTACACCGAAACGAATGACGCCACGGTTAGGCAAAATCCTCACGAATACATGGTCGTCGATCGAAAACTCAAGAGGGCGCCGATGAGAATCGGCCCAATGACGTTGGCGATCTTGGGCAAATGGAAGATGGTCCCTGACTCTCCTGACCACTTCAATTGTCTGGACAATCATTTTCGGACCGAGCATCTGCCTTTCTCCAACATCATCCCAAGATAGCGGGGATCTGCACTTCCTACCATACAGTGCCTCGAACGGTGCCTTCTGGATACTGGCCTGGAAACTGTTATTGTATGAGAACTCCACCAGTTACAGTTGATCTTTCCACGAACCACCGAAGTCGAGTGTACAGGACCGCAACATATCTTCAAGAGTCTGGATTGTGCGCTCCGACTAACCATCTGTCTGCGGATGATATGCTGAGCTGAACTGGAGGTGAGTTCCCAGACTCTCTTGCAGGCTACGCCAAAAGTGCGGCATAAATCTGAAATCTCGGTCCGAGGTGATACAGACAGGAACACCATGAAGCCTGACGATCTGCCTAAGATACATCTCTGCTAGCTGAGCCATCGATTGACCAACTCTGGATGAAAGAAAGTGGGCCACTTTCATGAGCCGGTCAACTATAACCCAGATAGCATCTCGATCAGTTGGGGATCTAGGTAATCCAGTCACGAAATCCATGGTCACATGCTCCCACTTCCATTCTGGAATTGGCAAGGGCTGAAGAAGTCCTGCTGGCCTCTGATGTTCAGTTTTAACCTGTTGGCAGACCAAACACCGAGAGACAAACCGGGCTATCTCCCTCTTCATGCCATTCCACCAAAAGTGCTGACGAATATTACGGTACATCTTCGTACCACCGGGATGAATGGAATACTGAGAACTATGGGCCTCTACCATGATCTCCTGTCTGATATCTCCACTGGGTACATAAAGACGATTACCATGTCAAAGTGTACCATCATCATGGATGTATAACTCTGGTCTTCGTCCTGCCTCACACTCTACTCTGAGTCATTGAAGCTTGGAATCTGCTGACTGCATCGTCCGAATTCTCTCGACTATAGTGGACTGAACCTACATACTGGCCATCAATGCCACACTGGAAGGGAGAACAACTTCGATACCCATCTTCTGAAGGTCTGCTAACAGCTCTGGTTGCGCTGTTAGGAAATAAACTCCGACTCTTCTACTCAATGCATCTACTACGACGTTGGCCTTCCCAGGATGATACTGCAGGTTGACGTCATAATCCACAAGTAGCTCTAGCTATCTCCTCTGACGCATGTTAAGATCCTTCTGGGTGAAAACATACTTTAGGCTCTTGTGGTCGGTAAAAATCTCTACCCTATCTCTATACAAGTAGTACCTCCATAACTTAAGTGCAAACACTACTGCTGCCAGCTCCAAGTCATGGATTGGGTAATTTCTCTCATGATCACGAAGTTGTCGTGACGCATAAGCTATTACCTTCCCATGCTGCATCAGAACACATCCCAAACCTCTGCCTGAAGCATCACAATATACTGAGAATCCTCTGGTCCCATCTGGAAGCGTGAGAATAGGTGTCGTCATCAAGCCTCGCTTCAACTTCTCAAAAGAATCTTGGCACTCTGTTGTCCAAGCAAACTGCACATCCTTGTGGGTCAACTGGATCAATGGCGCTGAAATCCGAGCAAAGTTTGAAACAAATCGCCGGTAGTAGCCGGCCAAACCAAGGAAACTGTGAACTTCTACAACTGTGCGAGGTACTGGCCACGTCTCAATAGCCGCGATCTTCTGGGGATCCACTTCTACTCCTCCTCTGGTGATGATATGACCTAAGTACGAAATACGATCGAGCCAGAACTCGCATTTACTGAACTTGGCATACAATTGGTGCTCTCTGAGAATATGAAGAACCACACGGAGATGCTGCTCATGCTCCGCCTTACTCTTACTGTAGACCAGGATGTTGTCTAGGAACACAATCATGAACGGATCCAAGTAGGACATGAAGATGCGATTCATGAGGTCCATGAATACAGTTGGCGCATTGGTTGCTCCAAATGGTATCACAAGAAACTCACAATGCCCATATCTAGACCTGAAAGCTGTCTTCGGGATGTCCTACTCTCTGAATCTGATCTGATGATATCCTAAGTGTAAGTCCATCTTCGAGAATACTGCTGCCCCCTTGAGCTGATCAAACAAGTCATCTATCCTCGAGAGAGGGTATCTGTTCTTGATTGTCACTGAGTTCAAGGTACGATAATCTACACATAACCTGGAGGTACTATCCTTCTTTTTCACAAGAAGCATCGGGGCTCCCCAAGGCGATCCACTAGCACGAATGAATCCCTTAGTTCTGAGTTCTTCAATCATCTTGTACAATATCTCCAACTCTGATGGCGCCATCCTATAGACTCTTTCTGATACTGGAGCTGTTCCGGGAATCAAGTCAATAGTGAACTCGATCTTTCGTTCTGGCGGCATCCCTGGAAGCTCTTTCGAAAAAACATCTGGAAACTCCTCGACTATTCGAGATAACTGTACTGCTGCTACGGCCATCCACAATACTGGAGGAGAAGGTTCAACTTTGCCTCTAGAAAAGGAAAACTCCGGCTCGCCTGGAATACTAAAAATAACTCTGCCAATACGGCAGTCTATCCTAGCATACTGGTCTCAACCAATCCATCCCTAAGACCACATCATAATCGGCCATCGAGAATTCTATCAGCCTAGCGGGAAACTCTCTACCGCTAACCACGATCCGATACGAGGAAAACACTCTATCTACTCCCATAAGTCTGTTACCAGTAAGTATATTGAGCCTTACTGATAATGACTCGGGCTCCAGTACTATTCGTGTCGCGAATCGTGCAGACGTAAATGAATACGATACACCAGAATCAAATAAAGCTGAAGCTGGAAAGGAGTTGACGAGAATAGTACCTGCCACTACCTCTCCTGGTGCCAATCCTTCCTCTACGGTCATCACTATAGCCTGACCATGTCCTCGAGGTACTGGTCCCCTCTGCTGAAATCCTCGCTGCCTGTTCTGACTCAGGGCTTGGGCTTGTGCATACTGCTGGGGGTGTTGTTGCTGTAATGCCTGGGACTGAGGCGGCAATGGCCTCTAAGGCTGATACTGCTGCTGCTGGACTGGTGCTGGCCCTCTCACCGAAGGACTAGAAAGGTTGGACGATGATGAACTACCCCTATTCGGGCAGGATCCAACCTTATGATCCGCTGCTCCACAAGTCAGGCACAATCCCTGCGCCCTGCGACATTCTGCTATCACATGTCCTGGCTTCCCGCAATGAGAACATCCTATAAGCCCCTAAATTTCAAAATAATATTTTTTTATATAATTTTAAATAGTATTTCCGGTATTTTGATGAATAGTATTTTGGATATTTTGATGAATAGTGTTTAAGATATTTTCGAGAACAGTGTAGATGTACTCTATTATCCAATGGATAATTGGCTTTGTTTGAATGGCCATGATTGACCTAGATCTTCACATGGATCACCATCCAACGGTTAAGATTAATTCTCCCTTCTATATATACCATTTCA
Organism: Iris pallida; assembly: GCA_029216955.1. Taxonomy (NCBI): domain Eukaryota; kingdom Viridiplantae; phylum Streptophyta; class Magnoliopsida; order Asparagales; family Iridaceae; genus Iris; species Iris pallida. The sequence continues at coordinate 95,087 of JANAVB010015599.1, read as the reverse complement.
CTCTCTCTCTCTCTCCTCTCTCTTTTCATTCTCTTCACTCTCTCTTTATTTCTTCTTCCCTTCTCTTCCCTTGGAGCTTGCCAAGAGCTTGGCCTTGAGGTCTAGAGTGTGGTTTCGTACCCCTCCTGGTGGTGGAGTAGAAGATTAGGCTTGGAGCTTAACCTAGGCAAGTACATCTTGCCAAATTCATGAACAATATTGTTTTTGTTGTTATTTTTGTTTTCTTCGGTATTAAATGCTTAGAATTTTCCTAAATTTATTTTGTTAAGAATGTTTTCCTTGTGATTCTCATCTATATGCATGTTTCTAAAATTGGTTTTAATTAGGTTTTGATTTTCTGATAAAACCCAATATTGACTTAGTAGAAAACTCAGTATAAAGAGTGATACTGGCGTTACCATCATGGATCTTGGTCACATATGCATATATGAGGCCCTCACCTAGTTTGTATACAATGAATTTTGAGTTTGGTGGATATCGAAACCCGTTTCGGTATCCCAAGAACCTATTTTTGGAGTATTTTGATATATTGATCTATCAAATGTCTTGATTTGTGAAAACTAATATTCCCATATTGTAGGGAATTAAATTTCATGAGATTTTGACTTTTGAAAATCCAGATTTCGATTTAAAACGAAGTTTTTATGACCGAAACAAGTTTTGAGTTTTCAAGAATCAACTTTCTGTGACGGTTCGAAAAATCCGTCGGAAAATCTGAACTTGCACCACTAAACTTGCTGTGACACTTCGAAAAATCCGTCGGTAATCCGCAGTAATCCGCCGGATGATCCGGTTAGGCTATTTTTAAATTTTTATATATATTCTAAGTGCTGTAAAAATCTGGGAAAAATTGTATTTAAATACTATGTTAATTTAGCTAATTTATTATAATTTTTCCAGCATTTAATAAGTACTTTTGGTATTTTATAAAAAATAGGAAAACAGAACTCATTTTCAGGATACATATGTTTGCTGATTTTTAATAAATATTTATGAAGGTTTATAAATTCCAGAAAAATTAGTATAAATTTCTATAATTAACAAGGATCATTTTGGTATTTTATTTTATGTTAAATTAAGCTTTTTGTCTATCTCAAAAATTGTTGGAACACAATGTACAATTTGATTTATTTATTGAATAGTTACGACTTGCAATGAATTGTGTTGTTTTGAGTTATAGACGTATTGGACCTCACCCTGCACTAGTGTAAAGACCCTAGAAAGTTAGTTTGAGTATGGTGTTACCCTACGTTGGTCTCCTATGCTAAAGTCATCATTTGGCTAGGTGTCCAGTCAGAAAGTTGTGTTGCACAACTAGTGTCTTAGTGTTTAACTTAGTATAAAAACTAAGTTTATGTGTTATTTCTACAGTAACGAGTCACCATACATCTATAGCATTCCTATCACTGCTTTGCTTTGCTAAAGGCAAGTACCTCTACGAACTTTATTTACTGCATGAAATGAATTGTGTATAAACCATGTTAAATACCGATACCTAAACTGCAAGTCATATCTCTCCATGTTTTACATACTTTATACTGCTCTCAGTATCCACCATGTTTTATACTGTTCTCATATCTCTCACATGTTTAGAATCTGGGTTATGGGAAAGCTGATAGTTGAGTACGTGATCATGCCTCCTTTATCGTACTGAGCAAAGTTTCATTCTACATGTTACTGCACCATAGGCCATTACCCCGCATTTCTGTACGGATGTACACCTATTCTTGTACACTTGTACGTATGTATATTTTATATACTTGTGCCACAGCACATTTTACACCTATTGACGATCACGTACATACTCCAGTTTTAAACATTACATATACATCTGTCTTCATGACATATGTATCCTTGCCATGATAGATTATGTTATAATATGATTCCTGTTCATTTCATGTTTCGTATATTCAGTTTGCTAGAATCAGTACTTGCTCCCGTCCTGACAGGATAACGTTGTAGGTGCACTTTTCGATAAGGAAATGATGTGTGATACACATTATGGCACTGCATTTGAGGACCTGGCCTTAGCTCCAGAAGAGGCCCCAGTGGGGAACCTTGTTTAGATATCTTTCATGTGTTTTGAGACTTAGACTTTGGTTTGAACTTATATTTAGATATTGTACTTTGTCTCCAGTCTCGTACATTTGAAGTATAATAACTTTTAACACTTGTTTACTTTCGTTAATAGAAGTTGTGTTGTGATAAAATCTTATTTGGCTTAAATGTTAGCACACTTAGCATCATTCATATATATAAACTCTTAGAACAGCTTACTACGCTTTTACCAAGCGTAGGCTGGACATGGCTCGGCCCGGCCCAACAATTTGGGTAGCGGATCGTGACATATTTTTAACCAGGTCCTGACTAAATTGTTTGGCTACGTTATTGTACCAAGCATGCCTGCAATTAGGAACTTAAGGTAATTAGACAACACTAGGAATGACGCTTAGAACATCTAGAGGATTACTAGGATTGCAACATAGAAAACGCATCACATGTTCATTGTTACAAATTGGATTTTCTTGTTGTTTATGACTGTTTACTTTAAAGAGTCCTTATAAGTCCTTTCTATTTATTTAGATGGTGCTCACCCGTTCCCGCTTGATACCTTAGAGGTTAGTTTTGATAGTAGCCTTAGTCATTTGTTGCATTGCTTGTTATGTTAGAATGTTTGTAGAGTCTTCTATCCTTGTGAATTTCGAGGACGAAATTTTTTAAGGAGGGAAGATTTGTAAGCCCCTAAATTTTAAAATAATATTTTTTATATAATTTTAAATAGTATTTTCGATATTTTGATGAATAGTGTTTTGGATATTTTGATGAATAGTATTTAAGATATTTTCGTAAATAGTGTAGATGCACTCTATTATCCAATGGATAATTGGTTTTGTTTGAATGGCCATGATTAACCTAGATCTTCACATGGATCACCATCCAACGGTTAAGATTAATTCCCTCTTCTATATATACCATTTCACTCTCTCTCTCTCTCTCCTCTCTCTTTTCATTCTCTTCACTCTCTTCATTTCTTCTTCTGTAAAATTCCAAAAATTTTGGATTATTTTATTTATTTATTTATTTGTCTTAAATAGGATTTTAAGAAATTTGTGAATATCTTTAAATTAAATAGCTATTATTATAGATGATCTTAGCCATGGTTGAGTTTGAATATGCAAGACGACTAGAAAGTATGGCATGCCTAGCATTGTTGGGTGCTTTAACTAGCATGCTAGCCATGTTAGGAGTGCCATGGTCATACAATAGTCCCCTGCATGTTAACCATTCAAATCATGGAACAGTCGTAATTTTTATTTAAATAATTAGTAAGAAAGCCTTTATGACTTTTTAGGAGATCCGGTTGCACCAAACCTTCCCAAACCTCTTCCAAGCCGAACCCAACCCTATATAGGCATGTTGGACATTAATAAATATTAATAATTATATTTATTTGTATTTAATTCAAATTTTGTAGTGTAATTACATAGATAGAATTAAATAGTTCTATATTAGGAAACCCCTTTTTAAATCCTCAATCCAACCAACTAGCCAACTCACAAAACAACCAAATCATGCCAAGTGGACCCCCACCATGTTAATTTCGGCCAAGCAAACCGCCATGGCTAAATGCATCAAATTAAATAGGATTTAAATACTAGATTGCTTAAAATTCATTTAAGGATATGTTAAATATACCAACTTATCCCAATCCTTAACCAAATCCTAATATTTCTTTCCCCACCTTGTGGCCGACCACTTCTCCCTATCCCCCTCTCTATTTTCGGCAGTAATCTCCCTTCTCATAGCCTCCACACATCATCCCTTCATTATACATCTTCCCCTCCTTCACAAAAACTCATCTCCTCCACCATACATCTATCCAACCCCTCAAAACAAACCCCAAAAAGTTCCATCCCCCCATCCAACCCTCTATAGTCATTAACAACTCTCCCATACTCATCAAGAGAGGTTTAGCAAGCGAGGATGGCGGGAAAGATTGGAGTTGTGGTGAAGAGAAGTCATCACCACCCTTTCTAGCAAGGATCTTTGGTAAGAACCCTAATCTTTTCTTCTAAAATTTTTTGCTAAAATTCTGTAGAATATATGTTATTAAATCTTTAGAAATTATATTTTGATGGATTTTGTTATATTTAATGATCCATAAAAGTTTCATGTATTATAGGCATAATATCCATGTTCCGGTAGGGTCAAAATTAACACCATTGTGAAGGAACTACTAGTTATTGATGCCTATTCTTGAAACTGAATTTTATGTGTATTCATATACATAAATTGGGATTTTTAAGTATTTTTCCATGAATTTAACAACTCAATTCTGGTCGAGAAAATTATGGATCAAAACTAGCTAATTTCGGGCGACCTGCTGACCTAGAATGACCCAAACTTGTAGTATAATCTTACCCTTGTATCTCTGATGTTATTCTAGAAAATAAATTATTTTACTTCTGTTTAAATTTTATTTTTGGGTTATTTTATCAATTATGAGTAATTAACTATGTTCCGGACAAGTTTCGGGTTAACTAGCTAACTTAGTAATCAACTAGTCATAAATGCCTTTAGAAACATTAATTCTGTAATTATAGAGTTAATTCTATATAAAATTAGTTTAAATAATATTTTAATGATTTTTATATGATTTCTAAGTATAATATTGAAGTAGGGGCATAACTGACTAATTGGGAGTTGGAAACCCAAAAAAACTGTGTTCGGTGTCTCGTGGAGCCTGTATGTGTTTGTATAGGTCTAAAGGGTCCCACGAGAAATTGAATATAATCTTAAAACATTATCTTGACTAATTAAGTCATATTATAAGTTCATGAGTAGTGGCTTAATTTAGTTAATTAATTATCTAGGAGCATTGGGTTCCAGAGGCGTGGACACGGGAGCGAAACTTCATCCTCACATCGCGGAACCAGGCAAGTATACCTTGCCGAATATATGCAGTATTTACATTATTTTCTTTCTATTGTACTTCTTTCATATGGTTACCTGTTTCCTATATTGTGATTGGTTTGTCATCGACTGTTTCACCTGTTTCTAGATTTACGTACACGTATAGGATATTCGACATTGCTTGATTATTGGTCTTTTCATGTTACCTTGTCTCGTGATTGAGTTGTCAGTTTCTATATCTTGTTCTTGACTCGACTATTCTTGACTGGGAGTATCTTACATTGTACTACAGTTGAGATATACTATAGATTAGGAGTATCTTACATTGTACTACGACCTATAGCCGATTCTTTCATCTTGATATTGTTTGATTGACTTGACTTGAGATATACTATAGATTGGGAGTATCTTACATTGTACTACGACCTATAGCATATATTGATTGATTGATTGACTTGATTTGCGATACTATGAATTGGGAGTATCTTGTATTGTACTACGATTTATAGGAGTCTGCTTGACCTTGTATCCTTTAGGAGAGAGATCGATACTAGAATTGGCTAATCTCGACTGAGAGTATCATGCTTTGTACGTCAATTGAAACACTATAGATTGGGAGTATCTTGCATTGTACTACAATCTATAGGAGTTCTGATTGATAGTTAGCCAAGTCTAGTATTACATTTCTACACGACTCGTCGTCCTTAGATGTTCTTCTTACAGTGTTCTTATCCTCCATACATATTATTTACTATCATATTAGTAGGCATGTTTTATGTATCTTGCTAGTCCTCTGAGGACCTGATGATCTCTTCAGGTAGCTGATTGCACGGAGTTAGTTAGCTGAGCATGTGGTAGTTGACTTCATCTGCATGATCCAGGTATTTTGTTAGTGTTATTTATTTACTATCTTTCTCGTACTTTTATGTTATATCATGCTTATCAGCTTAGCTTTACAGACTCTTTTGGAGTCTAATCGGACATATATGCTAGTGGGCTGCAGACCATAACCCATACTTATTCATTCTTGTTTTATATAATTCATGTGGATTGAGATATAGTTTAGATTAGACATGATACCCTATTATGGACAGCTTATACGTATTCGAGTCAGGCTGGAGTCCGTTCGATACGTAGCTGGCTTGCTCACGTACTTGCATCCAGAAAAGCGGTTGCGGGTCGTGACATCTTCCCTTCTCTTCCCTTGGAGCTTGCCAAGAGCTTGGCCTTGAGGTCTAGAGTGTGGTTTCGTACCCTTCTTGGTGGTGGAGTAAAAGATTAGGCTTGGAGCTTAACCTAGGCAAGTACATCTTGCCAAATTCATGAATAATATTGTTTTTGTTGTTATTTTTGTTTTTCTCGGTATTAAATGCTTAGAATTTTCCTAAACTCATTTTGTTAAGAATGTTTTCCTTGTGATTCTCATCTATATGCATGTTTCTAAAATTGGTTTTAATTAGGTTTTGATTTTTTGATAAAACCCAATATTGTCTTAGTAGAAAACTTAGTATAACGAGTGATACTGGCGTTACCATCATGGATCTTGGTCACATATGCATATATGAGGCCCTCACCTAGTTTGTATACCATGGATTTTGAGTTTGGTGGATATCGGAACCCGTTTCGGTATCCCAAGAACCTATTTTTAGAGTATTTTGATATATTGATCTATCAAATGTTTTGATTTGTGAAAACTTATAGTCCCATGTTGTAGGGAATTAAATTTCATGCGATTTTGACTTTTGAAAATCCAGATTTCGATTTAAAACGAAGTTTTTATGGCCGAAACAAGTTTTAAGTTTTCAAGAATCAACTTTCTGTGACGGTTCGGAACATCCGTCGGAAATCCATGGAAATTCGTCGGAAAATCCGAACTTGCACCAATAAACTTGCTGTGACACTTCAGAAAATCCGTCGGTAATCCGCAGTAATCCGCCGGATGATCCGGTTAGGCTGTTTTTGAATTTTTATATATATTCTAAGTGCTGTAAAAATCTGGAAAAATTTGTATTTAAATATTATGTTAATTTAGGTAATTTATTATAATTTTTTCAGCATTTAATAAGTACTTTTGGTATTTTATAGAAATAGGAAAACAGAACTCATTTTCAGGATACATATGTTTGCTGATTTTTAATAAATATTTATGAAGGTTTATAAATTCCAGAAAAATTAGTATAAATTTCTATAATTAACAAGGATCATTTTGGCGCTTTATTTTATGTAAAATTGAGCTTTTTGTCTATCTCAAAAATTATTGGAACACAATGTACAGTTTGATTTATTTATTGAATAGTTACGACTTGCAATGAATTGTGTTGTTTTGAGTTATAGACGTATTGGACCTCACCCCGCACTAGTGTAAAGACCCTAGAAAGTTAGTTTGTGTATGGTGTCACCCCACGTTGGTCTCCTATGCTAAAGTCATCATTTGGCTAGGTGTCCAGTCAGAAAGTCGTGTTGCACAACTAGTGTCTTAGTATTTAACTTAGTATAAAAACTAAGTTTATGTGTTATTTCTACAGTGACGAGTCACCAGGCATCTATAGCATTTCTATCACTGCTTTGCTTTGCTAAAGGCAAGTACCTCTACGAACTTTATTTACTGCATGAAATGAATTGTGTATAAACCATGTTAAATACCGATACCTAAACAGCAAGTCATATCTCTCCATGTTTTACATGCTTTATACTGCTCTCAGTATCCACTATATTTTATACTGTTCTCGTATCTCTCACATTTTTAGAATCTGGGTTATGGAGAAACTGATAGTTGAGTACGTGATCATGTCCCCTTTATCGTACCGAGCAAAGTTTTATTCTACATGTTACTGCGCCGTAGGCCATTACCCCGCATTTCTGTACGGATGTACACCTATGCTTGTACACTTGTACGTATGTACATTTTATATACTTGTGCCACAGCACATTTTATACCTATTGACGATCACGTACCTGCTCCAGTTTTAAACATTACAAATATATCTGTCTTCATGACATATATATCCCTGCCATGATAGATTATGTTATAATATGATTCCTGTTCATTTTGTGTTTCGTATATTTAATTTGCTAGAATCAGTACTTGCTCCCGTCCTGACAGGATAACGTTGTAGGTGCACTTTCGAGGAGAAAATGTTGTGTGATACACATTATGGCACTGCATTTGAGGACCTGGCCTTAGCTCCAGAAGAGGCCCCAGCAGGGAACCTTGCTTAGATATCTTTCATGTGTTTTGAGACTTAGACTTTGGTTTGAACTTATATTTAGATACTGGAATTTGTCTCCAGTCTCGTACATTTGAAGTGTAATAACTTTTAACACTAGTTTACTTTCGTTAATAGAAGTTGTGTTGTGTTAAAATCTTATTTGGCTTAAATGTTAGCACACTTAGCATCATTCATATATATAAACTCTTAGAACAGCTTACTACGCTTTTACCAAGCGTAGGCTGGACATGTCTCGACCCGGCCCAACAATTTGGGTAGCGGGTCGTGACACATCCCACCGCTGAAGAGTGCTTCTGCTTCTACTGCTGATGAGGGTACGTCGGGGCCGAATGCTGAACCGACGTTACTGAGGCCGCTCGCCTCGGAGCTCCAATAGTCAAAGCCCTAGCTGCCGGGGTTGGGGCTGATGACTGATTCATCTGGCCGTGAGATCGCTTTCGACCTCTGGTCCTGTCCACAATCCTCTGGAAGGTATACTCATGCCTCCTGGCTGCTCTTAAGAATGCATCAAAAGTCTGATGCTCAAACTGCTCCACTGCTAATAGAATCTCCAGGTGAAGCCTCTGCTGGAACCGCTGGGATCTATCGAACTCGGTTGCTACCAAGATGGGAGCAAACCGACTAAGCCTTGAAAACTCGGCCGCATATTCGTCGACCGTCCTGCCCATCTGCTTCAAATTGGTGAACCTGGTCTGCAAATTGTACCGAGCTACAGCATCAAAATACTTGGTTTGAAATCTCTCTCTGAACACTGTCCAGGCAATAGGTGCCACTAATCCCATGGCCTGCGCCGCCCACCAGCTGCGGGCAAGATCTAATAACTGTAGGCGCACTACGGCCACATTCTCGTTCTCTGGAGTCCTTGCTGCTTCTAGAATCATCTCTGTGTCCTGAAGCCAAGCATCTGCGACGATAGCATCTTCGCTACCATCGAAGAATGGAGGGTTCAAGTGCTTGAAGCTGTTGGCCGCACTGTTACCCTGATGACCTCCTCTGGTCAAAGCATCTGTCACTGCCTAGTGCAAGGCATCTCCTCGACGATCTTGGAAAGCTATCAAGGTCCTGACGAGACCCACCAAAGTTCCATCATCAGGCTCTGCAGGCTGAACTGGCTGGACTGGTGGCTCTCGTCCAATAGGCACGACTCTGGAGGCTACTTTCGAATGCTGGGCTTGATCTCCAGGTTGCTGCTGGTCCACGGAAGGTGCTCCGCCTTGCTGATCGGCAGGTCCAGGAACAATGCCGCTGAAGAAGACAACATAGGAAACAATAAGAAAGGACCAGGACAGATCAACGATACAAGCATGGGATCAGGACATGAATCTCAGGGATTCAGAGGATACGAACATGGATCAAAGGCGAGTACTGATTGAGACATCTATTCGGTAAACCCTCACATATCTTGAATCACAAGACCTGCATGGGCCACCACTTAAACCATGTCACGTCCCAGAACCAGAATACTGGAGAGCGGGGGCAGACATAGCCAGCTATGTATATAGAAGTGCATCCCACCTCGCTATACGGTCACGACTGTCTAGATACATGAGGGTTTAACTACAAGCCAACAGTCTCTTAGGGTTATGAACAAGCCTAGTGTCTCAATCACAAGCAAGTAAGTAAATGTTACAAGATATAAGATCACCAAATATACAATAGTAAGGCATCCCAAACATTACATATGTAGCTGATCATGAAGCTAGTCATTACCAAATGTGAGGACTAGCAAGAGTTTAGTCATACATGATCAACCCTTGGATCTGTCAATCATGTTACAGCCCGTAGGCAGACAGTAAGTAAAGGTGCAATCGAGCTAAACAAGTGCTCGTCGGCTAAACGCCTCAAAAGAATATTTTTACAATAAAGTGGGAGAGCCAAAAATAACCCACTCGTTGCCCTGGTTATGCCTGGTAGTCACCATCGGACTGGAAGGTCAGTAGATCCTCTGGAGCTGCTCCGGTATCTGGCCATACAAAACCAGCTGGGTCAGATCCCAGAAAGAGCAAGTGCCACAAAGGAGGCTTCACTTATGAACTAAAACCAGCAATTAGCATCTAATATAAATAAGTAGTAAGAACTGGAAGTATGGAAAATATCAGGATGATATACGACGAGATAACCATGGAACTATTCAAATAACCAGGTGACAACCCGTAAACCAAATAAGGACCGGGGTTGTAACCCTTCATCTGAACGGAGCTTGGTTTCCCACCATTTATCGGCAAGATAATATAAGAAAACAGGATATGCAACAAGCTTGTAAAAGATCAAGACAAGACTGGACTGATTATTCCCCATTCAACAATCACGGCCAAGCAATAAGTACGGCTTGATACTTTAACTAACTAGGGTTGTCACAGGCCTAGTTACTAACAAGATGCAGCAAAATTATTCCACAGCCACAAGCCCTGCAGACCATCCAGGTTACCCAGGTCGAATATTAGGGGTTGAATTCAGGTGGGTACATCGTCCAGAAAATGCATGTACCCTTAAGTAGCTTGAAGGGTGCAACACATGACAGTGTGCTGGAAATGTGCCCTACTTGACGACAGGCTACAGATCCCAAGCGTGCCAAGGTAACGGAATCGCCTGTAGCTGGGAAATCTCTTCATGACTACTGGATTATTCTAGTTATTAGCCTTAGTCAATTTGGTAGGCACCCCTGACCGTGGTACTCAGGGGTCCCTGTCCTAGACATGATGCAAGATAATACTGGTTCATTTGTTCAAGCAAAATCGCCCACGGTGTCCAGGTTATTCATATTTGTCATGTCATGTTAGCCGTCGCAACAGCCATCCGAGATATATCATGTCAGGTTTACTTGTTAGGAGTGCGCCACGACGGGCCACTATCATGTCAGGTTACTTGTCAAGAGTGCACCATTACGGGTCACTGTCGTATTCAGGGATATATGTACAAAATAACATAGCACAAGCATTCCATCAAGAGACCCAACTTACACTGAGGGTCACAAGACATGAGCATAATTAATAACAATTAAATCATAAAATACAAGGCTAGCTCGGGCATATGCGGCCAGGAAAGAAGTCCATGCGGCCGAGAAAAGACGGGCATATATGGCTCGGGGTGATCGGCACGTGCGGCTGTAAGGGGAAAGGCTCATGCGGCTGGCAGAGGAAATCGGGTTCATGCTGCTGGAGGAAGGAAGTCTTATGCGGTTGGAATGGAGCGACCCCTTGGGCTGAAATGGAAGGTCTTATGCGGTTGGAATGGAGCGACCCCATGCGGCTGAGATGGAAGGTCTTATGCGGTTGGAATGGAGCGACCCCATGCGGCTGAGATGGAAGGTCTTATGCGGTTGGAATGGAGCGACCCCATACAGCTGAGATGGAAGGTCTTATGCGGTTGGAATGGAGCGACCCCATACGACTGAGATAGAAGGTCTTATGCGGCTCGCGGAGAGCAAGGCCTTATGCGGTCAGGGAAGTACGAGTCATATACGGCAATGGAATAACGGGGTCTCATGCGGCTAAGGAGATAGGTGCATATGCGGCTGGGAATTCACTGAGTCTTATACGGCTGGAATAAGTCCATGCGGCTCAAGGGTTCAGGACACATGAGGCAAGGGAACCATATGCGGCTCGAGGTGATCCATGGTCTATGCGGTCAGGGAGGAAAGACATATGGTTGAGTCCAAGCAATTGCACATGCGGCTGGATCTAGTCAAGGCACATATGGCTAAAAGAAGAACTTGCCGCATAAAGGCTATGCGGCTAAGTTCATCCAGCAAGTAATCATGCGGCAGGGAACTATTTTTCTTCTCTATTCTTGAGAAGAAGAACCATGCAACCATGGCTTCCAAGCTTCGTAAAATCTTCATCCAGAGTCCAAATCCGAACTTTCATAGGTCAAATTGGGGTAGGACGAAATTCTCTACAACATGGAACCATCAGAACTTAATAATAACAAGATTAAGTAGATCAAAACCCAAGAAATCCGAAAATACAATAAACTTAGATCTACAAAAATTTAGCCATGGAAATTGAAAATGCTAAGCACTAAAGAGTCTTAGAATGTTGCAAGGAAGAAAATGGAACAATAAATCTTGAGTTTCTCCATGAAGCAAGATGCACTTGCCTAAGCTCTCCCTCTCTCTCAGGTAGGTGAGGAGTTAATGGTGGGAAAGAAGAAGAGTAATGAGGAGAGAGAAAGGAGAGGGAGCTAATAAAAGGGGATAGTGGTGGTAGGTAAGGAGGGTTGGTTCACAACCGAACCAAAGCGAACCAATTCAAGCCAAACCGAACCAAGATGAACCATGGCCAAGCAAATGAAAATATCCAATAAACCAAGCAAGGAGACATGCAATACGAGATAAAATATGTATACGTATTCCAAATACGTAATATGAACAACATGTATTACATTGTAAATCCTCTGTCTTTACTAGGCAAGAATTACAGTAACCATGAGAAGATTCGTAAACTTCTACGAGCCCTTACAAAGAACTGGATTCCAAAGGCTACAGCAATCATTGAAGGGAACGACCTCTCAACAATGTCTGTAGAAACACTCATGGGTAAGCTACTCACTCACGAGTTAAAACTTCAAGACTTTGAAGATGCTACACCAAAGGAGAAGTCAGAGAAGACGATCGCTCTCAAGGCTCAACATAGAAGAACCATCGAAGATGATTCTGACAACAGCGACTCCGACTCTGAAGACAAGCTCTTCTGGTAAGAAAATTCAAGAAGTTCATGAGAGTTAACAGGAGAACAAAGGACAGCAAGACAACAACAACAACAATGAGGAAGATCATATTTGCTACGGATGCAAGAAGAAAAGACACATGAAAAAAGATTGTCCCTCAGCATCATCATCAAAGAAAAGCAGCAAATATGACAAAGGTTACCTGAAGAAATCTACATCAAGGAAGTACGCCAACACAAGCATATGGCATGAAAGTGAAGCCAGCGACTCAGAAGATGAACAATCAGATGACGTTGCAAATGTATGCTTGATGGCTTGTGATCAGGTAATTAGTAATCCTCTATTTGATGCTTATGATGATTTCACCTTTGAGCAACTAGGAGAGGCTTTCAGTGAACTGTTAGATAATTACAGGAAACTGCGTAGCAAATATGAAACCTCTAAGAAGGTACTCAAAGAGTACAAAGGTGAAATAGGAAGACTTACCGACCTACTAGATCATGTTAGAGATAATGACTCTTTAAATGAGTCTGGTGAGCTTTCTTCTATTAAATTGTTGTTACACGAGACTGTTAAGCTATCCGAAGAAAAAGAACAAACTATTATCCAGTTAAAGGAAGACCTACCTAAGGAGAGAAAGAGTCTCCAGTGTGCACAGGTCAGATTAGAATCACTTACATCTGACTATACTAGATTGTATGACACTTCCAAAAAGTTAGAAATTAGTTTAGGAAAACGGCCTGAAGTTTCTGCTTACTATTCTAATACGTGTCAATTACAGAATCATCGGAACACGCCCAACACTGTCAGACCAAACCATACCAAGACTATGCCCAAGAAGCCTAAAAGGCATGCATTCTTTTATACTAGAAAGCCAAAACCTACCAATCATGCACCTCACATTACTTTCAACACTCAACATGCTAAATGTCATTATTGTGGCCTCATTGGTCATATATCTTCTGCATGTAGAATCAGAAAGTTAGTAGAGTTAAATATTTATGCATGGATACAGAAAACTAACCAGTCAGGACCCTACAAGAAATGGGTACCAAAAGTTTCATCTGCAAATTGTTTTGTAGGTGGGATACCCTTCACATGCTAGGAGCAAATGGATCTTCGACAGCGGTTGCTCACGGCACATGACCGGTGACGCTTCATTATTCGCAACACTGTCGAAGAGGAATAAAGAAGGATACGTCTCCTTCGGTAATAATCTAAGAGGGTACATAATCGGTATTGGTGACATTGATGCTAACACAACAGGTAGATGTTTGATGGCCAAAAGCATTGAGAGTCAACTATGGCATATAAGACTCGGTCATGCAAACATGGATACAATTTCAAGATTATCTACGAAGAAGTTGGTACGCGGCTTACCGGATATTTCTTTCAAGAAGGATACGGTATGTAGTGAATGTGAAAAGAACAAAGCTACCAAATTCGCATTCAAGTCCAAGAACGCTGTAAGTACCACTAGATCTTTACTATTGTTGCATATGGACTTATTTAGACCCAGCAGAATTGCTAGTCTAGGTGGTAAGTTATATGCATTTGTCATTATAGATGATTTCTCTAGATATACATGGGTTTATTTTCTTGCACGCAAGAACGATGCATTATCAGAATTCGTCACCTTTTGCAAGAAAGTACAGAATGAAAAAGGGTTCATGATTACTCGTATTCGTAGTGATCATGGCGGCGAATTTGAGAATGCAGAATTCAAGCAATTTTATGACACACGCGGTTATCTGCATGAATTCTTTTGCCCTAGGACTCTGCAACAAAATGGAGTTGTGGAACGTAAGAACAAAACTCTATCTGAAATGGCTAGAGTTATGTTAAACCAGTTTAATCTACCTAGATACTTATGGGCTGAAGCTGTAAATACAGCATACTATATTCTCAATAGGGTTCTAATTCGACCTATATCGAAGAAGACTCCCTATGAATTATGGTTTGATAGAACACCAAATGTTTCTTATTTCAAAATCTTTGGTTGTAAATGTTTTATTCTTAATACTAAAGATAATTTGAGTAAATTTGATAAAAAGGCCGATGAAGGTATATTTTTAGGTTATGCAGCAAAGAGCAAAGGATACAGAGTCTTCAACAAAATAACCATGATCATCGAAGAATCTATCAACGTTAAGTTTGATGAACTAAATCAACACTTAGACGATGATGACAATGAAGACATAATCACACCAAGTACAGCTACTGTAAAACCTTCACACAAAAATACAGAACCATCACATCAGGCATCAGATGAACCTCCAAGCAAAGAAGTCGAAACTAGCAATCCTGAGACTACACCAAAAGAGATGAGATTCTTAGCTAATTATCCAAAGGACTTGGTAATTGGTGAGATTATCAAGGGTGTAAGTACTCGTTCCTCTAATAAAGATATAGCTTCTTGTGTTGCTTTTGTCTCGCAGTTTGAACCCAAAAATATTGATAAAGCATGTAGTGATAATTTTTGGTTAGATGCTATGCAAGAGGAATTAAACCAATTCGAACGGAATCAAGTTTGGGAACTTGTTCCCAAGCCTATTGATCATCCGGTCATTGGCACCCGATGGGTATTCCAAAATAAACTGAACGAGAATGGTTTAGTGACTCGTAATAAGGCTCGACTCCTAGCTCAAGGATATAATCAAGAAGAGGATATCGACTACGATGAGACTTATGCCCCAGTTGCGAGATTAGAATCCATTCGCATGTTATGTGCATTTGCATGTTTTTATAATTTTAAGTTATTTCAAATAGATGTCAAAAGCGCATTTTTAAATAGTTTTATAAAAGAAGAGATTTATGTAGCTCAATCACCCGGTTTTACTGATTTCAAATTTCCTGAATATATTTTCAAGTTGAAGAAAGCTTTATACGGTTTGAAACAAGCCTCTCGTGCTTGGTACGATCGTCTAAGCTCTTTTCTACTTGATAACGGTTTTTCAAAGGGAAAGGTTGACACTACTTTATTTATAAAATCTTTGAATAACAATATTCTTTTGATTCAAGTCTATGTAGATGATATTATCTTTAGATCTACTGATGAATCTCTTTGTCAAGAATTTTCAAAGTGTATGCAGAATGAGTTTGAGATGAGCATGATGGGAGAGCTGAAATTCTTTCTCGGACTGCAAATCAAACAAACCAATAATGGGATGTTCATAAATCAAGCAAAATACACAAAGGATCTATTAAAGAAGTTCGCCATGGAAGCAGAAAGCCACTTATCACTCCAATGGCGACTTCAACTAAGCTTGATATTGATGAACAAGGCAAACCTGTCGACATACGTAAGTATCGAGACATGATCGGTAGCTTACTGTATTTAACTTCTAGTCGACCAGACATTATGTTTAGTATTTGCTTATGTGCACATTTTCAAGCTAATCCTAAGGAATCATATTTGTGCGCAGTTAAGCGTATCTTCCGATGCCTTAAAGGCACTTCTTCTGTCGGCTTATGGTATCCCAAAACCACGTCGTTTGACCTAACTGGTTATTCTGATGCTGATTTTGCCGGATGCAAAGTAGATAGAAAAAGTACTAGCGGCACATGTCATTTCCTAGGAAAAGCTCTAGTCTCTTGGTTTAGTAAAAAGCAAAATTCTGTTACATTATCAACAACCGAGGCTGAGTATATCACCGCAGGACGTTGTTGTGCACAAATTTTGTGGATGAAACAAACTTTAGAAGACTATGGATTGCATTTTACACACATACCCATTTTCTGTGACAACACTAGCTCTATTAATTTGACTAAGAATCCAGTATGTCACTCTCGTACTAAATATATCGAGATTCGACATCACTTTCTTAGAGATCTTCAACAAAATGGAGATATAGACCTTGTATACATAGACACTCAGAATCAATTAGCTGACATACTCACAAAACCTTTAGCGGAAGATCGTTTCAATTATTTACGTCGAGCATTAGGCATTTTAGATGTCAATAATATTAATTAATTTTGTTTTATTAATTAATTTATTTGATACTCATAAACTGTTTTCAAGACAAGCCTAAAAAGAGTCTGTCTGTCACCACGACTACGGTCGAAGCGAAGCGGTACTTAAGAGTTCCCCGGTGAACCTCCGTTAGCTGGGACAGTACTCCTACAGCTAATCTGAAACAGATGCTGAGTAAAGAATATTAATTTATAAAATAATATTAATTATATTATTTTGAGATTTAAAATTACTAAACTCTGAATTAAACATTTGGAACGAATTAATAAAAAAGATGTGCCCCCATTTCTATTATTTTTGATATATATATATATATATATATATATATATATATATATATATATATATATATATAGCCAGGCAACCCTTGGCGAATTCGGCCCGAGTTCGGACCGAATTCGGCCAGAGTTCGGCTGGGTATATATATATACCAGCCAGAACCCGAGGCCCCCATCTTCTTCATTCTTCCAAACATCCTCAAACAGCAGCAGCCGTGCCTCAAAACCCTAGCTTTTCTCCACCCTTGTTCTTCCAATCCGTGTGGAGATTTTTATCAAAACTTTGGTTTCGTGCGGAGAATTTCATCCTCAACAGCATATCCAATTCTTGGAAGGTATAATTCCTTCTCTCCTCCACTTTTCTGTACTTAGGGTTTCTAGAAATTTCGGAAAAGAATGCCTAAGTTCAATCCCTTCAAGAGGAAGAAGACCAATGCCAGTGAAGAGGCATCGTCTTCGGATCCGCATACGGATTGCCTCTTTTCTCCGGTCCAATCGGACGACGGTGCATCGGACGAGTTTTACCTTAAAACTTCTGATCAAGCTTTATTGTGGTATGCCGATTTCATTATGCGTACTATTTGCACCGGTTCATCGATTAAATGGACTGTCTTTCCGGATCACCGCCCTTACTTTGAGGCATTAGGGTTACAACACTTTGTTACCTTATAATTCCCCATTGCTACTAATGCCATTAGATTATTCTATTGTAATTTTGTGTTAGACACTTTCACCGCGAGAACACGTGTCGGAGGGATCGATACGAATTCACTGATGAAACGTTAGCAGAAATCCTTGGTATTCCAAACGAAGGTGCCCCGCTCGATGACATCACTGATTTTGATTTTCCCTATGGTACGACTCTCGTTAGTTTCACGAATGAGCTTTTGCGCCCGCACGCGCTCGTCCTGAAAAGTTCAAGGCTAATAACTTGAACTTGT
Source organism: Iris pallida (assembly GCA_029216955.1). NCBI lineage: Eukaryota > Viridiplantae > Streptophyta > Magnoliopsida > Asparagales > Iridaceae > Iris > Iris pallida. Next base: position 77,080 of record JANAVB010015599.1, on the reverse strand, counting down.
TTTAACTACGAATTACATCGCATCATCTATTCCACTTTACTTCCTAAATCCACTTCCAAAGATGATGTCACTGCACTTGAGCTCTCTGCTCTTTATCACATTCTTAAGGGGATTCCTTTTTCTGCCCCTAAGACTATCATTCAAATGATGGGAAGATGTCGCGAAAGAGACCGCAACCTATCTTATGCGATGATCATCCCTAGCAGCTTTCAGAGATTTGACATTGACCTATCTAGTTGTGCTGTTGACCCTGAACCCAAGTTCCTCAAACTCTCTCGTCGCAGTATTGCCACTGTTCCTCCACCTACTGTACCTGCTCCTCCTGCACCTACTCCTACAGCACCTAGACCTCCTCATTCCTACCCTATGACATTTGAGGGTATTCATCAGCACCTTTCAGATCTGCAGTCATTCTATGTTGACACTTCCAGGGAACGTGAGTTCCATGACGTGACTCGGTTCCAGGCTATTGTCAACTCCTTCGCCGATCTGAGATTTGCGCAGACGGGTCACTCTGCTAGTTCTCTACCTCGCGACCCTTCTGTTTCTGGATACTGCGTTGATGATGAGGCGATCCACTCTCTGTTCCAGCCAGGGAACGCCTACGATTGGTATCGTTCTACTGGTGCCACTCCTCATACTTCTGGAGCTGGTCCTTCTGGACATGCTGGTGCTGCAGCAGCTGACGATGATGATGAGGATGATGACTTTTGAGTTGTTATGACTTTTGAGACTGATACTTTTGTCTTATGTTTACTTGGAAATGCTCCGACATTCCAAGATTTTATCAGTATTCTTATTTTAGTTATTATCAGCACTCTTTTAGTTATTATGTGACTTCTCATAGACATGGTTTTTTATTATGCCTCAGTTTTGCATTTTAGTTTATCATTCAGCACTTTATTTGTTTCAGCATTATCTCTCTTTTTGATTCATATTAAAGCTGCCTGTGACAAATAACATGCCTGTGTTGGGTATACAATATCTTTTTTACTGTTTCTACCATGCCTGTGATGAATATTTTATATTTTTTTTGTGTTTCTTCACTGTGTGTTACTTATGTATTTATTGCGGGAGAGCTTTCTCTTTTGCAATTATTTTGCTAAGTGACAATGGGGGAGAAATAGATCTAACATCTTCATGAATGGAGGTTAAGAACAATTTTTCAATTTCTCGTATACATTTTTGAATTGATCCAAACTTCGATGTTATATCGGCAAGGTTTGTCAATTATCAAAATAGGAGAGATTGTTGGCCCATTGGTCATGGTCAAACCTGATTTTAATAATTGATCAAACTCTGTCTCGATATAAATGCAAGTCAATTCAGATGTTTACCTACGACGTTTTGGACACTGCTCAACAATGGATATCTACGATGTTCAAGACTGAAGTCGTCCCTTCCAAATGTCTTTCTGTCAAAGCAATGTAATTTTTTATTTTATTGAGTCTAGGAATACATTGTACACCAAGTCGTACTGGCAAATAGGCTGTCCGGAATCATTTTTCAAAACTGACCTATCTCTTTAAAAATGACCTATATTTTTGAAAACCATCCTTTTTACAAAAAGCTTCTGAAGGACTTTTCAAAAAGCCAAAATTGATTTTTTTTTTTCTCAAAAATGAACTGGCAGAACCCTAGCAGAACTCGGCCAGAGTTCGGCCAGAGTTCGGCCAAGTAGAACGTTAGTGAACGTTTGATTTTGAACTTGGTCATCCTTCAGTTGTGATTTGTTACAAAGATTTCTGTCCGAATTCTGTCCGAATTCTGTCAGAGTTCTGTCTTTGGAAAAACTATAAATAGAGAAGCATTTCGATCATTTTAAATCACCAATTCACTTTCAATCTCTTCTCTTCTTAAGCTTACATTCTTCCAAAGAGTTCTAAAAAGCTTTTATTTTTAAATCCCAAGCCAGTTACAATCCTCTAGTCGATTTGCCAGTGCGGTGCGGTCTAGAAGTTTCAAGAGCGATTGTAATCAGAGGCTTGATAGAAGATTCAACTCTTCACAATTGAAGTTGGTCGAGTTCTTCGTATCAAAGCTCGCGTCTGTAGAAGTTGCAAGGATTTCGTATGAAAACTTACGGGATTTTCCAATAGTGGATTCAACTGGAAGCTAGAGTTCTTCCAACTGGACTAGTCCTCACAAGAGGGAAACCAGTATAAATCTCGGTGTTTGCGTTTGCCTTCTGATCACTTTTAATTTCTGTCATTTACTTTGTGATTATTTTTATATCTGTGATCTAACTGCTAACAAGATCTTTTAATTAGCAATATTCCGCTGCCTACTCTATTCACCCCCCCTTCTAGAGTATTCTGCTTTACGATTTCGTTCCTACAGTTGTTAGATATTTGTTAGTTAGGATTGTTAGTAGATGTTAGCTTATATGTTAGTATAAGTTAGGATACGAGATGTTAGATTTGAGAGTTGTGGACCTAGTGGGGTGTGTTTAGTGAGTGTACTAGATAAGTTAGTATCCTAATAGAGCTAGTATAGTTGGATAGTGTTAGGAGAGTGGTATCTCAAGATACCATAGGGTGTCTCATGATACTTTAAGGTAATTTTGAGAGTGACCAACGTAGGGATAAGATGGACTGGATGGGCTAGATACCTAGATTTCTGGGTTGGTAATATCTAGATAGGTTAGTGTCTAGCTACCCTAAGAAGCCTAGGTCAGTCTACCAAGGTTAGGAAGGGTTGCCTATGTATCGGGGCAAGGTATTGGGAATACTTTGTGAAGGGTAATAGGTAAGGTTAAGGTAATTACCTAGAAGCTAAGGTATGAGTCTAAGGTGTTAGGATATGGTTAGAAATTGATTGTCATAGTTGGTAATGGTTAGGATTAGTGCTCTTAGACTAGTTTTGACCTCGGTTGACCGTTTTGACCAAAAGTCAACGAAAGTCAACCGAAAGTCAAACTTAGCCTAAAATTGACTAGAATTGACCCAAAACCAAACCAGAGTTGACCAGTTGACTAAAAGTCAACAGTTGGTCAACATTAGCTTAGTATGACCCATGGTTGACCTAGAGTTGACCAGGGTTGACCAGTTGACCAAAAGTCAACTGTAAGTCAACCTTTGACCCAGTTTGACCTAGTTTGACTTGGATTGACTTCATGTGACCTAGTATGACCTAGTATGATCTAGTATGACCTAGTATGACCTAGTTTGACTTAGACTTGCATATCATGACTTAATTAGTTTCCCTTTCATTATTAAACCCTATTTTGACTTATAGTATCTCATCTTTAGGTCTGTGATTACTCTGAGCATCCGTTCACCTTATCAGCTCAGGACCATAGGAGAGTATATTTACTGATAGTTTTTATTGTCTTGATATCTGCTATATCCGATTCAGTTGTAGTGTCTTACTTGATTTCCCGACATGATGGTTCACGGACTAGTATATGTTGGATCATGACATGAGATATTGTTCCTGGATTTTCTTGGTATATTGATACATTTTCTGTCTTGTTCCCTGTACTTGTATAGATACTGATTTCTGAGAGGGAGTAGCTACCCTCTTAGGGAATCCCGTGTCATGACGTGTCATGTCCGGATCTATTATACTATTCGGGGATGGAGAATTATTAGGGGCTATGTGATCAAAGCCACCATGTCACTATATTCTTGTGCTTGCGCCACCCTCACTTCACGTAGGGTGTAGCGAGATCTTATTTCTTGTGCTCGTTATCCAGGTTGGCCGGCATGACCCTTTCCAGTAATTTTTATGTGATTGTCGGGCCAAGTGGATAGCCTGTCCTGTAACTTTTCTAAGCCGATCACATAACGCTCTAATAATTTATGGCATATTTTATATTTATTTTATCACATCATATATCCTGCTCAGTTCTATATTCAGTACTTTTCTTACCATGTTATGATATTCAGTACTCATATGTTGTACATGATCTTATGCTAAACCTTGATTGGAGGCTAAGTTCTGTTCGGGAGAAGGGTTACAACCCCGATCCTTGTTTGGTTTACGGGTTGTAACTCGGCTTCCGAATAGCTCCCAAGTCATCCTATATCTTTGTCTTGTATTTCATTATAATTGTCTCTTATAGAATTTGTCAATTCATATGGAACTGTTGTTAGTATTTGTACTTGCTCATTTTCTTGACAGGATACCGTTGATATATTACAGATGATTCAGAGTCAGACTGCTCGACCTACTATGGGGTCGGGGCAGATGGAGACTTAGGCCAGGACTGTGACCTGTCAGTTGAGCCACTAGATTTTGCACACCTGGACTAGTATAGCTTAGTTAGGTTTGTCTGGACTGCGATCCAGCTAGTGTTTTCAGACTGTAGTTTTTATATTATATTTTGAGTTTCTGTGATGTGTTTATATCTCTGAGCTTGTGTTGGATCTTGAACTCCTTTCCAGTTTTCCTTTCTATCATATTTCTATTTCGTACTATCTATCCTAGTTTGTCTTGTGATTGAGCTATGCCATATTATACCTCCGTGCGGAGATGACAGGTACCCTTATATTTTGTCTAGTTGTAGTATTTATAGACGACCTATACAGCGTTCTACCGCCGATTCTGCGGCGTAGGCTGGACGTAACCATGTACTCGTGCCCCTAATCAGGGTGTGGGTCGTGACACCAACACCATCACCACCACCTTCACCAACACCACCACCTTCACCAACACCACCATTACCACCACCACCTTCACACCCCGCCGCCTCCGCTCCTCCGCTCGTCCACGGCGCTGCCCCCCTCCCCAGCACCCCCATGGTGCCGCCCTTCTCCCCCGTACCCCCGCTCCCCCATGGCGCCGCCCCTGCTCTTCCATGGCGTCGCCCTCGCTCCCCCACGGCACTCCTCCATCTTTTCCTACGAGGTCAGGGGTATTTTTGTCGTAAAAATTTGGTCAAACGCGTTGACCGTCGATCTTGGACGAAATTCGCGAAATGTGGGAGGTAACTTACATTAAGATAAAGTAGTGGGGTGCACCTTAAAATATGATCAATAAAATGGGTGCGACTCAAATTTTTTCTATTTTTTTTTCTACTTCTCAGGTCAGTTTGACGAACCAAACAGACCCCTAGCACAAGAGGTATAAAAAATATTTATATCTATACTGTCTAAACTACTATATAATATAAAAAAGAGAATTTTTTACTTTCATCCCAGTTGTTAATATAAATTTGTTCTTACATTCCACTTTTTAATTTTATTGGACTTACATCCCACTTTTTGTCACGAAAAATATTCATTTTGTCACGAAAAGTGGGATGTAAGTCTAAAATAAATTGAAAAGTAGGATGTAGGTACAAATTCATATTAATAAGTGGGATGAAAGTCAAAAAATTCCTAAAGAAAAAATAGATTTTACTGTAAAAAATTTTGTTCCAAAAAATCCTTACATATATTTACTAATTAAAAGTATTTTTTAAATTTAACATGGGTAGTTAAATAATTACATATAAAAAAATTGTTGTTTGCTCTTACTAAGTAGTAAAAAATTAAAAACTATTATTTGTTCTTCTGTACAACGAATGTGCATGTAAAAAATTAAAAACTATTATTTGTTGTTTGCTCGGGCGGTTCTGGCAGGCCTGAGCCCGGTCAACGACCCGGACCGGCCCTGAACCGCCTCCTATACGTGCGGGCCGGTTCTCTATCCCCAACCAAGTAGTCCAGACCGGTTTGAGCGCGGGTCCGGGCCGAAAAAAACTCACCAAATCTGACCGGGCCGACCCGGACTGGCCCGGTCAAGGCCCGGTTCGGCCGATTTTTTGATTTTTTTTTTGTAACCGTTGGGGGTGTAAAAGATCCAAATACCTCCGATTTAGTGGCTGTTTTTTGAACGTTGGAAGGATATTTTGGTCATTTTGCTGGAAATGACCAAAATACCCTTATAACCACTCTGTTTTGGGGTAAAATAGGTCATTTTGCTCCCCCTCCCAAAAAAAATCTATAAATAGACCAAAATTGAAAAAATTATACACAACCATTTCTTTCCTCTCTTACAAAAAATTATTTTGGTCATTTTGTCCAAAATTGTCTATTAATTTATATTGAGATTAATAATTTTTTTGAGTTTTTATCTTACAATTTAGTTATTAACTTTCTCTTTTTATGATTTTCTTTTTTCTTTTGGATTTTTTCCTAACCCGAACCAGACCAACCGGTCCACGGCTGAACCGGTCCGGTCCAGGTCTGACCCGCTGAGACTCACGGTCTGAGCCCGGCCTAGACCGAATCCGGTCAAACCCAATTTGACCCGGGCCCGCGCCGGCCCACCCAACACCTTGAGATTTAGGTATAAAATCTATGTTGAGAATAACACATGAGAACGGGATATACTCAAACCTACAGAGTCTTCACCAATTGTTATTCAACGTCCCGTAGTTCCAATATATACACGAGAAAAAATTTCTGTACTCTTCTTCTTACTCATCCTCTTTGTCCACGTGGAACACTCTCTGTGATGGTGTTGACCAAGCCATCGCCACTAGCTATTACTCTAGTGTTGACAATCACGTTAACCTTCAATTTGGATTGTGACGTCAACCCGATTCGACCCGACTGCCATCCAATCTTATTATATAATAATTCCAGTTTTATGCGTATCTTATTATTACAAATATATATTACTTTTAAATATAATAATAATATGTATAAAAGTTATATTTTTAATATAGTTTAACTACCAATTAGAATAATGAGTTCGGTCCATTACATAAACAGAACAAATCGAATTAATTACATCTATCTGATTCGAGTGTATTCGATCTGACTAATTTAGATTCATTTCTGATTTAAATTTTTAGGATTTTAATTTATTCAATTCTTACTATTTCAATTTGATTGAAATGAATAAAAGAAATGCTCACAACTGGTTGTAGTGCTTAAGAGTGCGTTCTTGTCCTCTCCTCCTATCCAACAAAAAAAAGAAATTTTTTTTTTTTTACTTTCATCCCACTTATTAACATGAATTTTACTTACATTCCACTTTTAAATTTATTAGACTTATATTCCACTATTTGTCACTAAACTTTTTTTGTGACAAAATGAATATTTTTCTCGTGACAAAACGAATAATTTTCGTTCCAGAAGGTGGGAAGTAAGTCTAGTAAACTTAAGAAAAAAATTTGACCTGTCCCCCACTGTATTTACCACAATTTAGGGTGTACCCACACCATTTTCATAATGTATGAACCCCCCTCACTTTTGGCGGAAAACAGTCCAGGACTGACGGTCAGTTACTTTGATCCAAAAAATTTGACAAAAATACTCCCATTAATTTCTTCCCTGCCCCACCCCCGCTAACCACCTCCTCGCCCTGCCGTGTTGACCCTCCTTCCCGCTCCGCTGTTGCACTCATTGCACTCGTCGGTGCTGCTGCTCGTCACTGCCGTGCTGCTACTACTGCTGTACGCCCCCTCCGCTGCCGGCATCGGAGAAGGAAGGGGTGCTGTGGCGGGAGGTTGGGGGGGGGGGGGGGGGGGGGGTCGGAGATTCACTGTCGCTGCACTTGCCGTCGCTATTGCAAGTCGTCGTTACCCCCCCCCCCCCCCCCCCCCCCTGCAGCGCGCATGCCCGCCTTACTCACCTCCTCTCCCCCACCCATGTCAGCACCCCCCACTTCTGCGATGAGTAGCAGTGGCCGTGGCAACGAGCGAGCAACGGTTGCAGCGAGCAGTAGCGATGGCGAGCGGCGAGCAACAACGAGACAGGGATCAGCGCAGTGGGGCAGGGAGGGGGGAGAGGGAGGGGTATTTTAGTCAATTTTTTTTGGTCAAAGCAGTTGACCGTCAGTCTTAAACGATTTTCGTCAAAAGTGAGCATTGTAGAAATTGATAGGGATGCACCTTGAATTGTAAATAAAAGGGGGGATAAGTAAATTTTTTTTTCTAAAATTAAAAAATGGGATGTAATTATAAATTCATAAAAAAATGGAATGAAAGTCGATAATTCCAAAAAAAAAAAGAAAAAAAAAAAGAAAAAATGACAATTTTTTTTTCTCCTCTCCTCCCCCACTGCCGTCAGGTCACAATCAGAAAGAAGGAAGAATCAATTATAGAGGGAGAGGAGGAGGGAGGGACCACGTTCCCCCATCGTTCTCCAAGCGTTTCGCGAAGGACTCACAGAGGAACACGCAGCAAGCACCACCACATACTTCTTCTTCTTGAGCTTTCTCGAGAGAGAGAGAGAGAGAGAGAGAGAGAGAGAGAGAAGAGAGAGAGAGAGAGCTTTGGTCATGCTTGCTCCCATGGCGGACGACGATGGCATCGAGGAGTTCGATCAAGTGGGCCCCTTTCTTGTTCTGGTTGGGTTCTTCCAGGGTTTGGGATGGGATATTGATGGGTTATTTTTGGCAATGCAGGAGATCTCGACGGAGGTGTTCGATCTGGTGAAGAGAGGGAACAGGGCTTTCAGGGAGGGGAGGTTCGAGGAGGTGAAGTATTCTTCTTTCTTGAAGTTTTTTTTTTTTTTTTTGGATTGATTTCGTATTATTATCGTTATGTAGATTCGCTCTAGAAATTGTATCTCTTTTTTCTCTCCCCTCATTTTTGTTTGAATTGGTAGAGGAGGACAAATGTTCGATTTTGTGGGATTAAGGCTGTGTTTGATTGGGCTTTTTTTGCATGGAAAATATCACAAATTTTCCACCAATTGTAGTGTTTGATAGCTTATATTTTCCATAGAATAATTTTCCAAAAAATCTATCATTTTCCATATTTTCTTCTAAAATGGTGGAAAATAAAATTGGCCCAACCCATAGGAAAATATCATTTTATATGAAAAATAATGTCAATCAAACACCCAAATTAAGTTTTTCATAAAAAATTTCAAAATTCATGGAATTTTATTCCTAGTAAAATAATTTCGTGGAATTAATTTATTTTCCACATATTTTCTGTCTCGCAATCAAACGCACCCAGAGTATTTCAGATTTCGGAACTATGCAACTAGGATGCTTTGCTGCAGCTTTATTGTTTTATCGAAGGAAGAGAGGAAGAGTAATAAATGTTGATGTAAGTGGTGTTCTCGCCACAACATAAGCACAGCTGTGTTTGGAGGAGTTATTGCAGCATTTGTTGCTATAATTGGCACTACTTGGGAAAATGCAAACAACACTCAAGCGAGAGAGAGAGAGAGAGAGAGAGAGAGAGAGAGAGAGAGAGAGAGTGAGTTTGGGAAGGGGAAGGAAAGAGCATATAAAATGTTGAAATTCTCATGATACTGCAATTGCAATTCAGAGAAGCAACACTTGGTTCTTCATTAGCAATGAAAGTCATACCTTTTAGAAATCATCATTCACTTGACCTTTTGGACATCTTACTTATCGATGTGCGTTTACCGGTTTTCAAATGAATCGGGATCTTTGTATTTTCTTTACCTCAATAGTTGAGAACTTGACGATTGCTGAATTTCTAAGCCTGGGAAAATCAATAGTAAATCACAGAAAATTATGTAGGAAATGATTAATATCTTCCCTCAAAAAAATGGATTCGCGTTCTTTCATAAAAGAACCCCGAGAATATTGTTGTCACGAAGACATATATATATATATATATATATATATATATATATATATATATATATATATACCTTGTTAGGTATAATACTGATTGCGTGAAAATTTTGCAAATGCTATACCATTTTTTGTGCCTTATTGTAGTCTAGGGAATTTTGCTTTTTCGTACCCTAGGGAATGCGATGTCATACAAGATACAAATAACAACTTTACTCCTAATGTTAGGCGAAGTGCCTATAACTACAATATATGTATCGGTTGCAGCGTCCTTGAAAGTGAGAAGAGAGAAATAAAAAGGGGCCAGGGAAGTTTTTCGTAAAATGGATACCACTTTTGCCTAAATTCTTAAGGTCTTGTGGCGCCTAAATTGAACTTAACTCGTGGTAGGGAGAATAGAAACTAAAATTTACTAAAAAACTAAAATTTACTAAAAACGTGGTAGGGAGAATAGAAACTCTTGTTAGTTCTGTCAGCTACTACTGCTATTACTGCTCTGCTAGTTCACTTGGTTATGTTTTAATATGTTTTTGTTTGTTTTAATATTTTATTTGGTTTTATTTATTACATTACTAGTTTATTTATTTATTTATGTATATTTTTATATTTTGCGTCTCGCTTTGCTCTGGCGCGTGTCTCGCTTCGCTCGGGAGCGCGCCTTACACCTCTGGCGATATGGACCCTTTGTGCCTCGAGTACGCCTTTAACTACCTTGGAAAATAACAAATACCATCCCTAAAAGATTTACGTTCTTTAAGAAAGAACCAAACCCCGATAGTATCGTTGTCACTAAGACATTAGAGAATCAAATCTCTTGAGTTAACCAATGGAGAGGAATCTGAAATGCAACCTATGGCAATATTCTTCCCCAAACATGTTTTGTGGTCTACTTCTGTTACAACACTATTTCCTGTCTGATCTGTGGCTAGATTTGCTTGCGTCGCTCTTCCTCAGAAAAGAGCTTGATTAAGAGCATAGGAATAAGAATGAATGAATCGGCTTTCTTTGTCCACAAATAGACTGTCCAAGGTCTTCCCGTCAAGCCATTTTCCTTTTCTAACTCTCGCCTTTTTCATTAAAGGAAAAAGGAAATGCATGGACTATTAGAAGGAAAGAGGATAGCAATGCTCCGGTCTTAGAAGTCGGGAGCGGGACAACGCGACTACTTAAATAGTCTAAAGTTGGGAGCATGATGAGAGTATGTGCTGATAATTTTTTTATGTTTATTAATTATTGTTATCAAAATTTATAGATATCTTAATATTTATTAGAATTTATAATGTTCAGTTCAAAGTTACAGAGAGAAATCATTCACATGGTGATTTTTATGATGTCAAAGTAAGTAATTCTTAATTTCTTGTTACTTTGATAAACGTGTATTAAAAATTTTCTACTATTTTTTTCAAAAGTTTGGTCCTGGGAAGCGATCATGTCGTCGGCAAAACGCATTCCCGTCATAGAGGAAACAAGCTCCCGTCGTCAGGGAAAGAGGCTTTCAAATAAGAACCCTCGAATCGAGGTTTTTACTAAGATTCGTTGGCCTCTTAGGAGTTGTGGCTTCTAAGACTTCAGTGCTATTTCATTGACAACCTGTAGCCGAGTCTAAGTCTTCATTTTTACTTCAATATGATGAGAGAGAGCCAATGTTGTCAAAATCGGATAGTAAAATCGTGAAGGGTTTGGATCAGACCGGTCCGAATCGTGAATCGTAAGATTCTTGAATAAATCTATAAAAATATTGAAAAAAATTTAAAAACATATTGACAATTCAAATATAAGAAATATTATGCCTAATTGATAAAATAGATCAACAAAACAAATAGGCTTTAGCATATGTCTGCACAAAAGATGTCAAACGACTCAAAAACTATAGTTATTAGGATCTCAAAATGTTAAAAACCCAAATGCCACCATATTTGCATTGTAGATATTTGCAATCATTGTCCACAACCGTGCAATATTTCCATGTCACGTTCCGTCTTTCTCATCTTCCAAAATCAAAGAGAAAAAGAATAGGAAAATAGCACAATTTGAAAGTTGCTTCAAACGGAATTCCGTAAATTACAAGAACCATGTGCTTCTATCTTCTTAAGCCGTAGAAGTCCACCGCAACAAAAAAAAAAGATTCGAACAAACGATTTGATTTTTTTTTTCCTCAAAACATTAATTTTGGGAGAAAGACAGAGCTCAATAGAGAGACTTGATATAAATATGTAATAGAATATGAAGAGTAGCATAAAAAGTATATAACAACTTAAAATTGAAAAAAAATCAATTTCAAAAGAAAAATCAAAATATGGTCCCAACCACAAATTGGATTTGCCTGGGTCGGAATCATCCGACCAGGGCCGATCCATATTCCACGACCCGGATCGTATGATCCATGTGATCCGAGTACGATTATTTTCCAACCTGAACGATGTATGATCATGTATGGGATACAGATCGCAAATAATCAAAATCAGATCGAGTCATAAGATCAACAATCTGCATCGCAAAATCATTACAACAAGGGATCCATGTATGGTTTCCAGATTGCGAAGAGTCAAAATTAGATTGGATCGTAAGATCTACGATCCAAATCATAAGATCCTGACAACAAGGGAGAAAGCGACCCTGAATCTGGCTGGTTTTTCAGGGAATCCGTCTTTTGATAGGACACTTGTCTGAGTTTTCTTTTTGTTGAGCTCGTTTTCTTTCCGTTGCATTGACCTAGGCTAGGATCCTAATTACCTATTGACTTTCATTCCTTCCTCTTTCCGAGCGGATCCCTATTGGTGGACTCAGCTCGGCCATTCCCTTGTGAGTAAAAAGGAGTGGATTTCTCATGGTCTGAAGTCTCAGTCTGATCTGGAACTCAGGAACAAGCCATAATTCGTCAAAATTAGGTATAACTTTGATTCCGTCAAGGTTTTGCAACTGTTATACCTTTTTGTTTTGCCTTATTGTACCCTAGGGAATATCATGTCATTCAAGATACAAATAACAACTTGCACTCATGTTGTAGGCGACGGGTACTAGTGCCTATAACTACAATCTAATATTTGTCTAAGTTGTAGTCGTCCTTGAATGTGGGAAGAGGAAAAAAAAAAAAACAGGGCCAGAGAAGTTTTTGTAAAATGGATACTACTTTTCGCCTAAATGCTTAAGCTCTTGTGGCGCCTAACATGAGCTTAGCTTGTGCTATATTATTGATTTTGATATGATAGAAACCAGCTTCATAATTATCTTGTTTAAGCTTGTTTATGAGACAAGTTCAGACAATAGTTGCTGTTTCTTCTGTTAGCTTCTTAAGTGTAAATAACCAGAGCATGGAGGTGAAAATTAAAAATGTATGAATTTCCTTAATAATTGGAACTCTTGGTTTAACTTCTACAGGCTCGAAAGAGGAACATATGATATTGTGACTATTACTTTCTGTTCCTATGCTAACGTGTAAGTTCCTTTTTTGCAGGCTATTTCCTTTTACTCTAAAGCTCAACTTTTAAAGCCAGGGGATCCAGTCATTCTGAGCAACCGGAGTGTTACTTTCTGTAGGTGAGCTTTTTCTAGTGTGACTGCCTAATTTCTTTCAGGGTGGCTGCATACTTCTAGGCTTCTAGCTTCTGAATATGGACATGCTTAGAGCTTTTGAACTTGAATGCTTAATATGACTGAAACAAGGCCAACTGCAACTCAAAAAGAGCTAAAGGGCTTAGCCAACCTCAAGTATCGTTCAATCTTCCCGGAAGAAGGCTTTCACCTTTTTGCACCCTGTTTTGGTCTTGCAGCTATTTAACGTCGCAAACAAAACAATCCATGAAACTATATGCATCAAAATATATATTGAGTATCTTGTTGCGTACTTTTATTGTTACTATTGCTGTATTGCAGGATAAGTCAATTTCTAAAAGAACGATCTGCAAGTGACTCCGAACATCATGCACTGAATGGGTTAGATCCTACAACACATGCTGAGGTGTGCCTTTTTGTTTACTGTTTGATGCTCATGATTTGTAAATACTAAAAAAAGGAACGTACCCGATGACCACACTGTTAAATCATTCTAATATACCTTGAGATAAATTTTCCAGCTTGCAGTAAAGGATTCTGAGAAAGTACTGAAAGTCCGGAGCAACTCACCAAAATCATACTTACTGAAGGCTAATGCTCTCATTCTGGTAAAAATTCTTATTTGTTAGTAAGTAGGAACTTCAGTTGTCTATATAGTTTATTGCTGAACATGGCCATAGAGATACAAATTGCTATTGAGCACAACTTTTTAATCATGCTTTACCGTTTGCTCACTGGCTTATTCTCACCTGGTCAAATAATGATCGACTAAGGTTCATTTATTTTTTTGTCATCATCCTTCCAAGTTGATGGCATCTTGAGCTTATTACTTGTGTATATCTGTCTAGTGCATTTTCCTAGTTTCTGGCGCTTTCTTGATAAAGGAGATCCTTCTTTTCCATCCAAAGTCTAAACACAGATGTATGTATGTGTTTGTCCATGTATGTATATCTACGTACTTATGTATTGCACACATATGTTTGCGTCTATATATATATTCTCTATAACTGGAAGCTGTATTCTTGTATGTGCAATATTAATACTTTTTATCTATGGTTAATATTGGTTAATTTTTCGTGTACACCTACATACACACATGTCCATATGCTGGTTGACTTTGGAGTTATTATTGTTGGATAAGGAAATGGATATTGTTGGATTTTATCTGATCCCAATGTTGCCAACAGTATGCCATTATTATTTCATCTAGCCATTGCTTTATGAGCTTATGGATATTTCTGGAATCTAGAATCTAAGCATCGATGTCGTAAGTATAAATAGCTGTTTTGTTGTTGTTGCATTTGCTATGATTACACAATTTATTAGAATTAATCATTCATGCACAGTTGTTCTATTACTCCACAGCTTGAACGCTATGAAGATGCAAAGGCAGCACTGATTTCAGGCCTTCTGGTCGACCCTCTTAGGTAATTCGGCCTGAACATGCTATTTGTTCATCCTGATTTATATTTATTCTTGCTATGTATTACTCAGTTTTTGCGTTCTGTTGTTCTTTGATATGTCATGATAACTATTTTCTATGCAATATAGCCATCTACTCCAGAACAGTTTACGACAACTGGAGCAAATTACCTTTGATTCACGAAATAGGGTCAGGAAGCTACAGCGCTCAGATGACATTGAATGTACATTATGTCTGAAGTTATTGTATGAACCAGTCACTACTCCTTGTGGGCATTCTTTCTGCCGTTCTTGTCTGCTTCAATCTATGGATCATGGTGAACTTAATTTCTCTCTCTTGTATATGATATGATCAGAGGATTTTGTTCACCTAATGCATCAAATTAAATGACAGGTAATAAATGCCCAATATGCCGGACTGTACTTTTTATCAGTCCTAGAACATATCCGATTAGGTAAAGCATTCTTTTGCTTGCAAGTCTCATATACACTAGAAACTATAAATGAAGCTACCTGAAGTCTAAACCTTCTGTGCATTTCTCATCATTATTCGAGCTTTTCTCATTTAATTACTGATCATAGTCCTAACTTTACTTTTCTCAGTGTAACATTGAACAACATAATACAGAGAAGTTTTCCAGAGGAATATGCTGAGAGGAAGTCTGAACATGAAAGTCTCACACATTTGGGCGTTGATCTAATGCCTCTTTTTGTCATGGATGTTGTCCTCCCATGTCAAAAGTTGTCACTTAATATATTTGAACCACGCTACCGATTAATGGTGAGATGATTTATTTGCTTTCCTTTTCTCTTTTATTTCTACTGTTAAGTTGGAGCTGAAGGATCAATAGTCTATGATCTCTGGGATGCTTAACTTTTTCCTCACTGTATTTGATGTAATCATTTTGGTTCAACCACAACTACAACAAAGTCTTTATCCCAAATTTTTGGAGTTGGTTGTTTAAATCCCTTTCTTCCATTTAGCACTTTTAAGGGTCGTTTCCTCTGTAACATGCACATCCTTCTTTAAAACTTCAATCCATGTTCGTTAGTGCTACATAGGGGCTCCTTTAAACACTATCTTATCACTCATCGTCATTGGAGCATCTATTGGCCTGTAGTGCACATGTCCAAGCCACCTAAGACGATTTTCTCTCATCTTGTCCTCACTTGGCTCTACCTCTAACTTTCCTTGAATAGGCTAATTTCTTATCCTATATTTCAATGTATTGTCACTCATCAATCTTAACATTCTCATTTCTCCTAAATTAATTTTCTACATGTTGTTTCTTAATTGTCCAACACTAAATCCATAAAGCATGGCTAGTCTTGCAAACCATCTTATAGAACTTTCCTTTCAACTTCAAAGGTATCATCCAATCATTTTGGTTATAGGCTTTAAATGAACTTGGTTGAGGCCGTGGCGAAGGATTTGGCATTTGCTAATGTAGAGAGGAAACTACCCGTCACAGGGCTGAATGGAAGATGGGGATTCATCTGGTCAAACCCCAAAAAATGGGAGAAAGGTTTCTTTTGTTATGTCGCATGAACCATAGGCCTGTTAGACTGATAATGGTGATGTGTAGGACATAGTTACTGGGACCCCCTACCTCCAAGGAACCAACGTTCAGGATCCTGCGACCTCAAATTTGGTGGGTTCCCGATCTGGACAGCCAAAAGTGGCGACCCGAGCGATCCTGATCTTACAAGATAGAATTCAACAAATATATCAATCAAATGGTAATCTAAAAGGCAATAAAATCTATTAATTGTCAAAATGAAGCATACAAGAGTAGGTTGTTGTAGATTCCTTGCCAATTCTTCCAACCCCTCTTAAGTGTACAACAGCCTACTGGTTGAGCCTACCCCTCTCACACTGTGTACCATAGTGTGTACCATTGAAAGTAGCATACCTCGTAACTGAAGGTAGATTTGTAGTTTAGGAACAATATTCCATTTCTTGTGCTATGTAGGTCTTCTTTCCTTTGCAACATTTAACTTTTTTGATGTTCATTCATGTCAAGAAGTTATATGTAGGAAACTGATACTTCACAAAATTGTTTCTCATTGACAGCTTTGATAACCTTAGATAAATATCCTAATGTCATTCAAGCTTTGATAATCTTAGATTAATATCCTAGTGTCATTCAATCTTTACTTGTTATGGTTTTATCTTTCAGTGGGCCTGTTGGTATTGTGAAATAAATTAACTAAGCCTTTGCATTACTCTATTGTTTTCCTCAATTGATGTATTGCTCTATATTTATTATTATTTTTTAATTATTTGAAACAGGTTAGGAGGATAATGGAAGGAAATCATCGGATGGGAATGGTTGAACATGATCCTTAACATCTTGTCCCATATGCCGTTAGCTATAACTTCAACTTATCCTTCCTTTGTTTTTTCTTTGATTTTGATAGGTGATCATTGATTCTGCCACTGGTTCAGTTGCAGATGTTGCTTGTGAAGTGGAGATTGTTGAGTGAGTGCCTCTCATCACCACTTGGTTATTGATTCCTAGCACTTTATAATTATTTCCATTTGTGAAAATATTAGGTGTGAACCACTTCCAGATGGACGGTTTTATTTAGAGGTAATTTTACTTACTGCTTAAGAGGCCCTACTATTTCAACCTTCCGTAGTTATCTTGTCTAATTTGTTAGAGATACTGCTGCTGGTATTGGTATATTAAAGTTTATGTTTTACTAATGAACTGTGTTCACATGAATAATGTCCCTGGTCCAAAATAATTGCATATATTGCCTACTGCCCTGAAGTTATTGCAACCTTTCTAGAATTGTTTTCTTGATTTTTATGCTACCTGAAACTTGAGTGGTAGCTTCTGGCACCTCCTGGAAACTACTATCTTAAGTTTTTGCATGCTAACAGTATTGTTAGCGATATGTGGTTGGTACATTTTGCTACTTTCATTCATGCACCTGTATTGTGGATACCGCTGGACAGTTTAAACAGGCTATCGACTATCGTACCACTGATTGATGTTTATTTCTTGTACCTCTATCCTCGATTTGATACTGGATTTGACTTTGAGTTAAGGTTTCCTTAAAATCTCTAGCAGTGTACACTACTGTAGCAATTGTAGTTCCCTTTATTGCATGAATGAGTAGCTTCAAAAATCCACCTGGTTGTTGTTGTTGGTTCTATCTAATAGCACATACTTTTACCATCTGTATTGTCCCAATGCATAACTCATATTTATACCTTTCAATCTGAGTTATCATTTATCGTTTTGTGCTAAAAACCTCAAACAATTGACCCTATCAACTTTTCTCTTACCTCCTATGGTGGTTGCCTCTACATATTGATGTCTTCTGGGATTCCTGATTACCTTTTCCATCTCTCGATTTGATTTACATTTTTGCTTGCTTGCTGTCTTTTCTACTGGAGATCGAGTAGCGGCTTTATTTGTCATCATTTTTAGTCCTGGTTTTGTGGTCGATCTTGTGGCCTGCTGTTAGTTTCTCTCATTTACCTTTATACTTGCAGTTCTTTGTGCTTCTTGGGGTGCTCGTTAGTTCTCCTTGCTTCTGTTTACAATTTCAAGAACATACTTGCTCGTATTCTATTTCCTTTTGCTTCTTACTGCCTAATCTTTGATGTGTCAGTTTGTCCCTTCAGTTCAGAATTTCAAGGTTCAAAGTATGGGTATCGGAATCAGTATTGGACCATTCCTATGAGTATCGGGATCGGCGGTATCGGCAGTATCGGAGGTTTCGGATCGGAGTATCAAATTTTTTGGTATCGGAAAACAAATAATTATTAGTTAATTATTAACATTTTAGAAAATATATTTTATATATTTAGGCATAATTTTAATACTTTTAGTGTTGTTTCTTAGTAGTTTTGAAATTAAATGAAGTAGTAGTCACCCTTACTGATTGATTTACATATGATAGATAAGTTTTCTTCTTTTACATGCTTTTATAACCTACCCTTGATGATTAGTCTTTTTCGTTCAATTTTCTTTGCCAAATTGACCGGAAAAGAGACCCCTAATATCGGTATAGGTCAGTATCGGGTATCGGTCGGTATCAGATCGGGACATGCCAAACCGTATCGGTATCGGCCGTATCGGATCGGTATCAGCCGATACTGCGAACTATGGTTCAGATTACCTTTACTGAAGCAGTTGTGGTTTCGTGTATTGTCATATGCGAATTGAATCGCATGAAGGCTCTACCATAGAGGTTCCTGATATAAATAGTTACATTAATTGCTTTTCCGGAAGGAAGTTTTAAGAAAATATAATCTGCCAGATTCATGCATTGCAATATCTACACTCTAAATTCCTATGAAAGGTCATGTTGATTTTACTACAGCATCAAATCATGTGTGACTAGTTAGATTTTTCTTTTTCTTTTCTAAGCTACCAAATTTTCAGCCCCTTGTTTTTTTATTAAACACATTATTTTTGGAAAGATAACCTCCTGCAACTTCATGTAGGTAATAGGTCGTCGGCGCTTTCGTATATTACAATCTTGGGATCAAGATGGGTGAGTTTATATGCTATTTGCATCATCAAGTAGCAAGGTTTATAATAAGAGAAATACCTATATTATAGCATCTTGTTATCTTCTACTCATGCATGGGATTTATATCTTGATTTCCTTTATGTAGATACCGGGTTGCGCAAGTTGAATGGATAGAGGATATACATCCTCCGGAAGGGTCTCAAGAAAGAGATGATGTAAGCATGATGCTACCCTAAGTAATATGCATGCTTTTTGTCACAGCAATATATTATTATATATAGAAAAACTGAGTAAACATCATCTTGATTGTCATCATCCAATCATGCACCATCAAAGTAGGGTTAGAATGGAAGCATTGACTAATGTTGCTGAACGTTAGTCTAATTGCAAACCCTTTATTTCTTAGCAATGAATACCTGACCAAGTCAGAAACTTAAAGAGGGATGACTTCCCTCTAAATGTAAAAAGGTAGCTGGCAGTTAGGAAGACGAATCTTAGTGGTTATTGCATTCAGGCCAAGCAAATATTAGACTAGGTAAGAGTTTTGATGAAGGAAATTAGACGCGATATATTCGGGAAGTCATTCATTTTATAGGGTTAATACTAGACAAGAATTGAACTAATATATTTTGCTAAAATATAGATGTTATGTGATGAAAAGAAATCATCAGAAGTTGTGTGCTTTACTAATAGTGCCAGAATATGGAAAGGGGTTTCTTTCTCATATGTTGTACACGGATTTCTCACTTTTTATTCAATTCATATTCTCAGTGAGGTTCTTGTCTCTAATGTTTTTGAGATCCTTGAACATCCATATATTAATTTAACTAAGTAGGATGATCAACTCCAAATGGTTTGTTGTTATTTACTATCCTTGAACATCCATTTGTTAATTTAACTAAATAGGATGACCAACGCCCAATGGTTTATTGTTATTTTCTAAGAGAAAGCGCAGTAGGTGGTTATATACATGAATAAGCAGGCTTGCACTCTTAATTCAAAGGCTACTATTGGCTTAGTTATCTGCTTGCTATTGTGTGCTACCTAGTATGATGTCATCTTCCTCAACCTGTTATTTGCTTCAACAGTATGTATGTGGAGGACCAAGGGGTATCTATGTTGAGACTGGAAAATGCTATAAGAGCTCGACCAGATTAAGGAACGAGATTGGACTCGTCACATATGACTTCAAAGGGACCTCTTTTTTAGTATGATCAATCCCATATATTGATGCCTTAACCTATCCCATGATAATCGATATGGGGGGTTACGTATTACTCCAATTTGCTTCCCATCAACTGAATGGAATACCGGACGAGTTAACTCCAACAAATCTGCACCTTGCATGTCTACTTATGCCTTCTAGGAGAGTATCCCACAAAAATATACCAACTGAGTGGCGTTGTTAGGCCTGTGATGCTACATGTAACAGAGGTGTAGAGCTCCACCTTGATCCCAAACTGTGAGCCCATCAGGAAAGAGGACAAACAGGAAGGAAACCAGATGGTTGTAACAAATATAGCCCAGGCCGGAACATAAAGGCATTTGCTGAGGCTACAACGAATCATAGGCTCTCATACCAACTTGTTGGGATGGTGGACCACAAGTAATGAGCTAACCGGGTTGAGGCACGGCATTAGGAATTAGTCATTACCCATAGCCAATTACATATATTATTTTGCCTCCAAATATTCCATCATATATGATGTTTTCTAAATATTGCTCTCAGTGCCTTCCATCAACTGAAGTATCACGCTCGAAAACCAAAATGTACACAAGGACGACTTGATAGCGACCCCAATTTTCTGTCAGGCCTCTATCATCAATACGTTGTAATCAAATTCGACAAGATTCTGCACTTAGATAACCCATAAAGTTTATTCTCACAAACATATCCAAACTATTCATCCTATAAGACATCAATATATCTTTTAATCTGTCTCATCCACGAAATTCTAGATTAGAGACTTCCAACTTTTGAGCATAATCACCTAAACAAAAAAAACCCACTAATTATATATAAAGTGGTTCGACAAGTCCTAATACTGCAGTCGCTTGAACCGCCAAATGATTGATAAATTCTTTTATCTATACTCTGAGAACATGTGAAATAAAGTTTTAAGCATTCCACTGATCGTAATTAGTAAATCTTATTTAGTCTCTACTATATAAAGCACAATTACATATGTTGCGCACACGCACAAGGAGGGACCGGGATCCCCGCTCTTAAGCTTCCCCACATGTTCCCCAAAATAGCAACCATTGGATTGTCTTTTTACCGTTCAAATTAAGTTCAAAATCTCACGAGAATTGGGTAGTTTAAGGGTCTAATCTGAACGGTCAAAAAAGACGATCTAACGGCTACTATTTCGAGGAACATGCGGGGATACTTAAAAGCGGAGATCCCGATCCCTCCTCTCTCTCTCTCTCTCTCTCTATATATATATATATATATATATTTTTTTTTTTGGAAAAAGGGTGAATTTTATTCCAAAAGAACAACCATAATCGTACAACATACAAACAGAGTGGGACTCCCACTCACACTCTCAATTCTCCATAGCCTTTACATCATACTCAATATTGTGGAGAATACCAACTGGAGGGGTGATCAGCCCCTCGAAAATCCGACGGTTTCGCTCCCGCCATACGTGCCAAACCGCAGCAGCCAGACGAACTCTTGCTGTTCGGAACCAGTCCTGCCCCCTACCCCTGCTATCTCGAATCTCCGTGATGATGTCACCCACACATTTTCCAGAGGCGAACACTCCCAATACCCGAGTCTGCTCCAACCAAATCTGCCAAGCCAGCGGGCACTCGAAGAAAATATGCTTAATAGATTCAGGTTCCAAACCGCACAGCACACAAGTGGGGTCAGGGACCGTCACCCTAAACGATCTCAGGCGATCTCTAGTCAAGAGGCGGCCCAGTAGAAGCTTGTAGACACACAACTGCATCTTCCTGGCCAGACCCTTGCACCAGACGAACTCGTAATCAGAGCACACCGGGAAAGCTCGTCGGATAAGGTTGTAGCAGCTACGGAATAGGAACTCCCCCGTCCCGGCAGGCGCTCCAGTAGGCTCCCAAATCCACCGATCCGCAGGCAGCGACGGATCAATGGCAATAGATGAAATGCTCCCGCCCAGCTCCTCGGTGAACCGATACGAATCCGGTCTCCACTCTCCATCACGGATGATACGACTGCATGTCAGACCCCGTCTGTCCTCCCGATAAGTCGGGACTCCTCTGATGTTTAACAACGACCGCCGATCAATCCAAGGGTCGAGCCAGAGATCCGTGCTCGACCCGTCCTTCATAACCCTCCGGATGGCAGACTTAAGAACCCCCCTGTGTCGCAATATGTTCTTGAACGTGACCGAGTGGTTGTTGTCGATTGAACACGTCCAAAAACTACCCTGCTTCACGTATCTACTGTGCATCCAGTCCGCCCAGAGAGAACCTCTGCTGATAAATCTCCAGGCCAGCTTAAGCGAAGAGGCCTCCCTGATCTCCAGCAGCGGTCGTAGCCCCACTCCGCCCTCCTTCCTGGGACGGCAAAGCTGGTCCCAGGAGATCGCATGCATCCCCCCCCTCCAAATGAAGTCGGCACATAAACGCTCAACACGCCGGATAGTGGCCACAGGTAGGAGGATAGACTGCAGCCAAAAATGGGCCGCTGCCGAGATCACCGATCTGATCAACTCGATACGCCCGCCAAAAGATAATCCAGCTGCTTGCCAACCCTCAACTCGCCTCTGAACATACTCCACCAGACTCGTGCAATCCTGATCCCGAGCATAATTGACAGTGAGAGGCACCCCTAGGTACCGCACCGGAAGATCACTCCTTGCTATACCCAGCACCTCAGCCCTCTCCTCCTTCCGTGTGCATAGGGCGCTGAAATAGACCCTACTTTTATCCCTGTTCAACTGGAGACCCGAAAGAGCCTGCAAATCATCCATAATATCCGCAAGCGTCTGCAGCCCCTCCGGCGAAGGCTGGATGAAGACTAGAAGGTCATCCGCATAAATAAGGTGAGTAACTGGGGGGACCATCCTCCGAAACAAAGGTACCAGCTGACCCCGGTGCACTGTCCGATCCATCAAACAAGTAAAGTACTCCATAACTAACGTGAACAGGTAAGGGGATAATGGGTCACCTTGCCTGATACCACGATTCCTCTGTCATTTGATGTCTGCCATGGGGTTCGCGGATCACTGGGTTGAGTTGATCTGGGAGTGCATTACGTCCCCTACTTTCTCCGTGTATATATATATATATATATATATATATATATATATATATATATATATATAGGATGTCAATAATGATTATTTAGCTGAAGTGAGTATATTATGTTCGAGCCTATTTACTGCAGGCAAATTATCCTTTTAACTACTTTAATTTCTGGCAGAAACCACCATGATTGTTAAGGTCTCTCTAAGTATATACTTTCTGCAGGAAGACCTTCATGCTTAATCTGATGTATGAGAGAAATTAATTGACATGTTACATGACTTCCATATTGATTTGTTTGCAGCTAACGGAATTAGCTAGTGGAGCAGCAGAACTGGCACGGTCATGTTTAAGGAGTGCAAGAGAAGCTGCAAGAACTGGTACTCGTTCAATTTAGTAGGATACATGATGTATTTGTTGGAAAAGGTTTGAAGTCCAGTTTGAAAAAAGTAGGAAGTATTTTTTTCTGTATCATCAAATGCAAGGACACACTTGTATGTGACCTCAAGCAAGCCTCACTCTCTCTCTTTTACTCAACTTCTGGGAATTACAACAATCAGCTAAATCCAGGTCGGAGATCAAGGCACATGGAACTTCAAGAAGAAGGAATGCCTGGACCACAGGATCCTGAGAAATTTAGTTTTTGGGTATGTAAATATCCGAGCTCCTCTCATCCAGTGTAGTTAGCTATGTTTTATATTCCTCTTATGCTACATACTTTGGCAGCTTGTCAACCAGTTGAACTTGAGGCCAACACAAAGGCTGGAACTACTACGTCTTAGAGATACACGGGAGGTGCACCTTTGTCCCTAGCACCGATATATTCTTCTTTCGTACGTGCAACCTCATGATCTTCTTTGTCTACAACTATGTGCAGAGGATAACCCGCAGCCTGATCTTTCTCAGAGCTGGAGAGCAAGGCTGCCGAGTCCAATAGTTACTCATCTTTGGTACTCCATAACCATATTCATGTCATTTGTTTTCTATTTTAATTTATATTTGGCGGGGTTAGTTAATTGTAAAGCCATTCAAATTTGATATATATCGTGGGTGGATGATGCATCTATTTGTAATTAGACGAGCATCCACTAATATTAATAAGAGTTCCTTTACTTGTGTAAGCTGTCTTATTTCGGAGTCCTATTGTTATTATTTTGCAGTTTTGATTTATTTTTCAGCCTGTCAAGTAGTCAACACCAGGATTTTGACCTCTCTCATGCCCTAGATTCCTAAGACTAGCTGATGGATCTTGAAAACGTAGAGAATAAGAATGAGTTTGGTGGATAAATCTCATTTGTTTCTATTTTAAGATTCAGATCTCTTATATTATCTTCATTTATCTATAATATTCTTCCTTGTGTATTCATAAGATTAAAGTATTTGCATCTTCGTTTGATACTCTGAACTATCATATGAATCTTCTTTTGTATAATTTAGAAGATGCTGAATCAAGCAAAGATTCTAGGGGTGAGCATTATTCGGTTTTGGACCGAAAATCGAACCGAACCGAATAAGAGGTTCGGTTCGGTTTTAAAAAAAAATCGGTTCGGTTTCGGTTTTGAAAATACTAAATTTTCTTATTCGATTTCGGTTTCGGTTTTGGGTTTCGGTTTCGGTCCAAAACCGAAAACCGAATAAGAAAATTTAATTAATTAATTTATATAATATATATATATATATATATATATATATATATATATATATATATATGTGTGTGTGTGTGTGTGTGTGTGTGTGTGTGTGTGTGTGTGTGTGTGTGTATGTGTGTGTGTACTATATGTATAAGTATTAATATATATAGGTACATACTAAATATATATAGGTATATACTAAATATGTCTATGTATATTTAGTTACTATATATATTAACAAAAAAAGCTCAAAAAATCAAAAAAATATGAATAAACCGAATAAACCGAAAACCGAACCGATTTAATTCGGTTCGGTTTGATTCGGTTTTGGGCCAATTCGGTTCGGTTTCGGTTTTGCTTATTCGGTTTCGGTCCAATTCGGTTTTGGGTTATTCGGTTCGGTTTAAACCGAATAAACCGAATGCTCACCCCTAAAAGATTCTAGTTGAAAGATTATTCCATCTCTGGTGTTTATGTTCTCTCTTAAGTAAATCTCATCATCTTCATTGTGAGAATAGCAATGTTGATATTTTCTAAAGTTTTGACCTTGTCTTTGCATTCACTTACAAAGTGTCCTAGTTTTTTTTTACACACAATACATTTACACTTAGACTCGGCTTTCCTAGGTGAATATATTTCTTTCTTGTAGAAACTTTTCCTTATTCCACTGCATGCACTAGTTGATAGGTCATGGTCACACCTGATTTCGATAATCTACTAAAACTCTGGTTCGATACAACAAATAATATATTGCTAAAAGTACAACTGCTGGGTGACTACTACACTGCTACACCATCTGAACAAGGTCTTCGCCAAATTGCTAAAGTTGTTGAAAAAGTTTTTTTTTCGACTTTATTATGTATTTTCATACTTTATTGAGGCTAAGAAAAATGTATATCGAACGTATTGGCATTTGGTTAGCTTTCTATACCACTACCAAAAAGTCTACAAATTTTTCTATCTACTCAGTCCATAAACTGTACAAACCAGCCCATTCAAAGAGCCCAAATTCACTTGGACCATGCTGTTTACAGGACAACCAACTCGGACAAAACTCGGTCCCTTTGACCCAACAACCCTTGAGATTAGGTCACCTTGAAGAACATGCTCCAACGTTCAAAATTATGAATGTTAGGGAACCGAACTTTGTCCGAGTTCGGTCCTCCAGAACCTTATAAATAGAGGGGAATTCTCATTCATTTTCATCTCATCCCATTCTCTTCTCTTCTATTCTTTACAAAAGTTCTCTGAGCTTAAACACTTTCTTATCTAAGCCTTACGACTCCTAGCCAAGTAACTGTTAGTTCAATTCGATCTAGAAGTTTGGATCGAGTTGTAAGAAGGCTTGAAAATTATTTTATTTTAATTCCAAGTCTGAAGTCGCGAGTTCTTCGCATTAAAGCTTGTGGTTGTGAAGTAGTGCTCTTCGGATCAAAACCACGTGTCTGTAAGAAGTTGCAAGTGCTTCGGATCAAATTTCGTATTTCACTGCATTCTGGAATAAACATCGAGCTAGAATTCTCGAAACTGGACTAGTCCTTTCAGAAGAAAACCAGTATAAACCTTTCTTTTTGCATTTATTTTTCTAAATTTTTTACTTTTTACACATTTATTTATCATTATTGAATATTGTCTACCTATATCTGTTTACTTACTGCCATAATTTTTAATTGGGAATTATTATTTTTGTTGCACACGCATTATATTCATCCCCTTTTAGAGGTGCTCGATGTTCCTACAATTGGTATATGAGCAGGTCATTCTTATATAACACTCTAGGGTACATATGGCAACCGTGAAGTTTATATTCACAAGTGAAGGACAATCCACAAATTAACCTCCACTATTTGATGGAACCAACTGAACATATTAGAAGACACGGATGAGCTTCTTTCTTAAATTACTCGACTTTGATCTCTGATCAATTGTCATAGACGGTTATAAAAAGTTGCCCAGAATAGTGATTGATGGCAACCATGTTGATAAGCCCTATGACAGATACACAGACTTAGAGAAGACACAAGCCAGTCTTGATGCTAGAGCCATTAATACATTATTTGTGCTATAGACAAGACTGAGTTCAATAGAGTATCTACATATGTCACATCACACGATATATGGAAACTTCTTCAAGTAATTCATGAAGGTACTTCACAAGTGAATGAATCCAAGATTAACAGATTGACACAAGAGTATGAGGCTTTTAGAATGAAGCCAAATGAATCACTCACTCAGATGTTCACTCATTTTCGAGATATTACTAATCATCTATCTTCTCTTCGCAAAGATTACAACAATCACGAGAAGATACGTAAGGTACTCAGGGGATTAACCAAGAATTGGAATTCCAAGGCTACCGTAATAATAGAAGAAAACAATCTCACCACCATGACGCTAGAGACACTCAATGGGAAGCTAGTGACTCATGAGCTGGACCTAAAGGACTTTGAAGAATCTACACCAAAGAAAAAATTAATAGCGACACGTAAAGAAAGTCTTAAGCGAGAAAACAGACGATGATGATTCTGCTGGTGAGGAACAGGCTCTGATGGTGAAGAACTTCAAGAAATTCTTGAGGTTTGAAAAATCAAACCGAAAGAAGAAATATCACCAAGATAGAAATGACGAAGAACCTATCTACTATGGGTGTAAGAAAACATAGCACATAAAGAAAGACTGTCCAATTGCTAAGAAGGGAAGTCGCTACGAATGATCAAACAGAAAGTCTTCATCCCAAAAGTACGCAAATACAAGCATCTGGCACGAAAGTGAAGTCAGTAACTCAGAGGAAGAAGACAGACCAAGCAATATTGCAAGTGTCTGCTTAATAGCATTTGATCAGGTATCTACTAACCCTCTATTTGATAATTTTACTTTTGATGAACTTTCTGATGCTTTTAGTGACTTGCTTGATGAACACAAGAAAGTACATGACAAGTACAAACAGTATCAAAAAGATATCAAATTATACATGACCGAGATTGAAATATTGTCTACCCTAGTAAATGATATAAGGGAGCAGAAGAAGTGTCGACTCTTAAGTTGAGTCTGCATGATGCTTTAAAAAATATTGAAAAGAGAGATCAGGATTATGCAAAGCTCAATGCTTTGTATGAATTAGAGAAGTAGAAGTATTGTATAGTTGTATAGAAGGTAGATGTGTTATCTGCCAAATATGATGAGGCATGTGCAATCTCTAAAAAGTTAGAGATTAAATTGGACAAACAGGTAATACCTACTACCCAATCAAAGATCTGTCCAGCAACACATTACACACATGATAGGACACGATCAAAGAAATCACGAAACCAAATGTTACATATCATCATGCTTTCTTCTATAAGTATCCACAGAAGACACAAAACACTCATGTCTACACTACGACACCTAGCACCAACACTTCTGCTATCTGCAATTATCGTGGCAAACATGGACACATCTTACAGTTTTGCAGAGTTAGAAAACTAGTAGACATGAATGTATATACTTGGATACCAAAGTCTAATATTTTTTGACCCTTAAAAAAATGGGTACCAAAGGTCACATCTACTCGTTTTATAGGCGGGCCTACCCTCTCGTGCTAGAAGCAAATATATTTTCGATAGCGGGTGCTCGCGGCACATGACTGGTGATGCATCTCTATTCACAACGCTATCGATGAAGAAAGAATGATACGTCTCTATCTGAAACAATTTGAGAGGTTACATAATAGGTAATGGTAATATTGGTATTCCTTCTTACTTAGTCATAAAAGATGTTTATCTTGTCACAAAGTCAAAACATAATCTACTGAGCATTAGTCACCTTGCTGACAGTGGTTATGGTATTAACTTTGTGAAAGATAAATATTCTATATATGAAATGTCAACTGGGAATATAATTTATGAAGGAATAAGTGTCACGCCCCAGAACCAGAATACTGGAGAGCGGGGACAGACATAGCCAGCTACGTATAATGAAATAGAATCCACGTCACTATACGGTCACGACTGTCTAGATATATGAGGGTTTAACTACAATCCATCAGTCTCCTATGGTCAAGAACAAGCCTATTGTCTCAATCACAAGCAAGTAGTAACAGTCACAAGATATTAGAGCATCAATATACAATAGTAAGGCGTCCCATACATTACATATTGGATGATCATGAAGCTAGTCGTACAAAATGTCAAGACTAGCAAGAGTTTTAGTCAATACATGATCAACCATAGGATTTGTCAATCATGTTACAGCCCGTAGGTAGACAGTAAATAATGGTGCAATACGAGCTAACACGTGCTCGCCGGCTAAACGCCTCAAAAGAATAATTTTACAAATAGAGTGGGAGGACAAAAGAAACCCACTCGTTGTCCTGGTTACGCCTGGTGGTCACCATCGGGCTGGAAGACAGGTGGATCCTCTGGTGCTGCCCCGATATCTGGCCACACAAAACCAGCTGGGTCAGACCCCAGAAAGAGCAAGTGCCACAAAGGAGGCTTCACTTAGGAACTAAAACCAGCATATCATAATAGAATATTAAAGATAATAAATAAAGAACTGATAATAATAGAGATAACAACAGTAAACTGAGTACGAGGAAACTATTCAAGTAGCCAGGTCACAACCCTTAAACCAAACAAGGACCGGGGTTGCAGCCCTTCACCTGAATAGAAACCCGTCTCAAATACTATTGGTACCGTGAAAACAATAAACGAAGAGAGGACACAGAACTGCTCCGGGAGCCAGGTTACAACCCTTAAACCAAATAAGGACCGGGGTTGTAACCCTTCGCCTGAACAGAACTGGACCCCTGATCTTTATTGCTAAGGCCAGCATAATTAATCATGGTATTAAGGTAAGGTAAAATATGACGAACATGGCATGGGATTGCAATAAGACAATAAACGAAGAAAGGACACAGAACTGCTCCGGGAGCTAGGTTACAACCCTTAAACCAAACAAGGACCAGGGTTGTAATCCTTCGCCAGAACAGAACTGGACCCCCGATCGTTATTGTTAAGGCAAGTATCAATAATCATGTCATGTCATAATCTTGCACAGGATCAGGATAAGACTAAGCTGGAATAAACTACATCTAATCAATCACGGCCAATCAAGAGTACGGCTTGATACTTTTAACTAACTAGGGTTATCACAGGCCTAGTTACTAGCAAGATGCAATAAGATTATCCCAACAGCCACAAGCCCTGCAGACCATCCGGTTATCCAGGTCGAATGTCCGTTTGTGAAGAATGCAACACGTGACTGTGTGCTGAAAATGTGCCCTACTCGTCGGTAGGCTACAAGTCCACCTAATGCGCCTAGATAACGGGATTGCCTGTAGCTGGGAACCTCTTCATGTGTACTGAATTATTCTAGTTTATTAGCCTTAGTCAATTGTTGTAGGTATTCCTGACCGTGGTACTCAGGGATCCCTATCCTAGATATGATGCAAGACAGTACTGATTTATTTGTACA
Organism: Iris pallida; assembly: GCA_029216955.1. NCBI lineage: Eukaryota > Viridiplantae > Streptophyta > Magnoliopsida > Asparagales > Iridaceae > Iris > Iris pallida. Next base: position 46,793 of record JANAVB010015599.1, on the reverse strand, counting down.
AACACAATCGCCCACGGTGTCCAGGTCGTTCCTACTTGTCATGTCAGGCTAGATGTCGTAACAGCATGTCGAGATATATCATGTCAGTTTACTTGCCAAGAGTGCGCCACAGCGGGCCACTATCGTGTTCTATTCTTACATTATCATAAATGAGAAAAATTGCATAAAATAACTAATAACATATTCTTGAAGCCAAGGAAAAGATCTACAACTTTTATGTTGGGAGTTGGAAGAAATTCTGGCCACAATTCAGCCAAACAGGACTTAAAACAGCCAAAAATAGCCAAAATAGGCACTATGCGGCACTATTCAGCACTATGCGGCACTTCCATATGCGGCTGGACACTATGCGGTACTATGCAGCACCCTTATGCGGTTCGGCACTATGCAGCACCCTTATGCGGCTCGGCACTATGCAGCACCCTTATGCGACTCGGCACTATGCAGCACCCTTATGCGGCTCGACACTATGCAGTACCCTTATGCGGCTCGGCACTATACGGCACTATGCAGCATCCTTATGCGGCTCGGTACTATGCAGCACTCTTATGCGGCTCGGCACTATGCGGCACTATGCAGCACCCTTATGCGGCTCGGTACTATGCAGCACTCTTATGCGGCTCGGCACTATGCGGCACTATGCAGCACCCTTATGCGGCTCGGTACTATGCAGCACTCTTATGCGGCTCGACACTATGCAGCACTATGCAGCACCCTTATGCGGCTCTGTACTATACAGCACTCTTATGCGGCTTGGTACTATGCATGCGGCACTATTCATCGTCCCTGCCAAAATCAGCACAGATGAACATAGAAATGGCCAAAAATGCTTTTGGCCATAACTTCCTCAAAATAAGTCGAAATCTAACTTTTCAAAGGTCTATTTTGGGTAAAATCGAATTCTCTACAACATGGAATCAAAACATGAAAATAATAAAGTTTAATAGATCAAAACCCAAGAAAATCGAAAATAATATAAACTTAGATTTACAAGAAAATATCCATCAAAATAGAAAATGCCATGTTCTAAAGTATCTTATCAAGTAAGGAAGAGAATGGAACAATAAAACTTGAGATCTATCATGAAGCAAGTTTGCACTTGTCTAAGCTCTCTCTCTCTTCCTGGTAGGTGTAGAAGTAAATGTGGAGAAGAAGAAGAGTAATGAAGAGAGAGAATGAGGGAATGGGTTAATAAAGGATGATGGTGGTGGTAGGTAGGGGTTCTCTCCTTGGTTCATGATGAACCAAAGCAACCTAAGCCTAGCCGAACCAACCCAAAATAAACCGAGCCAAGCCAAGAGATATGCGATACAAGATAAAATACGTACATGTATTCTAAGATACGTAATACGAACTACATGCATTACAACTCTATCCACCTTAAAAGAATTTCGTCCTCGGAATTTAATCAAGAGGTTAGAATTACAAGGACAAGCTATACTAATCACAGGCAGGCTATACTAATCAAGCAATCAAGAAATTATTCATGCAAGCACGGAATCGAAGGTATGAGGCATAAGAAAGATATTATACCTCACGAGTCAAACAGGTCGGGATATCGCGATCGGATATCATCCTCACGCTCCCACGTTGACTCACCCAAAGAGTGATGACCCCAAGCAACTCGGACTAACTTGATAGTCTTGTTCTTGAGTGTCTTCTCTCTTCGGTCCAATATAGACACGGGCCTCTCCTCATATGAAAGGTTGGTACCAACAACCAATTCCGAATGATCCAGGATGTGGCTCGGGTCCGGGATATACCGTCGCAGTTGGGATACATGGAATACGTCATGCACCTCACGTAGCGATGGTGGAAGAGCGAGACGATAGGATACATCTCCTACTTGCTCCAGAATGTCAAATGGCCCTATATACCTAGGACTAAGCTTTTCCCGCACGCCGAAACGAATGACGCCACGGTTAGGCGAAATCCTCAGGAATACATGGTCGCCGACAGAAAACTCAAGGGGGCGCCGATGAGAATCGGCCCAATGACGCTGGCGATCTTGGGCAACTCGAAGATGATCTCTGACTCTCCTGACCACCTCAACGGTCTGAGCAATCATTTTCGGACCGAGCATCTGTCTCTCTCCAACATCATCCCATGCTAGCGGGGATCTGCACTTTCTACCATACAGTGCCTCGAACGGTGCCATCTGGATGCTGGCCTGAAAACTGTTATTGTACGAGAACTCCACCAGGTGCAGGTGATCTTCCCACGAACCACCGAAGTCGAGCGTACAAGATCTCAACATATCTTCGAGAGTCTGGATCGTGCGTTCCGACTGGCCATCTGTCTGTAGGTGATAACCTGAACTGAACTGGAGGTGAGTTTCCAAACTTTCTTGCAAGCTAAGCCAAAAGTGCGACGTAAATCTTGAATCTCTATCCGAAGTGATACTGACTGGTACACCGTGCAATCTGACAATCTGCCGGAGATACATCTCCGCTAGCTGAGCCGTCGACTGACCAACTCTGAACGGGAGAAAGTGAGCCACCTTCGTGAGCCTATCTATGACAACCCAAATAGCGTCTCTGCCAGCCGGGGATCTAGGCAATCCAGTCACAAAATCTATGGTTATATGCTCTCATTTCCACTCGAGAATCGGCAATGGTTGAAGTAGTCCAGCTGGTCTCTGATGTTCAGCCTTAACTTGTTGGCAGACTAGACAACGAGAGACAAATCGGACTATCTCCCTCTTCATGCCATTCCACCAAAAGTGCTGGCAGATATCACGGTACATCTTCGTGCCACCGGGATGAATAGAATACTACAAACTATGGGCCTCTGCCATGTCTCCTGTCTGATATCTTCACTGGGTACACAAAGACGCGTACCGTGTCGAAGTGTACCGTCTTCATGGATACATAACTCTGGTCTCCGTCCTGCCTCACACTCTGCTCTGAGTCGCTGAAGCTTGAAATCTGCTGACTGTGCCATCCGGATCCTCTCGACTATAGTGGACTGAACTTGCATGCTGGCCATCAATGTCACACTGGAAGGGAGGACAACTTCTATTCCCATCTTCTGAAGATCGGCTAACAGCTCTGGTTGCGCTGTTAGGAAATAAACTCCGGCTCTCCAGCTCAATGCATCTGCAACAACGTTGGCCTTCCCAGGATGATACTGCAGGTTGATGTCATAATCCACAAGCAGCTCTAGCCATCTCCTCTGACGCATATTGAGATCCTTCTGGGTGAACACATACTTCAGACTCTTATGGTCGGTAAAAATCTCCACCCTATCTCCATACAAGTAGTGCCTCCAAAGCTTAAGTGCAAACACTACCGCTGCTAGCTCCAAGTCATGGGTTGGGTAATTCCTCTCATGATCACGAAGTTGTCGTGACGCATAAGCTATTACCTTCCCATGCTGCATCAGAACACATCCTAAACCTCTGCCCGAAGCATCACAATACACCGAGAACCCTCCGGTTCCATCTGGAAGCGTGAGAATAGGAGCCGTCATCAAGCCTCGCTTCAACTTCTCAAAAGAATCCTGGCACTCTGCTGTCCAAGCAAACTGCACATCCTTGCGGGTCAACTGGGTCAATGGCGCTGAAATTCGAGCAAAGTCTGAAACAAATCGCCGGTAGTAACCGGCTAATCCAAGAAAACTACGGACTTCTGCCACTGTGCTAGGTACCGGCCACGTTTCAATGGCCACGATCTTCTGGGGATCCACTTCTAATCCTCCTCTGGTGATGATATGACCCAAGTACGAAATGCGATCTGGCCAGAACTCGCATTTACTGAACTTGGCATACAGCTGGTGCTCTCTGAGAATCTGGAGGACAACTCGAAGATGCTGCTCATGCTCCGCCTCACTCTTACTGTAGACCAGGATGTCGTCTAGGAATACAATCACGAACTGATCCAAATAAGGCATAAAGATACGATTCATGATGTCCGTGAATACTGTCGGCGCATTGGTTGCTCCAAATGGCATCACAAGGAACTCCCAATGCCCATATCTCGATCTGAACGCTGTCTTCGGGATGTCCTGCTCTCTGACTCTGATCTGATGGTATCCTGATCGCAAGTCGATCTTCGAAAATACTGACGCCCCTCTGAGTTGATCAAACAAGTCATCTATCCTCGGGAGAGGGTATCTGTTCTTGATTGTCAGTGAGTTCAAGGTACGATAATCTACACATAATCTGGACGTACCATCTTCTTTTTCATAAGAAGCATCGGGGCTCCCCAAGGCGATCCACTAGCACGAATGAATCCCTTGGTTCTGAGTTCTTCAATCATCTTGTACAATATCTCTAGCTCTGATGGCGCCATCCTGTAGACTCTCTCTGACACTGGGGCTGTTCCGAGAATCAAGTCGATGGTAAACTCGATCTCTCGCTCTGGCGGCATCCCTGGAAGCTCTTCTGGGAAAATATCTGGAAACTCCTCGACTATCCGAGGCAACTGCACTGCTGCTACTGCCATCCACAACACTGGAGGAGAAAGTTCAACTTCGCCTCGGGAGAAGAAAAACTCTGGCTCGCCTGGAATGCTAAAAATAACCCTGTCAATGTGGCAGTCTATCCTAGCATACTGGTCCCTTAACCAATCCATCCCTAAGACCACATCATAATCGGCCATCGGGAACTCTATCAATCTAGCGGGGAATTCTCTACCGCTAACTACGATCCGACACGAGGAAAATACTCTATCTACTCCCACAAGTCCGTTACCAGTAAGTATATTGAGCCTTACTGATAATGACTCGGGCTCCAGTCATACCCGTGTCGCGAATCGTGCAGACATAAATGAATGCGATGCACCAGAGTCAAATAATACTGAAGCTGGAAAGGTGTTGACGAGAATAGTACCTGCCACTACCTCACCTGGTGCTATTCCTTCTTCTCCCATGGTCAAAGCCAGCACTTGACCATGTCCTCTGGGTGCGGATCCCCTTTGCTGAAAATTCCTCTGCCTGCTCTGGATCAGGGCTTGGGCTTGGGCATACTGCTGCAGTCTCTGCTGCTGGAATGCCTGGGCCTACGTCGGCAATGGCCTCGGGAACGGGTACTGTAGCTGCTGCTGCTGCTGGATTGGTGCTGTTCCTCTAACTGAAGGACTAGAGAAGGCCGATGAACTCCCCCTGTTCGGACAGTTTCCAACCCTGTGGTCCGGGGTACCACAAACCAAGCACAAACCCTGTGCTCTGCGACACTCTGATACCACATACCCTGGCTTCCCGCAGTGTGAACATCCTACTGCGGAAGACTGCTTCTGCTTCTGCTGCTGAGGGTGCGTCGGGGTGGAATGCTGAACCGACGTCACTGAGGCCGCCCGCCTCGGAGCTCCAATGGTCAAAGCCCTGGCTGCCGGGGTTGGTGCTGATGACTGATTCATCTGGCCGTGAGATCGCTTCCGACCTCCGGTCCTATCCACGATCCTCTGGGAGGTATACTCATGCCTCCGGGCTGCTCTCAATACTGCATCAAAAGTCTGATGCTCAAACTGCTCCACCGCCAATAAAATCTCTAGGTGGAGCCCTTGCTGGAACCGCTGGGCTCTATCGAACTCGGTTGCCACCAAGGTGGGAGCAAACCGACTAAGCCTGGAGAACTCGACCGCATATCCATCGACCGTCCTGCCCATCTACTTCAGATTGGTGAACCTCGTCTGTAGATCGTACCGAGCTACAGCATCGAAGTACTTGGTCTGGAATCTCTCCCTGAATACTGTCCATGAAATAGGGGCCACAAATCCATCGGCCTGCGCCGTCCACCAGCTGCGGGCAAGATCTAGTAACTGCAGGCGCACTACGGCCACCTTCTCGTTCTCTGGAGTCCTGGCTGCTTCTAGAATCACCTCTGTGTCCTGAAGCCAAGCATCTGCAGCGATCGCATCTTCACTGCTGTCGAAGAAGGGAGGGTTCAAGCGCTTGAAGCTGTTGGCCGCGCTATTACCCTGATGGTCTCCTCTGGTCAAAGCGTCTGCCACCGCCTGGTGCAAGGCATCTCTTCGACGATCCTGGGAAGCTAATAGGGACCTGATGAGACCCACCAAAGTGCCATCATCAGGCGTCCCATACATTACATATTGGATGATCATGAAGCTAGTCGTACAAAATGTCAGGACTAGCAAGAGTTTTAGTCAATACATGATCAACCCTAAGATTTGTCAATCATGTTACAACCCGTAGGCAGACAGTAAATAATGGTGCAATACGAGCTAACACGTGCTCGCCGGCTAAACGCCTCAAAAGAATAACTTTACAAATAGAGTGGGAGGACAAAATAAACTCACTCGTTGCCCTGGTTATGCCTGGTGGTCACCATCGGGCTGGAAGACAGGTGGATCCTCTGGTGCTGCTCCGATATCTGGCCACACAAAACCAGCTGGGTCAGACCCCAGAAAGAGCAAGTGCCACAAAGGAGGCTTCACTTAGGAACTAAAACCAGCATATCATAATAGAATATTAAAGATAATAAATAAAGAACTGATAATAATAGAGATAACAACAGTAAACTGAGTACGAGAAAACTATTCAAGTAGCCATGTCACAACCCTTAAACCAAACAAGGACCGGGGTTGCAGCCCTTTACCTGAATAGAAACCCGTCTCAAATACTATTGGTACAGTGAAAACAATAAACGAAGAGAGGACACAAAACTGCTCCGGGAGCCAGGTTACAACCCTTAAACCAAACAAGGACCGGATTTGTAACCCTTCGCCTGAACAGAACTGGACCCCTGATCTTTATTGCTAAGGCCAGCATAATTAATCATGGTATTAAGGTAAGGTAAAATATGACGAACATGGCATGGGATTGCAATAAGACAATAAACGAAGAGAGGACACAGAACTGCTCCGGGAGCCAGGTTACAACCCTTAAACCAAACAAGGATCGGGGTTGTAACCCTTCGCCTGAACAGAACTGGACCCCCGATCGTTATTGTTAAGGCAAGCATCAATAATCATGTCATGTCACAATCTTGCACAGGATCAGGATAAGACTAAGCTGGAATAAACTACATCCAATCAATTACGGCCAATCAAGAGTACGGCTTGATACTTTTAACTAACTAAGGTTATCACAGGCCTAGTTACTAGCAAGATGCAATAAGATTATCCCAACAGCCACAAGCCCTGCAGACCATCCGGTTATCCAGGTCGAATGTCCGTTTGTGAAGAATGCAACACGTGACTGTGTGCTGGAAATGTGCCCTACTCGTCGGTAGGCTACAAGTCCACCTAATGCGCCTAGATAACGGGATTGCCTGTAGCTGGGAACCTCTTCATGTCTACTAAATTATTCTAGTTTATTAGCCTTAGTCAATTGTTGTAGGTATTCCTGACCGTGGTACTCAGGGATCCCTATCCTAGACATGATGCAAGACAGTACTGGTTTATTTGTACAAACACAATCGCCCACGGTGTCCAGGTCGTTCCTACTTGTCATGTCAGGCTAGATGTCGTAACAGCATGTCGAGACATATCATGTCAGTTTACTTGCCAAGAGTGCGCCACAGCGGGCCACTATCGTGTTCTATTCTTACATTATCATGAATGAAAAAATTGTATAAAATAACTAATAACATATTCTTGAAGCCAAGGAAAAGATCTACAACTTTCATGTTGGAAGTTGGATGAAATTCTGGCCACAATTCAGCCAAACAGGACTTAAAACAGCCAAAAACAGCCAAAATAGGCACTATGCGGCACTATTCAGCACTATGCGGCACTTCCATATGCGGCTGAACACTATGCGGCACTATGCAGCACCCTTATGCGGCTCGGCACTATGCGGCACTATGCAGCACCCTTATGCGGCTCGGCACTATGCAGCACCCTTATGCGGCTCGGCACTATGCAGCACCGTTATACGGCTCGGCACTATGCGGCACTATACAGCACCCTTATGCGACTCGGTACTATGCAGCACTCTTATGCGGCTCGGCACTATGCGGCACTATGCAGCACCCTTATGCGGCTCGGTACTATGTAGCACTCTTATGCGGCTCGGCACTATGCAGCACCCTTATGCGGCTCGGTACTATGCAGCACTCTTATGCGGCTCGGCACTATGCGACACTATGCAGCACCCTTATGCGGCTCGGTACTATGCAGCACTCTTATGCGACTCGGCACTATGCAGCACCCTTATGCGGCTCTGTACTATACAGCACTCTTATGCGGCTCGGTACTATGCATGCGGTACTATTCATCGTCCCTGCCAAAATCAGCACAGATGAACATAGAAATGGCCAAAAATGCTTTTGGCCATAACTTCCTCAAAATAAGTCAAAATCTTACTTTTCAAAGGTCTATTTTGGGTAAAATCGAATTCTCTACAACATGGAACAATCAAAACATAAAAATAATAAAGTTTAATAGATCAAAACCCAAGAAAATCGAAAATAATATAAACTTAGATCTACAAGAAAATATCCATCAAAATGAAAAATGCCAAGTTCTAAAGTATCTTAGAATCAAGTAAGGAAGAGAATGGAACAATAAAACTTGAGATCCATCATGAAGCAAGTTTGCACTTGCCTAAGCTCTCTCTCTCTTCCTGGTAGGTGTAGAAGTAAATGTGGAGAAGAAGAAGAGTAATGAAGAGAGAGAATGAGGAAATGGGTTAATAAAGGATGATGATGGTGGTAGGTAGGTGTTCTCCCCTTGGTTCATGATGAACCAAGGCAACCCAAGCCTAGCCGAACCAACCCAAAATAAACCGAGCCAAGCCAAGAGATATGCGATACAAGATAAAATACGTACATGTATTCTAAGATACGTAATACGAACTACATGCATTACAATAAGGAAGGACAATATTTATGTTTTCTACCTATCAGAAAATACTAACAATGTATATAAATACCTATTAGTCAAAAAAAAATGAAAGTTGGCTATGACATATGAGATTAGGATATGTCAACATGGATACTATCTCAAGGCTATGCACGAAGAAATTGGTATAAGGATTACCAGAGATTACTTTCAAGAGAGACATGTCATGTGCTGACTGCGAGAAAAACAAAGCAATTAGGTCTTCTTTTAAATCTATCAACGTTGTAAGTACTTATAGACCTTTGTAATTACTGCATATAGATTTATTTGGACAAAGTAGAGCCGTCAGTCTTGGTGATAAACTCTATACTTTTATTATCGTTGATGATTTCTCTCAATTTACATGGGTTTTCTTTTTATCAAACAAAAATGATGCACTTTTTGAATTTGAAAAAAAAAGTTCAAACGAAAAGGGCTTCATGATTACTCGCATTCGAAGTGATCATGAAGACGAATTCAAAATTTTCGATTTTAAAAAATTTTGTGATTAAAATGGCTATTTCTATGAACTTTTTTGTCCAAACTTTCTAACAGAATGATGTTGTAGAGCGGAAGAATATAACTCTCAGTGATATAGCTAGAGTTATGCTTAACCAGTATAATTTTTCAAAATATTTTTGGGCTGAAGCTATAAGTAGAACTTGTCATATTTTGAATAGGATTCTGATTTGACCTATATCGATGAAGACTCCCTATGAATTATGGTTTGATAGAGTTCCTAATATTTCATATTTTAAAGTCTTTGTTGTCGCTATTTCATTTTCAACATCAAGGATAACTTTGGTAAGTTCGACTCTGAGACAGATGAAGGTATATTCCTAGGATATGCTGCTAAGAGTAAAGGCTTTATAATTTCCAATAAAAGGTCATTGATTGTTAAAGAATCTATAAATATTTCTTTTGATGAGCTTAATAGTGAATTACCAAGTGACAATGATGAGGAAGACATGGGAAAAACATCAAACAAAGTACCTGAAGATATTGCTACCAGTACAAGCTATCTGGAGAGTCTGCCAAAGAAGATGAGGTTCATGTCAGACCATCCAGAGAACTTATTCATAGGTGATGTATCAAAAGGAGTAAGCACTCGTTCATCTACTAGAGAAATAGCTGTAAATGTTATTTTTATTTCACAAGTAGAACCTAAGACTGTAACAGATGCTTTTAATGATAAATTTTGGATTTATGCTATGAAAGAGGAATTAAACCAGTTTAAGAGAAATCAAGTTTGAGAACTTGTTCTTAAATCTATTGATCACTCTATAATTGGTATCGAATGTGTATTCCTAAATAAACTTAGTAAGGATAGACAAGTCATTCGTAACAAAGCACGTCTCGTTACTCATGGTTATAATCAAGAAGAAGGAATTGATTATGACGAGACCTATGCTCCTGTTGCTAGACTCGAGTCCATTCGTATGCTTTATGCATTTGTATGTTTTCATGATTTTAAATTTTTTTAAATGGATGTTAAAAATACTTTTCTGAATGACTTTATAAAAAGAGGTTTTTGTGAAACAACACCCTGTTTTTGAGAATTTTTGAGAATTTTAAATTTTTTGATCATATTTTCAAGTTACGTAAGGCACTATATGGACCCAAACAAGCCTCTCGTGCTTGGTATGATCGTCTAAGTTCCTTCCTACTTGAAAATAGTTTTTTAAAAGGAAAAGTTGATGCTACTCTGTTTACGAAATCCCTTGATGATGATATTTTATTAGTGCAAATATATGTTGATGATATCATTTTCGGTTCTACTAATGAGCTACTTTGTCAAGAGTTTGCTAAGTGTATATAGAGTGAATTCGAGATGAGCATGATGGGAGAACTCAACCACTTTCTCGGATCGCAAATCAAGCATAATTCACAGGGAACGTTCATCAATCAAGCCAAGTATACGAAAAAATTGCTGAAGAAGTTCGACTTCGACAATGCAAAACCTATCGGCACACCAATGGCTACGTCAACAAAGCTTGATCTTGATGAAAGCGACAAACCTGTCGACCAACGTAAGTATCGATGTATAATTGGCAGTTTATTATAATTAACTGCTAGTCGTCCTGATATTATGTTCAATGTTTGCACATGTATTAGATATCAAGCTAATCCTAAAAAAATCACACCTATGCCCAGTTAAGCGTATCTTTCGATACCTTAAAGGAACTTCTGTTGTCGGCTTGTGCTATACCAAAATCACGTCCTTTGACTTATCGGTTATTCAGATGCTGATTTTATCAGATGCAAAGTAGATCGTAAAAGTACCAGCGGTACGTGTCATTTCCTAGGAAAAGCTTTAGTCTCTTGGTTTAGCAAAAAGTAAAATTCTGTTGCATTATCAACGATTGAAGTCGAGTATATCGCTGCAGGATGTTGTTGTACACATATTTTGTTTTGTAGATGAAGCAAAACCTAGAAGATTACAATCTGCATTTAAAGAATATTTCTATTTTTTGTCACAACACTAGCACGATTAATCTTACCAAGAACCCTTGTATGTCACTCACGTACTAAAAACTTAGAGATATGTCATCATTTTTACGTGATCACTAATTACATGAAGACATCTGTCTAGAATTTATTGACACTGAACATCAGCTAGTAGATATCTTTACAAAATCACTTGCCTAGGAATGATTCAATTATATTCGTCGCGAGTTAGGTATTCTTAATTTTGTTCTTGAAGCATAATGATTTATGTCCTTAAAATGTTTTATTATTAATCCAATGAATTATTAAAATTGTTTTGGGTACAAGTCGAAAGTGTCCTTCTATCACACGGTCGTAAATAGTCCGAAGCGACATGGTACTTAAGTGTCTTCGGACCATCACTAGCTGGGATCCAGCCCCTACAACTAATCCAAGATTGTTAAAATTTTATAAATTTATGGCTTAAATTGCATTTTATTTACATACATCAAAAAATACAATTCTGGAACAAAGGAAATCGAACTCAGACCGAACTCCAACCAAATTCGGGCCGAACTCGGTCCCTGTGTTCGAGAACATAACCGACTTGGCCCCACCTTTTTAAGTTGTGGTTTTTTTATTGTTTGCAAAACCCTAACTTCTACTCCACACAGAACCGAGCAACACCCCTTGTCATTCTCCTCCATCTTCAAAAACCCTAGATTTTTAGAAACCTTAACCCTAAAGACCTCTCTATCTAAGGCTTTCCAATCCTATAAATTGAAGATTTGTGCTTATTTTGGGATTCTCTTCCAAGTTCTTCAACTCTTTTGAGGCATAACTCTCATTTTTTTCTCTAATTTATTTCCATAGCACCTAAAATCTTTGGGAAGAAAAAGAGAAAAGCTGATGAGACTTCCTCATCCAATCCTTCTCAGTATAGTCACCATTCACCGTGTATCCCTTTTGTATCCGAAGAAGGCGAATTTGATGGTTCCTTATTTAGGGACTTAGAAATGTCATGTAATTGGTTGACGATTTCTAAAAGAGAAAAATTTGTCCGGGTAACCCTATTAATTTTACTATATTTTCGGATTATCGATCAAATTTAAGAGAGTTCAAATTGCACACCCAATTTATTCTAATGCCATTCACATATTTTATTTCAATTTGCAACACTCATACGGATTTATTTATTCTTCTGTCTGCGGTATCGATATTGAGTTTGATGATACCGATTTGAGCGATATACTCCATATTCCTAATGGTGGAGATGCTCTTGTCGATATCACAAAATTCAATTTTGGTAACGACATGACCCTTGAATCTTCAAGGATGCTATGTGTGATCCTTACCCCCGACCTCATGGTAGACTAATGGCCAGATATCTAAACCAACACTTCTATGACCTACATCATATTATATTTTTTACTATTATTCCCAAGACATGATCTACTGACGAGATCATGTACTTATAGATGTCAGCTCTATATAATCTCCATTTCTCTATCACATTTAGTCTTCCAAAGACTATGAGTGAAGCAATGGTACGTGTCGTAAGAAAGGGCGAAACCGACTTTATGCTATGTATCTTTCGATCATCTTTCGTAGGTTCTCTATCCCTTTGGACTCTTGACCATTTGAAGATATTCTATCTTATCTCCTAAAAGCCCGTAGGATTGGTCCCCACATTCCTACTCCTGATGATGATTCTTTTGATGAGGCTGATGTTGAGGATGATATACCTGATCCTCAAGCACCTGTTGTTCCAGTCACTTTAGACTATCTTCATGATATGTCCCGTGACCGTTTCTGACTTGAGGACGATCATCACAGACGTAAGGACAAGTGTCATTATCAGACGGACTATCAGACTACTCTTCATGCTCAGGCTCTCGGGAAAACTCTTTCTGACATTCAGTGGAGTATGGCCCATGCACCTGGTGGTCCCATTCCTCTGGTTCGACACCCTCACCGTCCAAGACCTAGATTTGATGACCATAATGCACTGAGATACTTTGACCATGCTTCTGCTTTTTATGATCCAAACCGATCTGCTGAGACTGGTGATGATACTAGTGTAGGAACGAAGTCGTAAAGCAGAATACTCTAGAGGGGGATGAATAGAGTAGGCAACGGAATATTGCTAATTAAAAATTTGTTAGCAGTAAGATCACAAAATTAAATCAATAATTACAAAACAATAATTGTAAAAGAAATGAGATCAGAAGGCAAACGCAAACACAACGATGTATACTGGTTTCCCTCTCGTGAGGACTAGTCCAGTCGAAAGAACTCTAGCTTCTAGTTGAATCCACTATTGAAAAATTCCACAAGTTTTCATACGAATTCCTTGCAACTTCTACAGACGCGAGCTTTGATACGAAGAACTCGACCAACTTCAATTTTGAAGAGTCTTTCTTCAATCAAGCCTCTGATTACAATTTCTCTGAAATCTTCTAGACCGCACCATACCGGCAAATTGACTAAAGAATTGTAACTGGCTTGGGATTTGAAAATGAAAGCTTTTTAGAATTCTTTGGAAAAAAACGTAAGCTTAGAAGAGAAGAGATGAAAGTGAATGAGTGATTTGAAATGATCAGAATTCTTCTCTATTTATAGTTTTTCCAAAGGCAGAACTCTGGCAGAATTCGGGCAGAACTCTATGTAAAAATCCACAACTGAAGGGAGACCAAGTTTTTCAAACGTTCGAAAATCAAACGGTCACTAACCGAACTCTGGCCGAACTCGGGCCGAGTTCTGTCAGGGTTGGTCAGGGTTTTTCAAAAGTGATTTTTGGGCTTTTTAAAATCCTTCAGAAGCTTTTGTAAATAAGGGATGTTTTTCAAAAACATAGGTCATTTTTAAAAACAATTTTGGATAACCTATTTGCCAGTACGACTCGGTGTACAATGTATTTCTAGACTCAATAAAAGTAAAAATTATATTGCATAAAGAAATACAGACTCGAGTGGCAAACATAGCTTCGGTCTTGAACTGAGTAGATATCCGATCTTGATCAGTGTCCAAGTGTCCAAAATGTCTTGAGTAAACATCTGAGTAGCTCCGTATATCGAGGCAGAGTTTGATCAATTATTAAAATTAGGTTTGACCATGACCAATGGACCAACAATCTCTTCTATTTTGATAATTGACAAACCTTGACTGATATAATATCTTTGGTATCTTTGATAAGACAAAAACGAATTTCGGTAAAAAAATTGTTCCTGTAATCTTACAAAGAAAAGATTAAGATGTTAGATCTTATTTCTCCCCCGTTGTCACTTAGCAAAATAATTGCAAAAGAGAAAGCTCCCCCGCAATATATGCATAAGCAATAATCCGTGAAGAAACAAAAAAATATAAAAAATATTTATAGTGTTCACATGCATGGTATATTAAAATAATATCGAAGCATGATAAAGAGTGCTATAACGAGATATGCTAAATAGTACTAAACTGATATAAATCTCTAAAGTAGAGAATAGAAAACGATGTTTAACAGACAAACATCATAGAAAATGTCACAAAAAGTTCTAAAACTAGCACAAATAAAAGTATGGATACTAGCTTGGAATGTCGGGCATTTCCAAGTAAACAAAGACAATAAGCAGTCACAATAGTACGACAAACTAGACAAAAATGTCTAAATCACATCTCATTCTCATCATCATCATCATCAGTAGTAGTAGTCCTAGCACAACCACCATGTCCAGAAGGACTAGCTCCAGATGTGTCAGCTCCAGAGGTGTGTTGAGTAGCACCCGAACCACGATACCAATCATAAGCGTTCCCTGGCTGGAACAGAGAATGGACCGCCTCATCCTCAATACGGTAACCAGATACAGCAGGGTCTCTAGGAAGAGAACTGGCAGAATGACCCGTCTGAGCAAATCGGAGATCAGCAAATGAGTTGGCTATAGCCTGGAACTGAGTCACGTCACGGAACTCATGTTCCCTGAAAGTGTCAACAAAGAAAGTCTGCATATCCGAAAGGTGCTGATGGATACCCTCAAAAGTCATAGGGTAGGTCTGAGGAGGAACATGGACAGTAGGAGCAGGAGGTGTAGGAGCAGCGGCATTGCTGCGACGAGAAAGCTGAAGATACTTGGGCTCAGGGTCCAGAGCGCAAGTGGATAAATCGATATCAAAACGCTGAAAGATCCGAGGGATAAGCATCGCATAAGAGAGATTGCGGTCTCTTCCGCGATATCTTTCCATCATCTGGATGATAGTCTTAGGGACAGAAAAAGGAATCACCTTAAGAATGTGATAGAGGGCAGATAGCTCAAGTGCAGTGACATCATCTGTCGAAGTAGATTTCGGAAGAATAGTGAAATAGATGATGCGATGTAACTCGTAGTTAAATAAGTTCAAGTTATTGGCCTTAAACTTTCCAGGACGAGCACTTGCTGGCGCACAAGGCTCATTCTTGAAACTAACAAGAGTCGTGCCGTCAAAAAAGTTGAAGTCGGTCATGTCATCGAGCGGGGCACCTTCATTTGGAATACTAAGGATTTTCGCTAGCAACACATCATCGAACTCGATATCGATCCCGCCAGCACGAGTTCTTACGGTAAAAGTATCTAACACGAAGTTACAGTAAAATAGTCGAAGGGCATTAGTAGCTATAGGGAATTGTTGGGTAACGAGACGGTGTAACCCTAATGCCTCAAACAAAGGACGATGATCTGGAAATACAGTCCATTTGATCGGAGCGCCTGTGCATATTGTACGCATGGCAAAGTCGCCATACCATAGCAAAGCTTGGTCATGAGTTTTGAAGTAAAATTCATCCGACACGCTGTCACCCGATTGGACCGGAGAAAAGAGGGAATCCGTATTCGGATCTGAAGATGATGCCTTTTCACTGGCATTAGTCTTCTTCCTCTTGGAAGGATTGAATCCCTTAGGTATTCTTTCTCAAAACTAGATAACCCTACGAAATTGAAAGTGGAGGGAAGAAGGGGTTATACCTTCTGAAATTCAAGTATGTTGTAGGGGGATAAATTTTTCGCACGAATCCAAAGTTTGGATTGATTTCTCCACGTAGATTGGAAGCAACAAAGTGGAGAAGAACTAGGGTTTTGGGGGACTTTGGGCGACTATTGCTGCTGTTATGATGAAGTTTGGAAGAGATGAAGAGGAGGGGGCCTCGGGTTCTGACTAAAAAGTATATAACACCAACAGAACTCTGGCCGAATTCGGACCGAACTCGGGCCGAATTTGCCTAGGGTTCTCCTGAGTTTTAAAAAGAAAAACTTGTGGGCCACATCCTTTTCATCAACTCATTTCAAATATTTAATTCAAAGTTTAGTAATTTTAAACTTCAAATAAAATAATTAATATTATTTTATAAATTAACTTTCGTTACTCGGCGTCTGTTTTAGATTAGCTGTAGGAGTACTGTCCCAGCTAACGGGAGTTCACCGGAGAACAATTAAGTACCGCTTCACTTCGACCATAGTCATGGTGACATACAGACTCTTTGTAGGCTTGTCTCGAAAATAGTTATTGAGTATTGGAAAAAAAATTAATAAAATAAAATTAATTAATATAATTGTCATCTAAAATTCTTAATTTTTGACATAAATAATTGAAACGATCTTTCGCTAGAGGTTTTGTAAAAATGTCAGCCAATTGATTCAGTATGTTTATGTATACAAGGTCTATATCTCCATTTTGTTGATGATCTCTAAGAAAATAATGTCGAATCTCGATATGCTTAGTACGAGAATGACATACTGGATTCTTAGTCAAATTAATAAAACTAGTATTATCACAGAAAATGGGTATGTGTGTGAAATGTAATCCAAAGTCTTCTAAAGTTTGCTTCATCCACAAAATTTGTGCACAACAACGTCCTGCGGTGATGTACTCAGCCTCAGTTGTTGATAATGCGACAGAATTTTTTTCTTGCTAAACCAAGAGACTAGGGCTTTTCCTAGGAAATGACATGTGCCGCTGATACTTTTTCTATCTACTTTGCATCAGCAAAATCAGCATCAGAATAACCGGTTAGGTCAAACGACGTGGTTTTAGGATTCCATTAGTCGACAGAAGAAGTGCCTCTAAGGTATCGGAAGATACGCTTAATTGCGCACAGATGTGATTCCTGAAGATTGGCTTGAAAACGTGCACACAAGCAAATACTAAACATAATATCAGGTCGACTAGCAGTTAAGTACAGTAAGCTACCGATCATACCTCAATACTTACGTATATCGACGGGTTTACCTTGTTCATCAATATCAAGCTTGGTTGAAGTCGCCATTGGAGTGCTAAGTGGTTTGACTGCTTCCAGGTCGAACTTCTTTAATAAATCTTTTGTGTACTTTGCTTGATTTATGAACGTCCCATTGTTGGTTTGTTTGATTTGCAGTCCGAGAAAGAATTTCAGCTCTTCTATCATGCTCTTCTCAAACTCATTCTGTATACACTTTGAAAATTCTTGACAAAGAGATTCATCAGTGGATCCAAAAATAATATCATCTACGTAGATTTGAATTAAAAGAAGATTTCTATTCAAAGATTTTATAAACAGTGTAGTGTCAACCTTTCCATTTAAAAAACTGTTGTCAAGTAGAAAAGAGCTTAGACGATCGTACCAAGCACGAGGGGCTTGTTTCAAACCGTATAAGGCTTTCTTCAACTTGAAAACATAATCAGGATTTTTGAAATCAGTAAAACCTGGAGGTTGAGCTACATAAACTTCTTCTTTTATAAAATCATTTAAAAATGCGCTTTTAACATCCATTTGAAATAATTTAAAATTATGAAAATATGCAAATGCACATAACATGCGAATGAATTCTAATCTCGCAACTGGGGCATAAGTCTTATCGTAGTCGATACCTTCTTCTTGATTGTATCCTTGAGCTACGAGTCGAGCCTTATTACGAGTCACTAAACCATTCTCGTTCAGTTTGTTTCGGAATACCCAATGGGTGCCAATGACTAGATGATCAATGGGCTTGGGAACAAGTTCCCAAACTTGATTCCGTTCGAATTGGTTTAATTTCTCTTACATAGCATCTAACTAAAATTTATCACTACATGCTTCTTCAATGTTTTTGGGTTCAAGCTGTGAGATAAAAGCAACACTGGAAGCTATATCTTTATTAGAGAAATGAGTACTTACACCCTTGGTAATCTCACCAATTACCAAGTCCTTTGGATGATCTGCCAAGAATCTCATCTCTTTTGGTATATCCTCAGGATTGCTGGTTTCGGCTTCTGGTTCTGTATGTGATTTGCTTGAAGACTCAGTTGGAGCTTGGTGTGAAGCTTCTGCATCTTTGTGTGAAAGTTTTTCAGTAGCTGTACTTGGTGTACTTACGTCTTCATTATCGTCATCGACTGAATGTTGATTTAGTTCATCAAACTTGACATTAATTGATTCTTCGATGATCATGGTTCTCTTATTGAAGACTCTGTACCCTTTGCTCTTTGCCGCATAACCTAAAAAGAAACCTTCATCGACCTTTTTATCAAATTTACTCAGGTTGTCTTTAGTATTAAGAATAAAGCATTTACAACCAAATATCTTGAAATATGAAACAGTGGGTGTTCTATCAAACCATAACTCATAGGGAGTCTTCTTCGATATAGGTCGAATCAGAATCCTATTGAGAATATAGCACGCTGTATTGACAACTTCAGCCCAAAAGTATCTAGGTAGACTAAACTGGTTCAACATTACTCTAGCCATTTCAGATAGAGTCCTGTTCTTACGTTCCACAACTCCATTTTGTTGTGGAGTCCTAGGGCAGGAAAACTCATACAGATAACCGTGTGTGTCACAGAATTGCTTAAACTCTGCATTCTCAAATTCACCGCCATGATCACTACGAATGCGAGTAATCATGAAACCTTTTTCATTCTATACTTTCTTGCAAAAGGTGACAAATTCTGATAAAGCATCGTTCTTGCGTGCAAGAAAATATACCCACGTGTATCTAGAAAAATCATCTACAATGACAAATGCATATAACTTACCACCTAGACTAGCAATTCTACTAGGTCCAAATAAATCCATATGCAATAACTGTAGAGGTCTAGTGGTACTTACAACATTCTTGGACTTAAAGACGGATCGGGTAGCTTTGTTCTTTTCACATTCGCTACATACCGTATCCTTCTTGAAAGATATGTCCGGTAAGCCGCGTACCAACTTCTTTGTGGATAGTTTTGAAATTGTGTCATGTTTGCATGACCGAGTCTCATATGCCATAGTTGACTCTCAATGCTCTTGGCCATCAAGCATCTACCTGCTTTGTTAGCATCTTCTAACAGATGGATTACATATATGTTGTCTTTCTTGATACCTTCAAAGATAGTACTACCGGTTGAGCTATCAACTATAGTACATTTGTCTTTGACGAAGTTAATGCCATAACCGTGATCAGCTAAATGGCTTATATTGAGCAGATTATGTTTTAACTCGATAATTAGACAAACATCTTTAACCACAGGGTAGGGAGCCTTACCAATGTCATCGATACCGATTATGTACCCTCTCAAATTATTATCGAAGGAGACGTATCCTTCTTTATTCTTCTTCGATAGTATTGCGAATAATGATGCATCACCGGTCATGTGCCGTGAGCAACCGCTGTCGAGGATCCATTTGCTTCTAGCATGTGAAGGGCGTCCCACCTACAAAACAGTTTGTAGATGAAACTCTTGGTACCCATTTCTTGTAGGATCCTGATATGTTAGTCTTTGGTATCCATGCATAAACATTTAAATCTACTAACTTTCTGATTCTACATGCAGAGAATATATGACCAATGAGGCCACAATAATGACATTTTGCATGTTGAGTGTTGAAAGTTGTATGAGGTGCATGATTGGTAGGTTTTGGTTTTCTAGTATAGAAAAATGCATGCCTATTAGTCTTCTTGGGCAGTGGTTTGGTATGGTTTGGTCTGACAGTATTTGGTTTGGGTGTGTTCCGATGATTCGGTAATTGACACGTGTTAGAATAGAAAGCAACAACTTCAGGACATTTTTCTAAACTAATTTCCAAAATTTTGGAGGTATCATATAATCTAGTATAGTCAGATGTAAGTGTTTCCATTCTGACTTGTGCACACTAGGGACTCTTTCTCTCCTTAGATAGGTCTTCCTTTAGCTGGATGATAGTTTGGTCTTTTTCTTCGGATAACTTGGTAGTCTCGTGTAACAACAGCTTAATAGAAGAAAGCTCACCAGACTCAATAGAAGAAACATTATTTCTAACATCAGCTAGTTGGTCGGTAAGTCTTCCTATCTCACCTTTGTACTCTTTAAGTACCTTCTTAGAGGTTTCATATTTACTACGCAGTTTCCTGTAGTCATTTAACAGGTCACTGAAAGCCTCTCCTAGTTGCTCAAAGATGAAATCATTATAAGGATCAAACAGAGGATTAGTGGTTACCTGATCGCAAGCCATCAAGCATACATTTGCAGCTTCATCCGATTGTTCGTCTTCTGAGTCGCTGGCTTCGCTCTCATGCCATATGCTTGTATTGGCATACTTCCTTGATGTAGATCTCTTCAGGTAGCCTTTGCCATATTTGCTATTTTTCTTGTTAATGATGATGCTGTTGGACAATCTTTCTTCATATGTCCTTTCTTCTTACATCCGTAGCAAATATGATCTTCCTCGTTGTTGTTGCTGCTGTTGCTATCTTTTGTTCTTTTGTTGAATCTCATGAACTTCTTGAATTTTCTTTCCAGAAGAGCTTGATCTTCAGAGTCAGAGTCGCTGTCGTCAGAATCATCTTCGACAGTTCTTCTATGTTGAGCCTTGAAAGCGATCAACTTCTCTGACTTCTCCTTTGGTGTAGCATCTTCAAAATCTTGAAGTTCCAACTCGTGAGTGAGTAGCTTACCCATGAGTGTTTCCAGAGACATTATTGAGATGTCGTTTCTTTCAATGATTGCTGTAGCCTTTGGAATCCAGTTCTTCGTGAGAGCTCGTAGAAGTTTACGAATCTTCTCATGGTTACTGTATTCCTTGTCTAATGAAGACAAAGGATTTATAATATCCAGGAATCTCGTAAACATCTGAGTGACGGATTCATTTGGCTTCATCTTGAATGCCTCTTACTCTTGAGTAAGTCTGCTGATCTTTGACTCCTTGACTTGCGTTGTTCCTTCGTGGGTTACTTCGAGAAGTTTTCACACTTTATTCGACGTTGTGCAAGTCAACACCCTGTTAACTCAGTTCTGTCTAAAGCACAAAATAAAGCGTTAATAGCACATGCGTCAAGACTGGCATTTTTCTTGTCATCTTTAGTATATTTATCATGGGGTTTATCAACTAAAACTTCCTCAATAATGTAGGGCCTAAAAATCAAGTTGCGTCCTGAACATACTAATCAGTGATCAAGTTGCGCCCCAAAAATTAGGTTGCACCACTGATATGAAGCTCAGAGAACAGACTGCGCCGCTGAACAGGTTGTGCCATATATCAGACTGCGCCCAGTCTTGTTGCACCAAAATCTATGTGGCGTCTGACACTTAATGGCCATCATTACCTGACAACACTGACAACTGACACCACAGTGAACGAGAAAAATCTTTTCGAATCCCGTGAATTGTGCCGCTCAAGGGGAGTTGGTTGACAGCTATCATGTACGCTTCGTAAGTTGCGCCTAGACGCAATCCAGACAAAATCCTTAGTTGCGCCTAGGCGCAATCTGAATGACTTCTGCTCAAAGGCTGCCACATATTTAGGCGCAGCCCAAATCAAGCACAGTTTGACTCGTTGACTGAAGGTCGCGCAACCTGATGAAGTTGAGACAACTTACATTCTAAAGCAGGATGACGTGGCACACATGCCACTAATCTCTCAAGACGTGTCTACTATCCTGTACACGACCACGCGCATCTCAATCACATGATGCCACGCGTCTAAATACAGTTAGTACACGACTTAACAACTAAATAAAAGTTGGCACAACAGGAGATTGGCGCAACCCAATATGGCACAATCCGGCCTCGCGCACATCAGAATAACTGCTAAAATAGTTATTTCTTGAACTCTATAAATAGAGTTTCCAATCATTGTGAAATGATCAGATACATAGGTACAGAGATCAAGAACTCTTACAAAATTGCTGCTACATTCTCCAGAGGCTACAATCTTCAAGTTCACATTGTCCAAGGGATAAAGTGATCGTCTTCTGATCAGATTTCTACAGTTGTACTTTCCCAGAATTTATTGTACTTTGTACTATTCTTTTTCAAGTTTGGAATAAACTTTTTATTTTTGCAAACAAAATTGCGACTCTACTGGGGACGACTTTTTCTTCCAACGAGAAGGTGACAACTCAATGTGATACTGCGTCGATCGGCAAGACGCAGAAGACTCTGGTTGTTCAAGTCAACCAGACAGCATATGAGGATATGATTAGCACCAAGAGCAACAAGCGTACAGCGGCTATCTCCAAGAACAGGACTGTGTGGGCTCCTAAATCTTCTATGGTCACTGTTGCCCAGGCGCAACCTGAGTGCTCAGTGGTCAAGACACAATCTGTCTCGGCGGCTCAGGCACAACTTGCTTCTGTTGCCCGTGCGCAACCTATTCATCCTGCTGCCCACGCGTAGTCTATTACTCTCTTTGCTGCCAAGGTGCAGCCTATTCAAGCCATTGTTGAGGTACAGTCTACCCATGTTGCTGTCAAGGCACCATCAATAGCCCGTAGGACTATGGCGCAACCCAAGCAATCAGCACCTCAGGCACAGTCTGCTACTCTGGCGCAACTCAAGGGAACTAGTCTTTTGGCTATTCCCTCTTCTAATTCTTAAGTTCTGAACTTGTAGAATCAATGTTCTAGTGCCAACACTAGACAGAACAAAGGGAAGAGTCCTTTGACACTTCCTTAATTGGCGCAATCTGTGCCTAAAATGGTCTCACAACAGAACAAAGAGAAACGCTTCTTAGCTGACCCTCTAGAAAATAAAGGAAAGTACCCTTTGGTCTTTTCTCAAACTTTCCTGGTCTATGACTCAGAGGAAGATATATCAGATTCTATTCCTTTAAACAGAGGTCATCGGATCTCTGATATTGGAAAGAATACTGACCAAAGAGGTATCTTACCTACCCCTATGGGGTTTGGTCAAGACCTTCCCACCTTGCAAATTTTAAGATCCAAGCAAGAAAAATTGAGGGTATCACAAACAGAGACACATGGAGCAGAATTTTCTGATTTATGCGCTTATCTCAATAGGCGTCAACCAGTATCAACTTTGGTGAAACGTAAGAACCCTATGCCAAAGGCCAATCTGTACCAAAAGCCAAAGTTTGAAAAGAAAGACCCAACCACCTATGCTAATGAGTTGAGTACATCTTTGTACACTCAGGGAACTAAACATCTGAAGAATATGAGGCATGTTCCTAACATCATTAAGGAATATGTTCCTCCGACTTCTTTTCGTCCTGTAGTTGTAACTGATTTGCGACAACGTCTTACACAAAGACGGGAGATTACAGGGATGTCTCCCTCACCTCCAAATTGCGCTTCAGATCGCCACTGCCTTCATGAAGTCATCATCAACTGTTGTTGCCAATCGGCTCGACGATCTGTCTTCGATCGTCTGAACTATGCTTCAACTCCTGAACATATAATAGAAGATGAAGATGAGCTATTATATGCTTCTGTCAACATGACTTCTCAAGGCACTGGGGTGGGAAACGTCCAAGACGTAATGCATCCCGTAATCCTAGTCAGCAATACTTAGATCGGATCCATGCATCCAGTGAAGGTGTCTTTCAATACACTAGATCAAGAATTCGACATTTGAACCAAGGTGTCTTTAATCAAGAAGATCTCCCCATTGCCCATATAGGAGAGGGCTTTTTCTCAGAGTTTGATGCAGATAGTGAAAGTTCTGAACAAACTATCTCATCAATAGCTGCAAGAGAAGTGACGACATATACCATTACGGAAGATCAAGATGCCTCTACTTCAACCAGTCAAGAGCAACGAATTGTTGCATTAGAGGACAAATTGAAGACCATGGCAGAAATGGTTGCAAGCATGCACACCATAATTGTGGCTCAACATACAGTGCCCCCGATTGTAAACCCTGCTACAAATCCTGAGCTTATAGCATCTTCTGTACCTGTTAGTCTGTGGGTACCAACTCCTCAGGTTGCTTCCGTGCCAATTCAAGCTGATCCCAGTCAGTCTGGTGCTGGGGGTGGTAATTACCACGCTGTTCCTCCTCATAACACTTCTAAGCAGCCTACAAATTCCCAAACATCAGGGGATGCTAATGAGGCTATAAAACTTTTACGCACTCAGTTTGAGATCTTCAAGCAGAAGGATGGCCTACAAAGAATGGGCATAAAGCAACCATATCCTACAGAGTGGAAGGAAGTTCCATTTTCTCCTAAGTACAAACTTTCAACCATTATGCTGTTTGATGGCAACACTTCTCCAAGTCAGTACATCAATCATTTTGAGGTGATGACTGATCAATTACAGCCAAATGATGCTCTCCTTACCAGAGTGTTCGTCGGTTGTTTAGCCGGCGCAGCCTATGACTGGTATCGTAGCCTGCCTGATGGCTGCATCATTTCCTTTGTTGGTTTCAAACAAATGTTCTTGGAATGGTTTTGCAAAGGAGTCAACGACATGACAATGTCTGCCCTCATTAAGATTAAACAGAGGTACAATGAATCCACAGAGAGTTTGATTGAAAGATTCCGTCGAGAGGCACTCAAAATGCCTTTAGGAACTCCATCTGCTATAACAATAGACACTTGTAAATCAAACTTGTTGTATATTATCAGTATGTGGACAGGATCTACACAATTCCAGGATTGGCCTTCTTTCATTGTCAATGCCAAAGCAGCCGAGGTCAGTGCCGAAAAGTTCAAGCAGTTAGGAGTCCAAATGACTCATCCTAACCAAGATGAACATTCTACACCCGGGTGTAGTAATCGCCAGAATAACCACAAGAGTAAAGAAACATTGGCCATCAATCTTAAAGGCAAGGAGTCTTTGGCTGTCAATGTTATTCAGACGGCATCCACTCCATCAGCACCACCGCAGAAGACAACTCGTCCAAAAGAAGAGTATTCTTTTGATGAAGATGATACTTTAAGCATCTTCGATTGCTTGATCAAAAGCAATAAGCTTCAGCTTCCAGAGGTAAAATGACCAGAAGAAGTGGGTAAAACTGATCACCCTAAATACTGTGTTTATCACAGGTTTATAGGGCATCCAACCAGAGCATGTTATGTGCTCAAGGGTAAAATTCAGGAGTTGGTCAACTCTGGAGCAATTACTCTGCAACAGGACGAGAAAACGGTGACTGCTAATATGGTTTCTCTATAATTCGGTGATTTTCCACCACAACTTGTGCAAGATGGTGTTGTCCCCATTCCAAGGACTACTCTTGAAATTGTGAATCTTTCACCTCCTCAAAATGAAGGTCTTATTCCGCTGTCAACTGACAGAGGAGAGATTATGTGGATTCATCCAGATCTGGTAGCAGAATTTGAAACACCTTCCTCTTCTAAGCAAAAGAAGCATTCCAAATCTAAATCCAAGAACTGCAATATGGTATCCTTTGAACCACTAACAGAAAAAGAAATTTTAATGGGCACTAGATCAGGAAAACCCTATCTTCGGGAGTTTCCGAAAATCAAGAGAACCCTGCTTCGTCTCCTGATGTTCCTCCTTCATCATCTTCTCCTGCTGAGAATACACCATCCACATCTTTGCCGGTGGTTGAACCGTTTCCTCCTAAACCAACATCAGCAGATAAGGGGAAGCAACCTGTTCGCTTTGACAAAGCACTGAAGAAGTCCTCATCTCTTGGCCTTGAAAAGCCTTACAATTTTGACATATTGGCTCAATTGGCCAATACTCCAGCAAGATTGTCAATCTTTGAACTCTTACGTCTCTCAAAAGAGACTTGAGAGACGTTAAGTGAAGCCTTGATGCAGGCTGACGCTTGTCTTACTCTTCTCAAGAAATCTGAAAAGGAGCCAGTCACCTGTGCACATTGTCATAGTGTATTTGGATGGTAATAGAGAAGTCCAAAACGAGGTTGCAGATCTGAATCCTTTCAAAGGAGTTGAAGCATATTGCAACGATTCTCATATGTACAAGGAGGAATTCATGAAGGTGGTACTAGCAATGGACACAGATAAAGAACAGAAGAATGTTCCAAATGATACTCTGGTGATTCCCGTCAAAGGACGCACCTCATGTCCTCAGTCTTCCAAACTACTGACTATCTATCTTCCTTCCCATGAGAAGCGGTCTAAGGGTGATAGTCAAGAACAAAGGGAGCTCACCTCTTCTGAGCCGCTTGTAATCGATCTTCGTCGCAAGAAGCTCCCTCCTTCTCGTTCTTCTTCTCCCCTTCTTGTCATCAATCTAACTAAGCCTGCTAAGGCTAAAGTCCCTGTTGTAAATGATGGTGTAAAAATCAATAAAGCATCTCCTCTGCAGTATACTGATGTCTTTTACTATACTCAGTGTTATTTGGATATGCTAGATAACTTTAAACCACTTACAATAGTAATCGTATCATCTCTGCGAAATGTGGTATCACTGGATTCAATACAAGAGTCGTACTTCTTAGTACCGTCTCGAAAGAAAGATGAAAAGCCTATATTCTTCAACAAAAGAGAGGAACCAAAAATCATGCTCTATAATGATAATAGAGATGATACGGGAAGGCTACAATTACGACGCTATAGTCCACAATCCAAAACAATCATCCGTAAAATGGGCTATGATTTCAGAACAGGCCTCAACAATGGTAAATAAAAGCGAACTCCTCTTCGTATTGCCATTCCAAAAGGAAAATCACAACAATACCATAGTAAAACGAAACGAGGACTAGGTTATACGTCACCACTTCCAACTCCAGAACCTTCTGAATCTGATGAAGAAGAATGTTCAAACTCTTCTGATTCTATCTCATGGGATTCTGATACCAGCATTGGTCATGTTCATAGAGTGATAGTATCTTCTAACATGGTGTCTGCCGAATTTTCGGAAGATGACATTGAAGAAGCTCCTGAAATGGACCCTTGGGCACAAAGGATGGACAATCAGTGGGAACTTCATTTTGAACAACGAGAACCACCTACTGAGGATCAACTAGTCCAGATCGATATTGGAGAGAAGGGTGTATCACGACCAATCTTTATTAGCAAAAATCTCTCAGAGGTTGATAAACAAGAATTAATTCATTTTATTCGTGAATATATTGATGTCTTCGCCTGGAGTTACGAAGATATGCCGGGATTAGATCCTCAAATTGCAACTCACAAGCTTAACATTTTGCCGAATGTCAAGCCGGTCAAATAACAACAACGACGATTCTAGCCTGAAATGATTGATGCAATTGATGATGAAGTCAAAAAGCTTATATCTTGTGGTTTTATCAGAGAAGAACAGCATCCTGACTGGGTAGCCAACGTTGTACCAGTTCTGAAGAAGACCGAAAAGGTTCGAGTTTGCATAGACTTTCGGGATCTCAATGATGCTTGCCCTAAATACGAGTTCCCTCTCCCAATTACTGATGTCATGATCGACAATACATGTGGATTCGAATGAATTTCTTTCATGGATGGGTTTTCTGGATATAATCAAATCCGGATGAATCCTAAAGATGAGAAACATACTTCATTTCGTACTCCTCAAGGAGTGTACTGTTATACAGTCATGCCGTTTGGTCTTAAGAACGCAGCTGCAACTTACCAGCGGGCTATGAGTTCTATCTTTCGAGATTATCTGCGAAAGACTGTCGAATGTTATGTTGACGATATTGCTGTTAAAAGTCGGCTCAAGGAAGATCACATTCAAGATTTAAGAACTATCTTCAATCTAATGCGCCTGCATCAACTCAAAATGAACCCCACCAAGTCTTTTTTGGGTGTCTCTAGTGGCAAATTTCTCGGCTTCGTCATTACATCTAAGAGTATACACGTTGATCCCGAGAAGATCAAAGCCATTCAAGAGATGCGTCCTCCACGCAACCTAAAAGAGCTACGAGGATTCCAAGGTCGACTTGCGTCCATCAGGCGGTTCATTTCGAATTTATCTGGACGTTACAGACCATTTACTCAGTTAATGAAGAAAGGTGTATCTTTCGTTTGGACGGAAGAATGTCAACGAGCATTTGATGACATAAAGCGGTATTTAATGAGTCCACCTGTTCTTGTACCACCGATTTCAGGAATACCTTTCTTAATGTATGTCTGGGCAATGGATCATTCATTGGGGGCTTTGCTGGCTCAGAAGAACAAGGAAGGTCATGAACAAGCCATCTATTACCTTAGTCGAACAATGATTGGAGCTGAACATCGTTATAGTCCGGTGGAGAAAGAATGTTTAGCCTTAATGTTTGTCGTTCAGAAGACAAGACATTACATCATAGGCCAAACTATTCATGTCATATCCCGAGTCAATCCTCTTCGAGTCTTAATGAAGAAGCCAAGTACACTCAATTCTAGCCTTGCCACATGGGCCATATTATTAGCACAATATGATATAGTTTATGTTCCTCAAAAGTCTGTGAAAGGCCAAGCACTTGCTGACTTTTTAGCAGCTCATCCTCTCCCTGAGACGTCTAAACTCTATGATGAGATTTTTGACGAAACATTGGAATCAAATATGATCTCAGAAGAATTTCCTATCTGAAGATTGTTCTTTGATGGAACTTCTAGAATTGGACCTGGAGGTACCCTTGTGGCTGGAGTGGGAATTGTTCTCGTTTCACCCGATGGATTAGCTATTCAAAGGGCTTATTCTTTAGACGAATCGTGCTCTAACAATGTGGCAGAATACAATGCCTTGCTCATTGGACTCCAATTGGCTAAACAACTGGGTGTTGAATATCTCAAAGTATATGGCGACTCTAAGCTGATTGTTAATCAGGTTAGAGGCATATATGAAGTCCGACATCAAGATCAAGTACCATACCATGAAGCAGCAACCAGGATAGCTTCTTCGTTCAAAAGGTTCTTCATCGAACATGTACGTCGCATATGCAATACAGAAGCTAATGCCTTAGCTAACCTAGCTGCGGTATTGGCAGTTCCAGTCAAAAGACAACAGATGGTTGTTATCTCTAACAGAGAACTATTCTGTGTTGAAAACAACCACAACATTGAATTCAGCAACCTAACTGAAGTCAATGTCATTAGCAAGGAATGGAGAGCACCTTTCATTGATTTTGCAGTGCATGACATCTTGCCAGAAGATCCTAAAGAATCTACAAGTATCCGTCGTCGATCGCTTCGATTCTATTATAATCATACTACTAAAACACTCTATCGAAGAACTTTTGATGGATTACTCTTGAGGTGTCTCGCTGGTGATGAAGCAAAGCAGATATTACGTGAAGCTCATGATGGTGTTTGTGGAGCACATCAGCCTGGTCTTAAGCTATAGGATCGTATTCGACGTATGAGCTACTACTGGTCCTCTATGGTATCAGATGCTATTGACTATGCAAGAAAATACCGTGCATGTCAAATTCATGCAGATTTCATTTACCAACCATCGGAATTTCTTCATCCGACTGCTGCCTCATGGCCTTTTGAAGCTTGGGACATGGATATAATTGGTCCTATCAATCCTCCTTCATCTAAAGGACATCGGTTCATCTTAGCTATAACCGATTATTTCTCCAAGTGGGCAGAAGCTATACCTTTGGCTGAAGTTAAAATGAGTAGTGTCATCAACTTCATCAAACATCATGTGATATATAGATTTGGTGTCCCTTGCCGAATCATCCATGATAATGGGTCGCAATTCATCAGCCAGAAGTTTAATAGGTTCTGTGATGACAACATAATCAATAATGTTGCCTCTACGGTCTATAATCCTGCGGCTAACGGGTTGGCTGAAGCGTTCAACAAGACCATTATTAAACTCCTTAAAAAGTTTGTCTCTATCAACAAACGTAATTGGAGTGATAAACTTGGAGAATGTCTATGGGCATATCGTACTACTGTCCGTAATCCTACAGGCTGCACACCTTTTTCTTTAGTATATGGGTGTGAAGCTGTTCTACCTTTGGAAATTTAAATTCCATCATTGAGAATTGCCATTGCTAACGAACTTACTACAGAAAATAATGATCGTCTTCAGCTTCAAGAATTGAAGGCGCTCGACGAGAAAAGGTTACTGGCTCAACAGCACATTGAACTTTATCAGGCCCAGATTTCAAGAGCCTTTAATCGCAAAGTTAGAGTGCGAACTTTTTAGGAAGGCGAGTTAGTCCTTATAGTTAGACGTCCTATGACTATGACACATATGAGCAAAGGCAAGTTCGAGGCAAAATGGGAAGGGCCGTATGTGGTAAATAAAGTCTTCTCAAATGGAGCCTATCAATTAACAGATATGGATGGCAGAGTTGCTATGATGCCCATCAAAGGCAAATTTCTCAAGAAATATTATGTATAAAGACAAAATGTTCTTTATTTTCAGAGATATGATGTAAATAAAAGTTCATATTTTTATTCAAAAGCAGAATGGAATTACATAATATTAAGGACGGGGAGAAGGCCCTGACCCTTCCTGATTAAATACATAATTTGCCAATCGTTCAAACATCTCTTTGTCGGAACTCACAAAAAACTCGCAAGCAATCATCCTCAATGCTTCTTCTTCGACAGTTTTTCCAGGTTCCACCAGTTCAGCAATCACATCCCGTCTCGATGCAGGAATAGTTGAGCCTTCACCCCTTTCTTTCTGATGAGATACTGGAGGCTCAGCAGGAGGCATCTTGGTCTCTTCTTCAGTCTTCGGAGCGAGCAAATCTTTGGAAGATATTTTTTGTACAAAAGGGAAAGAGATTGGCAATATCTACAAAAGTTTTGTTCTATTTATAGGCAAAACAACTAGATAATCGGCCTCAAAAACTAATACGACTTTTGGAAAGAAGCACAACTGTTCGTTCATTTATAACTGATTCATTCATTTATAACTAACCATTCATCATCCCTTCTTTGAAACCGACGTGATTGATTGATTCATTTTCTTCTTCGAGAGTTTGAACGACCATTCATTCATTCAAAGTCTCTTCTTCAATCGAAGTGACTGATCACTCATTCATTTATCATAATGAGAATTCATGTCTCTCACGACCCTGAATTCCAAATATTCACGTCAAACAACTTACCACATTCATATTCTCTCTGCAGTCTGTTATATATGACAGCATATCAAAATCAAATTATAAAAGGAAGAATAAGAGAAGATGATTTCCTTATTTCTTCTTAAAAAAAAGATACATCTTGATGGAAATCTATTACATCTCGGATTTTCATTCTAAATATAACATAAAGGTCTATTACATTTTTGGATCTTATTTGTTGGTGGCAATTCTTTGTCGTCTCGACCTGAAGCAACGAGCCAGACAATGGAATCAACTCTGGTCTTCTCTCTCATAAAGACGAGAGGAGAACCACAGAGTACAGCAGCCCAAAGATGAGCTGCTGTCAATACAACTGGTGGAGAGAAGACGACCCGCCAGGGAAACTAGGAACGAAATCACCCTTGTGATACAATTCCTAGTTCTGCGTCTCCACCATCCAACTCTCATGTATATAGGCTCTTCCTACCATCTGAGGAAGACCCTTCTTAAACATGAAGAGTTCTGAGCTGTCTGATTTGAGTGTCAAAATCACATGAGCTGTCTGATGTGAGTGTCAGAAGAATGCCCTCTACAGCATCCAAATCACCGATGCCAGTCCTGAAGAAGCTTGCTAACCGAGTCTCTGCATATATTAATAAAACAGGAGGAGTTAGCAGAATTTATCAAACAATGTATGCCTATCAACAGGCGCATACCAGCAGTGTGCGCCTATCAACAGATGCATATCAACAATGCGCGCCTATCAACAGGCGCATATCAGCAATGTGCGCCTATCAACAGGCACATATCAAACCATGTGCGCCTACCAACAAGCGCACATTAGCACTGCGTACTGATCAAACAGGCGTATATCAGAAATGCGCGCCGATCAATAAACGCATATCTCTTCAGTACGAGTCGATCAAATTAGCGCATGTCAGCAATACACGCCTCTGATCGAAGCTAAACACTGGACCACGGTATGCACCTATTCTCAGAAATAGTTAGTGCATATCGACAGTGTTTACAACATGCAAGTTAGTGCTTATCTTCAAAAGTGGCACAAAAGAAAAATGCTCATATAAGAAAATCATTGGTTCTTTGTTGAGATTTACCAACTTTTGAAGGCGCAGCATACAAAAGAATAACATCAGAATGGAGTGGAGCAAGTGGGACCTTGTGAGAAGCTATTTGTTTTGAGAAAATATGAATGACTCTTTCGTTTCTGGTTATCCTTTTTTTTAAAAAAGTGAAAGATGAAGACGGGTGCGTCATTCTAGGAGCCTATTTTGGGAAAGAACTAAAAATGGGCGCCTAAAATCGTGTGACGACTGCCATGTGTCCCTCAGAAGAAACCGTAAACGAAAAATTAGCCAAAGGAATGCGACCACGTGCGCTATTCGAAATCACAGCCATACAACATATCAGAAATTTTAGATTTTATTGCATAAAGATGGGTGGACCCCTACAGACAAGGACACAAGAAAAGAGAATAAAATTTTTGGCACGCCTAAACATTATTTCTTGTTCTTGCCTTCATCGATCTGACGAAGGGTGGCATCCAATTCCTGCATGTTGCGGATCCCCGAGCGACGCATCAGATTAAGGAATCCCTCCGAATCGTCACGCTCTTCAGAGGATGGCCCACCGCTCGAGCAATTGAAGACCGTCGGGTCTAGACCAAAACAGTCTAAAAAGTTCACCGCTCTCAGCGATGGGTCAGCCTCCAACAAATAAGTTGTAGGCGCAACATCATGTCCCGCTTCAGGAGACTTGTTCTTGGTGACAGCGTTGGCCTCCATCTCCTTCTTAGACGCCATCACGGAAGAGAAGAATAAAGTAAGAAAATCAGCCCCTATATATATCACCAAAATGACTCTTCATATTCCTCATGGAAAACTAAAAATAATCAATGAAACTCGGGAAGACGAAGAGAAGATTGAGTATTTTCGAGAAAAAATTTAATTGTGATGACCGAGCATTGACTGGCGCAACTTGACCCAGTCAATTTTTTTTTCTAAAATTCAAAGTATTTCAAAACTTTGAAACGTTTTAAGTTTTGAAAACTTTGAAGGGGGTCTTGTAGGGGCTAAAAATCAAGTTGCGTCCTGAACATACTAATCAGTGATCAAGTTGTGCCCCAAAAATTAGGTTGCGCCACTGATATGAAGCTCAGAGAACAGACTGCACCGCTGAACAGGTTGCACCATATATCAGACTGCGTCCAGTCTTATTGCGCCAAAATCTATGTGGCGTCTGACACTTAATGGCCATTATTACCTGACAACACTGACAACTGACACCACAGTGAACGAGAAAAATCTCTTCGAATTCCGTAAATTGTGCCGCTCAAGGGGAGTTGTTTGACAGCTATCCTGTACACTTTGTAAGTTGTGCCTAGGCGCAATCCAGATAAAATCCTTAGTTGCGCCTAGGCGCAATCTGAATGACTTCTGCTCAAAGGCTGCCACGTGTTTAGGCGCAGCCCAAATCAAGCGCAGTTTGACTCGTTGACTGAAGGTCGCGCAACCTGATGAAGTTGAGACAACTTACATTCTAAAGCAGGATGACGTGGCGCACATGCCACTAATCTCTCAAGACGTGTCTACTATCCTGTACACGACCACGCATATCTCAATCACATGATGCCACGCGTCTAAATACAGTTAGTATACGACTTAACAACTGAATGAAAGTTGGCACAACAGGAGGTTGGCACAACCCATTATGGCACAATCCAGCCTCGCGCACATCAGAATAACTGCTAAAATAGTTATTTCTTGAACTCTATAAATAGAGTTTCCAATCATTGTGAAATGATCAGATACATAGGTACAGAGATCAAGAACTCTTGCAAGATTGCTGCTGCATTCTTCAGAGGCTACAGTCTTCAAGTTCACATAGTCTAAGGGATAAAGTGATCGTCTTCTGATCAGATTCCTACAGTTGTACTTCCCCAGAATTCATTGTACTTTGTACTATTCTTTTTCAAGTTTGGAATAAACTTTTTGTTTTTGCAAACAAACAGTAATACGAGGAGGCTTTTTGTAGCCATCAATAACTATAGACCATAAGTCAAAATTAAGAGATTTTAAGAAGAAACTCATCCGTATTTTCCAATAAGTATAGTTTGTGCCGTCAAACAGTGGAGGTCTGTTTGTGGCTTGGCCTTCACTTGTGAATTTTATAGTTGCCATGTGTTATACTGTGATTTATATAGCAATTAAGAATAATTAAATATAGCTGCAATTTTACTTTGCTTTACCTGTATAACCCGCTCTGATACCAATTATAGGAACGAAGTCGTAAAGCAGAATACTCTAGACGAGGGTGAATAGAGTAGGCAGCGGAATATTGCTAATTAAAAACTTGTTAACAGTAAGATCACAGAATTAAATCAATAATCATAAAATAATAACTGTAAAAGAAATGAGATCAAAAGGCAAACGCAAACACAGCGATGTATACTGGTTTTTCTCTTGTGAGGACTAGTCCAATCGGAAGAACTCTAGCTTCCAGTGGAATCCACTATTGGAAAATTCCGCAAGTTTTCATACGAAGTCCTTGCAACTTCTACAGACGTGAGCTTTTATACGAAGAACTCGACCAACTTCAATTTTGAAGAGTCTTTCTTCAACCAAGCCTCTGATTACAATTTTTCTGAAATATTCTAGACCGCACCGTACAGGCAAATTGACTAGAGAATTGTAACTGGCTTGGGATTAGAAAATGAAAGCTTTTTAGAATTCTTTGGAAAGAAACGTAAGCTTAGAAGAGAAGAGATGAAAGTGAATGAGTGATTTGAAATGATCAGAATTCTTCTCTATTTATAGTTTTTCCAAAGACAGAACTCTGGCAGAATTCAGGCAGAACTCTATGTAAAAATTCGCAACTGAAGGGAGACCAAGTTTTTCAAACGTTCGAAAATCAAACGGTCACTAACCGAACTCTGGCCGAACTCGGGCCGAGTTCTGTCAGGGTTGGTTAGGGTTTTTCAAAAGTGATTTTTGGGCTTTTTAAAATCCTTCAGAAGCTTTTGTAAATAAGGGATGTTTTTCAAAAACATAGATCATTTTAAAAACGATTTTGGATAGCCTATTTGCCAATACGACTCGGTGTACAATGTATTTCTAGACTCATTAAAAGTAAAAATTATATTGCATAAAGAAATACAGACTCGAGTGGCGAACATAGCTTCGGTCTTGAACTGAGTAGATATCCGATCTTGATCAGTGTCCAAGTGTCCAAAATGTCTTGAGTAAACATCTGAGTAGCTCCATATATCGAGACAGATTTTGATCAAATATTAAAATCAGGTTTGACCATGACCAATGGGCCAACAACTAGCTGATGTCGTCTTCTAGTTATGGCTTGGATGCTGCTGCTGATGTTATATGACTTATGTGACACTTTTCATTTTGGTCATGCATGTTACACTTTATATTTTAGTACTAATTGCATTATGTATCATGCTCTTATGTACTGAACATCCAGTTTTATTCCAGTAGTTTATGCACTTTGATATTTTATAATTTTATCATTCTGCTACTTAGTTGTGTTGTCTAATACTTGTTATATGTTTTGTGCTGCTTCACTCTATTGTTTGTGGGGGAGCTTTCATTTTGCTCAAATGACAAAGGGGAGAAGTATACAAAATAAAAGAAAAATATTATATCAAAAAGGAAAAGTACTATATCAAAGCTTTGATTTTTACGGTTATGAGTTCATTTTTTTGGTGCATCAATTAGAGTTTGTCAATTATCGAAATGAGGAAGATTGTTGGCCATAGGTCATGGTCATACCTGATTTCGATAATTGACTAAAACTTTGGTTCGATGCAACAAATAATATACTGCTAAAATACAACTGCTGGATGACTACTACACTGCTACACCATCTGAACAAGGTCTTCGCCAAAATTGCTAAAGTTGCTGAATAAGATATATTTTTATTTTATTATGTATTTTCAAACTTTATTAAGTCTAGCAAAAATGTACATCGAGCGTGTTTATACTTGATTAGCTTTTCATACCACTAACAAAAAGCCTACAAAATTTCCTATCTACTCAGTCCACAAACTATACAAACCAGCCCATCCAAAGAGCCCACATTCACTTGGACCATGTTGTTTACAGGACAGCCGAACTCGGACCACTTGACCCAGCAACCCTTGAATCAGGTCACCCTGAAGAACATGCTCCAACGTTCAAAATTATGAATGTTAGGGAACCGAACTCTGCCCGAGTTCGGTCCTCCACAACCTTATAAATAGAGGAGATTCTCATTCATTTTCATCTCATCCCATTCCCTTCTCTTCTATTCTTTACCAGAGTTCTCTGAGCTTAAATCCTTTCTTATCTAAGCCTTACGACTCCTAGCCAAGCAAGTGCCAGTTCAGTTCGATCTAGAAGTTTGGTTCGAGTTATAAGATGGCTTGAAAACCATTTCGTTTTCATTCCAAGTTTGAAGTCGCGAGTTCTTCATATCAAAGCTCGTGGCTGTGAAGTAGTGCTCTTCGGATCGAAAGCTTGTGTCTGTAAGAAGTTGCAAGCTTCGAATCAAAGCTTGTGTTTCACTACATAGTGGATCGAGATAGATTTCTCGAGACTGGACTGACTCCCTCAGAGGAAAACCAGTATAAAGCTCGATGTTTGTGTTTGCTTTTCTGACATTCTTACTTTACGCATTTATTCATTTTCATAATCCAGTTAACTTTCCAAACTATTTTTTTAATCAAATCTATATTAAGATAGTAAGAAGTACTAGAAAGCCAATTAAACAAAAAAAAAAATAGAGCCAATTATACAACTAGATCATAAAACAATGTCAATGATTGTACAATAGAATCCAACCTAAAGGTAAATAAATCTTTTTATGTAACCCTAATTATTTACTAGAGGCACCTCCAAAGATTTAGCTATAATTGACGATAAGATGACACAAACCTATAACATATACATGTGTAACGTCATCAAAATCATTATAATTACTTCAAGGCATCAAACTTCAAAAATGTATATATGAAAGTATATCAAGATTCTAAGGTTTTCTTCGTGTATAGCAACGTGAAAGAGAAAGGTTCTAATGAAGACTCATTCAAACCTCAGTTGAAATGCACATGTAAACGATTGATGGTTTAACTTCTGCTAATTTTCGAAACACTGATCTGCGATTTGATTTAGTAAACCAATAAAACAATAAAGTTATGGCGTGTCTGTGTGTTAACCAGCTATCTCAAAAGCAACCTAAAAGAGTACATAGTTTACATGTAAAAGATGATGAACCTACAAATTACAATTGCTTTGCAAATCCTGGGCAAACAAGCTAGATGGTGCATTTTAACCAGCAGCCTTATACTTGTGTATTACATCTCCTAGCTGACCGACCTACACAGTAGAGACATCAAATCTATCAACAGGTCGAAGTTCAAATCTAGAAAGCACGAAGGCTCAACTAGATAATATGAAACTTCCCTTATTGTATATTGGCATGGGCTTGTTGGAAAAAAAAACTGAATACAAACCCAGGAAAAAAAAAAGATGCCACACTAGTTGGAGTTATATAACCTTTTGGATTCATTCATATGATGCACTTTTAAAAATCTAAAAATTCATGTGCTCACGTATAACAACAATTGGAATCTATGTTGCAAAAACTAGTGTTTCCATCCCTATCATGTAGATGTGCTTAACAATAGGCTTGGTGTCTTTACTATTTATGCAACATAGTTAACGACATTGTTCCTATTCAAAAATATACATATCATCCATATGGATGCAATATGGTTTGCAATATCCATCTTGTGCGCAAACCAGAGAGGCATGCATTTTTTCTTTTCTTTTCTTTGTATAGTAGTTAAAACGAGTATTATGATATCTGCATGAACCTATTTTTGACAGCATTTTGCAGTTGTCCAATACTTAAACCTCTAGAGAAGCAGAAATGGTTCTTTGGCGCTAACCAAGTACATTATAAATACTGAAATTGCATTTCAAAAATAAAAGCATATGGCGAAATAACTATCCATACATTCGGACAAACGACGAAGAATTCAAATTAATGTGAACAAAAGGGTTTCAAAAATAAAAGCATAGAGGATTTTCAATAAAGTTTGATTCATAGTGTTGCAATATTCGATCATATTAGGAGCTAGATACATTGTGATATAAAACTAAGAAAATGAAAAGGAAAATTATATAATTAAGAGTGATTTCAATTATCTGCATCATTTCATCAAACACCAAGGCGAGAATTATTGAACATGACATGCAATCAAAATATCAAAGCTAGTATGGGATATGACATGTAATCAAAAGAGCATAAAACTAAACCATTTGTACATTATCAAAATTTGATACAATTTTTCAAAAAAAAAATCATATATTACGAGAATCTAATACTTATAGAGCCCCATTGCCCATATTTTGTCGTGGTTTCATAATTCTTCACCAATATTCTGAAATTATGAGGCCTGCCTATCGCTCCCTTAGAAAATGTTCTTCTAGGGAGAATGGAGGATTGAAAAAAGGGGGAAATATTTTCAGAGAAATAAAAGTCGAGAAGAAAAAAGAGATAAGTTTTGAGAGGAGGGTTCCAGCGGGCTTGGGTTTTTGGCAAAATTTAGGGAGACAAAATTTAGGGATACAAAAAATTTCAACGATTGATGTTAAACAACTATTTTAATACGTCAAATTCAAATTTACTATTTTGGAAAATGGGTTTTGATGTTAAACAACAATTTTAATCTGTCAAATTAATGAAACAAAAAATTTAATATGTCGTTGTTGGAAAACTCTAATTGTTGCAAATCATCCATTTTGGTGTAGTGTGCCTGCCTATATCCGTTTACTTACTGCCGTAATTTTTAATTGAGGATTATTATTTTCGTTGCACACACGCACTCTATTCACCCCCCTATAGGTGCTCGACGTTACTACAGACACATGTGTCACAACAAATGTAA
The DNA here is from genome assembly GCA_029216955.1 of Iris pallida. Taxonomy (NCBI): domain Eukaryota; kingdom Viridiplantae; phylum Streptophyta; class Magnoliopsida; order Asparagales; family Iridaceae; genus Iris; species Iris pallida. Next base: position 7,514 of record JANAVB010015599.1, on the reverse strand, counting down.
TTAGACTTGAGTTGGTTCCTCCGCAATACCAACACAAATTAGAACACAAACAAATTGTCTTTCGCATTAGTAGGCAAATTATATTGACACATTATGTTTCTTCACTACCAATTGAATTACCACTATTAATAATGAAGTTCATACCTTCCTTATTACACAATTAATTATTTTTTCTAACATTATATATATAAGGTTCCTAGTGCTTTACTTTTAAATGATATTATATTTTACTAAATAATTCCCTCAACTATTCTAGTTTTTCAATATTCTACCCAAAAATAAAAGAAGACAAAATTATCCCTCCTCCACCCAACACCTAACCCTCCCCCTCCGGTAGCCAACCCCCCTCCCCGCTGAACTGCACCCCCACCCCTCCCCCCATAGCGGTTGACCCCCTTCTCTACGCTCAACAACGTCAGTAACAATAAAATACGCCAGCGTGTGCGGAGAGAGGGTGGGGTGGGGGTGGGGGGGTGGGAGGGGGTGGGGGTACAGCTAGGGTTAGGAGACTATGGTGTAACCGGGGGGGGGGGGGGGAGGGGACGGTGGTGGGGCAGCCAAGTGTGTGTGGAGGAGGGAGAGGGGGTGGATGGACAAGGGTAATTTTGTCTTTTTTAGGGTATCAAGTTGATGCATATTAAATTTTAGGGTATCAAGTTGATGCATATTAAATTTAGGGTATAAAGTTGAAAATATTCAATAGTTGAGGGTAACAAAGTTGAAATTAAGCCCAAAGAAACCCAATCGTTCCCCTTTCTTATTTTGTGGAGCATATGTCACCTATCTTCAATAGAATGATGGTAATCTTCAATCTCCAAAGTACGCACTATTCTTTTCATTCCCTCCATTAAAGTTTTGTTCTTTTTTATTTTTTTGTCAGAATCCTAACTTAAGGAAAATCTAACTAAACTAAAACATTTAGGGTTTGTCAATACGTAGAACTGAAGAACTAATGAGATGGACCATTTTGTTTACATTATTGTGTATTTGTTGTTGCTTATTTTCTTTTTTTGTAATTGGGTAGACGTTCATATGGTTTAAAGCCAGAAAATGTGTCAATTGTTTTTGGGTACTTTCTGTAGTTGCACACAATGCTGAGGCAGATTTCTTTCACTTTGTTCTTTCTTGTTTTTTTTTTCTAACTAAGGACTAACTAAGGACCTTATCTGGTGTTGTGGAACCTAAAAATTCTGAATGTCTTGAACTTGTATACACAATGTTCAAGCAGTAGAATCTTTTTTTTTCTGGACTGCATTACTTTTTGGCTGCTTTTGTTGTTGATATACTTGATGGATTATACTTTGGTTTCAATTTAATTTTTTTCTTAAGTTTTTAGTTGGCATAGTTGTTTGAGGGTAGCTAGGATGAGTTTGATATGTTCTACTATGCTTATTAACATAATGTATTTCTTGATGATGAATGAATTCTTGTAAATTGTAAAAAAAATAAATAAAGCATGCCTATTCTCTAACCAAAAGCCAGTTTAAGATCAATGGCCATCCATGTGACAAAACCTCAAATTTCCCTTTAAAATATTTGATCAAACACAAACATAGAAACCCATTTTTTGTTCTTTTTTGCTTAATCTTTTGTTTCCCTTTCAATTTTAATTAGTTTATTAGTATTCATTGTTCACATGATAATACAACAATTTTGGAAATATAAAGTATAGCTTGTTGAATGTTTTGCATTTTGAATTCTTTTCCTCTTCATCTTAATTTGTATTCAACTATATAAAAAGTAGATACTTTTTAGGGAATTAATTTTAGTGGGATAGTGGATAGTTTAGGAAATTGATTTTTTTGTGGAGATTTCTTCTTGCCTATGTTGTTTTTCGAACTACATATTATGATTTTTATAAATAGGGATGGAAGAAGATTGTGCAATTGAAACATACACATCCTAAGTGTGAGAAGATTAAAACCAAAAATTGGACAAGAGTGTGTCAATTGAGTAAGCTTTTTCTTCTTATGATCAATATGCACGAGAAGCTGGCTTTAGAGTAAGAATGAGCAGCAGTAGAAAAAATAAGGCAACAAATGTAGTGCCCCGCTCCTAGCGGTTCACTACGTAAGGCTTGTGGCTTGATCAACTCGGTCGGAACCGAGTATTGGGAAAACTTACCGTCGGCATCGAATCGATCACGGACAAATGCATAAGAACCTTTCCAACTAATGGATTGGTTTCTCTTAAATGCGTCCGAGAGTTTTTTCTGGATGTTTTGCTGCTGGTTTTGTTGCTTGGTTTTGATGGATGCTTTTATGAATAGTTTTTGATGAATTGATTCTTGTCCGTTTTTATCGATTTTCATGGCATTCATTCTTGAGAATTTTGACAGAAGGAAACATAACGAGACAGAGTATTAACCAAAATTTTGGTGCCATTGCAGACGGACGCATGAAGGAAGGCTAAGCGCGCAAGTGTTCCTCTCCCTCTCTTCAATTCTCTGACTAGTGAGTGTGGATCTTTGTGGTGGTTTTGTCCCTCTTGCTACTCCTTCATGCCAACTAAATAAATTATCGTACAACATCCGTTGATCGATAACTTGATGCTAATGCCACAAGTCAATACCACTAAGAAGCTAGAGATACGAACATTGAATGAATTGATTTGTTGCTAACACTCTAGTAATGAATGAATTGCCACATGATCATTGAATTGATGCTTGTCCCTATGAACATTGAAATGCTGTGATGAAATGAACATTGAAATAAAATGAATTGATGCCTGAGTTGATGAATATGAAATGCTGGAAAATGAACAAGTTGTCTATTTACTTTCAATATTACCATGCACTGTATGCTTATCGAGTCAGACACGCATTCGCATGGTCATGGACAACTTGTGCACAAGGTCTGAGGTAAGTTTCCTCAAATCGGTACTTGGGGTGCCGGGATTGATTTGGCCTAGGAGGAAACTTTGGCGTGCTATGGGAGCACGGGTATTGTGAGGCACTCTTAGAGACTAGCTACCTACTTTTAGTGGACATTACAATACCTTGAAGTCCTATAGGGCAAAATAGTCCGTATGGTTTAACAACGCCAGTGGCCATGTAGTCAGGATGCATGCTAATAATTATTTTATGCAGGGGCGGTAAGTATTATTATTATCCTGTATCTTATGCAGGAAAGCTGGATTCGGCCAATGGTAAAGTAAACAGTTGTTTCATATAATATCATGTTGCCTCGATTGTGAATTACTCTGAATGTTGCCTGTCCCTAACAAATATCATGATTTAAAATGCTTGTCATTAATAATAAAATGTTGGTTTAGCTGAGAGGGCCAACGGGGCTCACCAGCGCATTGTTATAATGTGCTGACCCCTCCTCCACAGGTATTGGAGAAGGCTCGGGCGCACGTCTGAACTAAGGCTTTGAGTTGCTGCTATTTCCTTTCAAAGTACTTTCAATAAGAGACGCACAAAGTATTGCGGAGGTTTCAAAGATTGTTGCTTAGATTTTAAAAGTACTAAAGGGACATAATGTATGAAACGAGAAGCTATTTTATGGCAGCCTATCAGTTGTATTTCTTTTCATGAATCAATGTAGCCGAAAAGGCATTTCAAAGAGTACCGAAAAAGTTATATTTTGACTAAAAATATCAATAAATGAATATTATTTCTTCCTATTCTACGTACTTATTGTCTCTACAAATGTGGCTTATTTTCAAATATTTTGAAACGACACAAGGGTGCACATTCTTGCCTTGTACAACTGCAACTCCAGACTTGTACGGCATCACGCCTTAGCGAGGACGAACGATTCGGCATGAATTAAAGCGAAGCGAACGATTCCCCAAATTGGGGCGTGGCAACAAATGATCAGGTTACGTGGAAACAATTTGTTTGCTCTAATGAGGGACATACTAATAACATATGGGAATAAAAACAAATGTGTAGTACCACTTATGGGGGAAAGAAACAGAGGAATAGTTAGAGTTTGGTGTAGAGCTAAATTATCTGTGGTGGAAGTCATAATCATGGACCGAAACTTCTAGCAGGATATATTTATTAAGGTGCAATTGGAATGTATTGACATCCAAACGGTATTTGCCAACAATTTCCTAAAGTAAAATTACCAACATGTTAACAACTATGGTTGATGGAGAGATTGTGGAGGACCTGAATTCATGGTGTACATAGAAAGATATTATAAATTGTGAACGAGATTTAAAAGAAGATGAGAGGTTTGATGTAGAGACACCGATTGAGCACTTCATATCATACAAGGAGAATAATCTAATATTTTTTATGACTTCGAAACTTACTTAAACAATAGATTTTTAAGATATTTATGGACAAATTATGTTTCAAGGAGGTCATATACAAAAATTTTGTGATGTCGTTGTGTTTGATACAACATACAAGACAAAAATATCGAAGACTCTTCGCTCTATCTGTAGAGATTAATCATCATGGTCAAAAAATAATCTTCGAATATAAAATTGTTTATTGGTGAAAACATAATCCTTTGAGCGAATTAGTTAATAAATGGATGAAAGTCATGCCGAAAGGGCTACTACAAATGACCATAACAAATCAAGATCGAAAAGAGTTATAGCCAATGTTTTCCTTGGAACATTTCACCATTAATTTATGTGTCACATCTTGAATAAATTTTTAAAAATGATCAAGCCGATAATCTTTGGAGAATACTATCAATGTTTAAAGGAATTGATTTTGTACTATAAGTCGATTGTAGAGTTTGACAATAGTTGGGATGAAGTGTTACAGAACACCAAGTTGGGTGACAAATCATCGTTATGCCAATTGTATTAATACATTGGCGGATTTCAGCTTATGTTAAACACGTATCTAGTACAAGCTTGTGCGGATCCATAAATTGAAGCTAGAGGTGGGCTAACCCGTATAAAAAAAATCAAAAATAAAAAATATGGAAAAAATAATGGATATTTTTTTGGGCTAACCCCTGAGTGCAGGAATGTCAAGCAACAAAAGTGAAGAAATTGTAATCACACATTCTATACGAGATATGTATCAAGTAAGAATTCGTTGGTTGATTTTATTACTCATTTTACTAGAGCATTTAAACATTATCGGTATGAAGAGACATCTGATCAGATTGTTTAATGAGAAGCCAAGGTTAATGACTCGATGGCCAATGAAATATCAAATGATGTAATTATACACAAAGAAGATTTTTGACGTTCCAACAAGAAATGAACGATAGTCATTCCTATAATGTAACTGAAATATCATCATATGTTGATTTTGTCGTTTACAAGATTCAAAGGGTTTTTCCTGAAGTAGGGCCCTCTCGACATAAAAAAACACATATAACAAATAATCATATTTTGTATATGTAGTCGTCGAAAGTTTTGACTTTGAGGACATAACAAGGCACATCGTGGTATATTTTCGCATCATGGAAGTGTTCAATCTACCTTATAAGTACAATTTTGTAGGAGGTGGACAAAAAATGAAGGTTGGAGTGGCATATGACCATAATGGTGCAAATATTGGTGATGTTTATGCCAAATCCTGAGTGACACGACATGCAAAATTATCCCACAGTGACAGCCATTTTGGTTGTTGATGCATGTTTGACTGAAATTGGAACTACTACAATAGTTGATGGGTTTGAACAATTATATAGGAAGATAAGAAATTCAATATTAGTAGTCATGTTGAAGGAGGATCCTCAGATGAAAAAAGTGTTATGAAAAATCAAAGTATCCATGATCCACTACAAGTTAGAGGAAAAGGAAGTGGAAAAAGATCAAAATCATCAAAAAAGAGAATTGTTCCAAATTGCTTCATGGCCAGTCGCATGATAAGAGAAATTGTTCCAAATTGCTTCATAGGTACTTATTTGTAATATATTATGTTTGTAAATTGTATCATCCTTGTAATTGCTAAAAGGTTTGGGTTCATACATCAATCAATCATAGATAACTAGCACAGTTCACCAAATGGCCCGATCGAGAACGACTTTGTTTCTCTTATTAGTAATATTTTATATAATTTATGATCTTGTTAGACATCTCACCCTAATTATGTATGTGGTACTAATGTTTTGATTGTGTCCATGTATGTTCTATTAATTTGTGGCCACGTGGGAGACCATCGGGATGAATTGATGTAGGTTAGCTTAGGTTTGATAAATAGAAATTTAATTAGCAATCGAATTCAATAAATAAATATAATTAGATAATGATAGAAGAAGAAAAAAAATCTATTTACTAGGTTAATCAATAACTAAGGGTTTAGAGTATTAGTGAGGTTAGGGAATTAGCAATGTCAACTTAATAATTACTAATTTCAAGAAATCAAAAAAATCAGGGAGGGGGTTTACAAAGTCCTCCATTGCATTGAGGATAAATAGCTTGCAGAGATTTTTTTTTGCACTTGTGCTCAGAGTTAATAACATGTGTAATAGCTTGCACATCCATCTGTATCTGGTATTACTGGTTCTGGATTAGTCTGAACATATTCCACTCCAAGAAACTGAAGATTAAGAGTAATCTTTCCTTTCTAGTGATTATATTGTTCTCTAGATAACTTTACAAGCCTGTGAAAGTTTGTGTCCAAAAAACTTACTCGTGAGTCCATGCTCTCTAAAGAAATCCTGATAATTTCAGAGAAATAATGTAGAATCTCGTTTTGGTATTGTTGTTGATACCGCGTATGACTATAAAAGTTGTCAAGCAAGATTCAAGTTCTGAAAAATAGTAAGCTGCTTGAAATTCGTCGACGACGATAATGGGGTTGTGAAAACCCCCGTCGCTCAAAGTGAAATTCGACTCTCATCGTCGAATCGCTTCCAGTTCCAGCAAGTTTAGTTGAACTTTTGGAATGCTTCATTGAGATCCTTACGAGGAGAAGAACGAAGATTCTTAGGACTTGCTCTGAGTACGAAGTTTTGTTGTTGTTGCTCTTCTTCAAAATAGGAACCATGAGATGAAGGAGAAGAGGTAAATCATCAAGAGAGTGTAACCTTTCTCCAAGAGTACAACCCTATTTATAGAAGATTTCACCTGTACCTGCCCCCACATGCCCACATGGGCCCCATGAGACGCGGTTGTCAATGAAAATTCCCCTAAAATTTTGGACAATTAATCGTCCCACAAGTCTACGTGAGATGGACTAACCAACTATGAAAGCAACACCGACTAACCAATGCTCGCAGAACACGCGTACAACACAGACAGAATGGCGCATAACTGTGTGAACTATAATTTCAATGAGTTCTGCAAGACTTAGAGCGGAATTTAGGGGTGAGCATTATTCGGTTTTGAACCGAAAATCGAATCGAACCGAACCGAATAAGAGATTTGGTTCGATTTTAAAAAAATCAGTTTGGTTTCGGTTTTGAAAATACTAAATTTTCTTATTCGGTTTCGATTTCGGTTTTGAGTTTCGGTTTCGGTCCAAAACCGAAAATCGAATAAGAAAATTTAGTTTATATATATATATATATATATATATATATATATATATATTATATATATATTTTTTTTTTTTTTTTTTTGAAAGAAGGTAATTGTGGCGAACG
>JANAVB010015598.1:1388910-1408369 GCA_029216955.1 Iris pallida | reverse complement strand
TGACATTCTTGTCTATTCCAGCAGTGAAGAGGAGCATGAGAAACACCTTAGGACTGTCTTACAGACATTGAGGGAGCATCAACTTTATGCGAAGCTCGACAAGTATGAATTCTGGTTAGATCACATTTCGTTCCTGGGGCATGTAATTTCTGGGGCAGGAGTGTCAGTGGATCCGAAGAAGATTGAGGCCATGGAGCATTGGCCGGTCCCGAGAACGGTTGTAGAAGTGCGAAGTTTCTTAGGATTAGCTGGTTACTACAGAAGGTTCGTGGCGGACTTTGCCAAGATCTCGGCGCCCTTAACGCGTTTGACGCACAAGAACGTAGAGTTTATTTGGTCAGCTAGCTGTCAGGCATCATTTGAAGAATTAAAGAAGAGATTGATCTCAGCCCCGATCCTGACGCTTCCAGTAGGAGCGGAAGGCTTTACAGTATATTGTGACGCATCTGGGAAGGGTCTTGGATGTGTATTGATGCAGCACGGAAAGGTGATAGCATATACGTCTCGGCAGCTTCGAGACCATGAGAAGAATTACCCGACTCACGATTTGGAGTTACCAGCTGTGGTGTTTTCACTCAAGTTGTGGAGGCATTATTTATACGGAGATCGGATAGAGATCTATACTGATCATAAGAGTTTGAAATACGTGTTCACACAGCGAGATTTGAACATGAGGCAAAGAAGATGGTTAGAACTACTGAAGGATTTTGACTTAGATCTTCAGTATCACCCAGACAAGGCAAATATAGTTGCAGATGCACTGAGTAGGAGAGACAGTGCCTTTATCTTGACCTCGCAGAAGCATATTTTAGAAGACCTTCAGAGTATGGGAATCGAAGTAGTTTTGCCAAGGGATATAGGAAGAATGACCAGTATGCAGATTTAGTCAACCATAGTAGAGAGGATAAGGACAGCACAAGCAGGAGATCCACAGATTCAGAAGTTGCGGTCGGAGTGTGAATCAGGCCGTAGGAAGGAGTTAGTGATTCATGAAGATGGTACGCTCAGGTTTGGAAACAGACTCTGTGTACCGAGTGGAGACCTTCGGCAAGAAGTTATGTCTGAAGCTCATAGTTCTATTTACTCCATTCATCCTGGAGGAACGAAGATGTATCGAGATATCAGGCAGTACTTTTGGTGGAATGGCATGAAAAGAGAGATAGCGAGATTTGTATCCAAGTGTCTGGTATGTCAGCAGGTGAAAGCCGAGCAGCAGAGACCAGCAGGGTTGCTACAGCCGCTTCCTATTCCAGAATGGAAATGGGAGCACATCACGATGGATTTTGTGACCGGTTTACCTAGATCCCCGGCTGGCAGGAATGCAGTCTGGGTAATAGTAGATCGACTCACGAAGGTCGCTCATTTCCTTCCCTTCCGAGTTGGACAGACTACTGAACAGCTAGCAAAAATGTACATGAAGCAGATAGTAAGGCAGCACGGTATTCCAGTTAGTATAGTATCAGATCAGGATACGCGGTTTACTTTCCATTTTTGGCGGAGCTTACACCAAAGTTTGGGAACCATATTAAGATTCAGTACTGCTTATCATCCACAAACCGACGGGCAATCAGAAAGAACCATCCAGACGTTAGAAGATATGCTACCTTAGATTTTGGCGGATCTTGGGAGGATCACCTTCATCTAGTGGAGTTCTCCTATAACAACAGCTATCAGGCTAGCATTCAGATGGCCCCGTTCGAAGCGTTGTACGGAAGGAAGTGCAGGTCCCCCTTTGGCATGGGACGACATCGGAGAACGGAAGCTGTTGGGGCCAGAGATGATCACGCAGACTGTGGAGATAGTTAAGTTGGTCAGAGAGCGCCTTCGAGTTGCGCAGGACCGACATCGTCATTGGGCAGATCAGCATCGCAGGCCTCTAGAGTTCAGAGTTGGCGACCAAGTATTTCTTCGGATTTTGCCTACTCGGGGTATCATCAGATTTGGAACCCGAGGAAAGCTTAGTCCAAGATACGTTGGTCCTTTTAAGATTCTCGCTCGGCTAGGTGATGTGGCTTATCGACTTGCCCTTCTGCCTTCGTTAATCGACATACATGATGTATTTCATGTGTCCCAATTACGTGGGTATGTCCCGGATCCGAGTCATGTCCTCGATCATTCTGAGTTAGTCGTTGGTACCGACCTAACTTACGAGGAGCAACCCGTATCTATTTTAGACCGGCGAGAGAAGGTACTCAAGAATCAGACGATAAACCTTGTCTTTGTTTCTTGGAACCATCACTCTCCGGGAGAGTCAACCTGGGAGCGCGAGGACGAGATCAGATCTCGGTATCCGTATTTGTGTGACTGATAAGGTATATTTTTGTACCTTATTGACACGATTCCATGCTTATCTGCACCTGCTTATTTTGCACTTTGTGATGTACGATAATAACTGCTATGATAGTTAACTTGTATATGATTGTGCCTTGCTTGCCCTGATTTTACTATCCTGTCTTGGCTGGAATTCCGAGGACGAAATTTTTCTAAGAAGGGTAGAGATGTCACTCCCCGATCCTGGAATACGTATTTTAATACGTAAACCGATAAATTGTATTTACCTTGTATTTATATTATATTTATTATGCTGTATTTCTTCATGTATTTCCCAAAAATATTTGACAAAATATTATTTTCTAATTTATTTTCTGCATTTGGGCCTACAGTTTTGGCTCATTTGGGTAACCTATTCTTGGTTCACCAATGGTTCATCTTGAACCCTTTGGTTCATCATGAACCCATGGGTCCAAGATCTTTATATATATAACCCATCTCCTTCTCTCTCCTCTCATTTTACTTCCTCTCATTTATTTCCTCCACCAACCAAGGCAAGTACCAACTTGCTCAAGAGATGGATCCATAATTTTGTCAATGATTTCTTACAAAACTATTTGCCAAAACATGTTCTTCTCCTCAATCTATACTAGTTTAGAACTTGAAAATTTCCATTTTGAAGCTTTAATTTTTGTAGATCTAGGTTTTAATCATTTTCGAATTTTGCATGGTTTGATGTACTTTAGTTGGATTTTATGGGTTTTTGATGCTTCCATGTGGAAGAGCATTCAGTTTCACCCAAGTTGGAACTTTGGAAATCTGGATTTGGAGTTCGGATGGCCAAGTTATGATGCTTTGAAGTTTAGGTTCGGTTATGGTGTTCTTGCTGTTTGGAGAAGACAGTGAACAGTGTGCTCCGTTTGAGCACGCTTCCTGTTGGAAGCGTGTCTCTCCTTGGGCTTGCGTGACTTTTTATGCAGCTCTCTCCTTGGGCTTGCGTGACTTTTCACGCAGCTCTCTCCTTGGGCTTATGTGACTTTTCACGCAGCTCTCTCCTTGGGCTTGCGTGACTTTTCACGCAGCTCCCTCCTTGAGCTTGCGTGACTTTTCACACAGCTCTCTACTTGAGCTTGCGTGACTTTTCACGCAGTTCTCTACTTGAGCTTGCGTGACTTTTCACACAGTTCTCTCCTTGAGCTTGCGTGACTTTTCACGCAGCTCTCTCCTTGAGCCTGCGTGACTTTTCAAGCACGCTGCCTTGAGTAAGCTTGCGTGACTTTTCACGTACGCTGCCTTGAGTAAGCCTGTGTGACTTTTCACGTAAGTTGCCTTGAGTGAGCCCGCGTGACTTTTACCCCTTGAGCGTGCGTGCTTTTATGCGTACGCTTTGATATTTTATTAGCTATTATATGCCCATTTTATATCCTTACGTCTTTTGTCCCGAGCATGATATGAGCACTAATGTGACCCCGGAGAACAAAGTGTTCCAACCTGATACATGTACCTGAATGTCCCAGTTCTTGTTCATGCTCGACAAAGGACTCGTAACTCCACGTGGCGTATTTGTAACGATGTATTACACTAAGGAGGGTAGAACATGTTGACATACTGATTGACATGGATCCTCTTTGGGGTACTCGTACTAAAGTACGACTTTAGGAGGATAATCATGCAGGCCACAGCATGTGAGTCCAAGATTTCACCTAGGGTTAAACTAGGCAACTAAATATACTAGATGCATGGGAAGGGCAGAATCCCGAGATCGTGTTATATCAGCCACCTTGAGATATTGTCTTGACGCACCGGCTGGTCTCCACGGATACTGTGTCATCCGCAACGAGTGGATGACTGTATCCGATTAATTCCTGCAATATAATATATGTTTTGGCAAGGTGGCCTTACGAGGGACCTGTGCTCAATCATACCTGTCTACGCGAACCCTGGGTTGGCTAGCCTTGCTGGAAAGATACGATCTGAGGATTTTCTAAATAACATGACGCGAGGATAACCTCGTCCCACTAGAAACTCATAGACTTGATTGGCCGTGAAAACGACTTGCTTGTATCCTATTACCTTCCGTGAATAATTGAGGGAAGCGGACTGTCATGGCACGTGATCCAATCCATGTTCTTGTTTGATTGTTGGGTTGGTTATCGTACTATGATGGGCTGTGGACCGAAGTTATGAACGGAAGATATATTCTGGTTGTGAAGTGCTACTTCTGTGAATGACTAAGGAACATAGTCTATCATGGTGCATGATCCAACCCATGTTCTTGTTTGATTGTTGGGTTGGTTATTGTGCTGCGATAGGCTATCGACCGAAGTCACGATCAGGAGATTTTATTGTTTATACCTTTTAACTTATGTGAATGTTATAGAGTACGACGCGTCCCGACTCCATGCGGCACCTTTTGTCCTTGTTTGGTTGTAAGGGTGCCTTATGGGTTCGAAGATGTTGCGCTACCCTATAATAGTAGCATAAGTATTACTATTATCAATCATTCTATTAACTGGGTTTTTAATCTTAACTCTTGTGCCTCTTTGGCGGTACTTGCTATTCGGGGCTGACCCTGCTGGTTTTGTTTGGCCAGATCTCGTAGCAGAGCCTGAGGACACGATCTTCCTTCCTGACATCCATGGTGCATACTAGGAGCATGGCGGTTCGGGGACTCGAGTAGGTTTCTTCTCAACCAATCCTGCTTATACTTTTGCGGCGTTTAGCCACCGGCACCTGTTAGCCGGATTACTTGATATTTTGTGTCAGTACATCATTGTAATTAAATAGACTGCAGCTGTGTATAATTTTGTACTCCTGACTCTCTGAGATAGCTAACTTATGAAGCTAGTCTCTCGTGATCATTTTGATGAAGCGTCGGGGACGCCTTACTGCTTTATCTTTAATGTTCAATTATTGCTGATGTGATTTGATTGATTGAGACATAGAAATCTTTGGGACCATAGGAGACTTGATTGTAGCATGTACCCCCTCGTCTCTCGACAGCCACGATCGCCGTATGACGTTACATACCTCATATGGAGTAGCTGGCCTAGTCCGTCTCCGTATTTCGGTACTGGGGCGTGACACGTGTTTGTCGACATATTTGAAGCACTGGTGTAGCGTGGAAGGCACGATCATATAATCGTGTATCCATGGGCGCCCCAAGAGGATGTTGTAAGAAGTGTCTGCATCTATGACGTAGCAGGTGACTTCGGATTGGAGGTCGCCAATTTGACACTTTAGACGAATCTTCCCAATAGGGTAGCTCCTGCCCGAATTGAAACCGCTGATGGCGGTACTTGTAGGTGTCAGGTGATGCATTGGGATGCGAAGATGATGTAGCAGACCCTTCGGGATGATGCTTATGGAAGAGCCAGAATCAATGTGAATCCGATCCACCTTTACGTCGCCGATGTATCCCGTGTAGTATAGCGGGCGATCATGTAGGTTGGTTTTGATGAGCATGTCCTGCGGAGTGAAGACGATGTTGGGCATTGCTCCCGTGCAGGCGCTGTCTTGGAGATCCACGGGTGAGTCCTCCCCGGTGAGGTTGGATTGAGCCGGATAGGCATCGGCATTTTGGAGTGCTTCGCTCAATGTAATACGAACGTCCTTGGAGAGCCTTAGGAGTTCGTACAGTGACAATTTGGCCGGAGTGTTAGCCAATTGTGCTAAGATGTCAAAGTTGTAGGGCCTCTCTGGCCCTTGGGCTGCGTCTTTTCGGAGAGATTTGTCGAAGCGAGTCTCCTTCGGCCTAGGCTTGTCGGTCGTCGAAGGCTGAGCCGGTCCCGGAGCATCAGTTGTAGTGGGTTGATGATTTTCGGCTGGGTTGTCAACCACAGGTTGGGATTGCGCTTCGGACCGCATGACGACGGCTGTAGCTTCCTCGTTGTCTGCCGAGATTGTGTGGCAGGTCCTGATTTTTCTACTCTTCTTTTTGTTGGTGGGAGATGGTGTGGGCCGAGTTACTTCTGACACCAAGTCTGGATGGACCCACATGACCGCCCCTCGTGAGGTGGTGAGAGGTACTAGACCAGCAGCCTGTTCCCGGGGAGGTGGAAGATTGGTAATCTCCATCGTCGCCAGAGGGACGGGGATTACCCCGTCTTGAGTCTCCGTCGGAGGGAAGCTGCCAAATTGTACGGATACCATATTGGCTGCTACGGGTACCTCTACGAAGTCGATAGCCAGAGCGTTCGAATCGATGAGGCTTTGGATGTACCATTTTAGTTGGTAGCAGTCGTGTGTAGCGTGGTATACATAACGGTGGTAATGGCAGAACTTTGGGTTCTCCAGATCAACCGGCCGAGGCTCCCGTCTTGGTGGAGGAAGCTGAATTCTATCTCCTTGTATGAACATGTCCAAGATAGGCTTGACGTGGCCATCTTCAAAAGAGTAAGTGACTTGAGGCCATTGTTTGTCTACGGGCTTCGGTTCAGGTTTTTGTGCTGTATCGGCCACCATAGCCTGCTTTTCCTTGCTGTCCCGATTGTTGGAGGGGTTACCCCCATTATCGTTGTTGGGACGCTTGCCCTTGTTTTCTCCTTCTGAGATGTGCAATCCCAGTTGGCGAGCCTTCTTCAGTCGTTCTTCGGCGCTTGTGGCGCTGATGATGAACACCTTCCAATCTTTGAATTGACTTTCGCCCATCCAGAGACTGATCGCTGGAAGCAGTCTCTTTTGGCAAATTTCAATCAAAGAGGAATCTGGATTTCCGGAAGACAGCTTCATGGCGGTCTGGCGGAACCGCTCGATGTAGTTCATTGTCAACTCCTTCTTCCCTTGGACGACGTTCATGAGAGTAGACATAGTGATGTCATGTCCTACTTCGTAGAATCGCTCCAAGAACAGGCACTTGAAGCCGGTGAAGGAGTGGATACAGTTGTCCGGTAGATTGCGGTACCAATCGAAAGCGACTCCTTTCAACGCCCCAATGAATAACCGTGTGAGGATAGCATCATCATTGGGCAGATGGTCGATGGTGACCTCGAAGTAAGCGATGTACCGACTTGCTGAGGTTTTTCCATCATACGGCTTGATATTGAATGGCTTATATCTTGGTGGGAATGGAACATCCCTCCATTCAGCAGGGTATGGTTGCCATATTCTGAGATCTTGAGCGTTTTCTCGGGCATGGAATATGGCTCGGAGCTTCTGGACCTCTCTCCATACGTCTCGGGTCTCATCTGTCGCGGTAGGGGCTGTTATTTCGGGAGGATTATTGCCCGGGTTTGGTGCCGCTGAGTTCGAATCTACATTGACCGCGGGGCCCGTGCTTGTTTGACCAGGCGTTCTTCCTTGTAGAGTGGGCAGGGCCACTTTAATCTCGTCTACAGACTTGACCAAAGTAAGTAATATGGCTTCGAGATTGTCGATGCGCTGGCGATCATTGGAACCACCTTGATTGCTGTCCGTCATGAAAACCGTCCTTACATGAGGAGGGATGGAAGAAACGGTAGAGGATGTGCCCTCTGAGTCGTACCCATGCACCGAAAAGTCATCGAGATAGGTGGGAATGTTCTCTTCGGGCTCAGACTCGGAGGGAACGGTATCCCCAGCTTCAGAACTTGCTTCGTCTTGAGAGTTACGGATGTCCTCGGGGACATCAGCGTCTGTTGCACCTGATGGAAGAGTTCTTTGTCCGAGCTCGGCTCCTTGAAACATCGAATTGTTGCGGATGTTCGGAGGAGTGCTACCTCCAGTTCCCTCAACCTCCAGTGATGTGGATGATGAATTTCCCATCGCGGTAGATTTCGTCTTTGAACGGGTGTGTTGGAATACACCGGTAGAGGACAACCGTTTAGACGATAGTTTCTTAGCTATAGTGGTTGATATCTTGGGACTGGAGATACTTGTCTTTTTCCCTCTCCCTTCGGCGGGGACCTTTTGAGCGAAATTGTAGGAGGCAACAGGAGGTGCCTCATCTTCTGAGCTTGGATATTGTAGCCTTTGGAAGACGGACGGCCGATCTTCTGTCACTGCCGCGTTGTTGCAGTAGCAGTTGACGATGATTTGGGTGCAGCGATGTCCAATCGAGGACTCTTTGCATGCCGATACTCCTCCTTTTTCCATGCATTTGTGGAGGATCGCCTCCCGTAGGTCAGAGGAACCACTCTGTCTATTTGCCGTCGGGGGCTGGACTCGAGAGGTTGTATACAACTTCCCATTCGAGGCCCGTGTGATAGTCAACGGGACGTCCCGATAGTCAGAGGTTGGGACAGCTGACTGGGCCTGATGAGCCCGCGCTGCCCTAGACTTCCTCCTTTTAGCACTTGTGGGTGCGTAATAGGAGGAGTCCAAGTTGGATACCACAGAATCTGGCTTATCATCCAGAGAACCATCAGGGTCAGGACCGCATGAGAGACGGTCGAAGACTGATCGAGAGAAGCGTGAAACGGATGCAATGCGGCTAGAGTTGGGTACCGTGCAGGCTGTCCGCATGCGGTTGTCTTCTGTCGTCGGATGAATTATTTTTATGCGGCTAGGAGTCACGACCGTACAGGCTGGCCGCATGCGGTTGGCAATTGTGGCCGCATGGGTTTTCTGCAAGCGATTGACTCCCATAGCCGTACGAGTTTCATCCGTGTGGTTGGCAATTGTAGCCACATAAGCTATGCGGCTGACAGATATGGCCGCATGAGTTTTTTTTATGCGGCTGGAGGATGTAACCGCATGAGCTTTCTCCTTGCGGCTGATGCCCTTATGCGGCTCGGATCTCATAGAGTTTCTCTTTGCCCCTGCAAGTCCAGCATCATAGTATTTTCTTCTGCCGGACTTGGGGACAGCAGAGTTGTCTACGATCTGAAGTGGGGCCGCAGGGGAATCTTGCTCGCCGTCTTGAACAACAGAGGGTGTCTCCGCAAAAGCTTCAGTAGGAACGAAGGATCGGGGTCTCCACTCCTTACGGGCCTTCTTTGTGCGGGCTCGCTTCTGGACTGGGCCAGTGCTCTTGTCAGAGAGCATTTCTTCGAACGCCTGTTGGTCGAACTGGGCGACCAACTTTTGTTGCGTGGAGCCAAGTTTGGCTGCATCCGATTGCGTCACCAACTCCTCAACCGTGGAGAAGTTAGTCCCCAGCAGAGTCGCCATCGTGTTTGCCATGAAATATAAAAGAACAGAACAATTATCGGAGGACCGGACTTTTACTTCACGTTACAAACTCGCTTGTACAAAGAAAGCCTAGGGACGAAAACTTAGGTACAGCAGTCTAAGTACAATTGTTTATTTTAGTTTTTGGAGGGTGACGATAGAGGCTCGGAAAGGCGACGGCAGCCCTGCCTTACTCCTTGGACGATCGGTATGCAGCCTTGGCTCCTGTGAAAAGATGGTTGGCATTGATGAAGAAATGCTCTTCTTGCTCTCCCTCTGACTGCTCTTCTGGCTTCTCTCTCTCTGTGTGTATTCTCCCTCTGACTATGGGGGGAAGTCTCTTTGTATATACGTATTTCTCTCTGATATTGTATATATCTTACAAGGGCATGGCACCTTGCTATTTATAATAGTAGGATGTGATCATTAGGGTTGCCAATAATTAGCTCTTGGGGATGGCGACGGCCTGGGGATTGGTCAATCCAGGCCGTTCGTTTCTGATTGTGACGAATCCGAGCCATTAGGTGTAGATTACACCAAATCCCATTAGCAATTAATGCTGATTGGAATAAATCTTCCTTATAATGATCTTCTGATATCTGTGAATAAATTAGACCTATTCTTCTGCCACGTGTCCCAGATTATTGGGATTTGACCCAATCTTTAATGGCAGCAAATCTGAGGAATTAATCGGTTTAGGACACGTGTCCTAGGAGCTGCTGGGGGGATCTGGACCGCATGACAAGTGAGCCGCATATAAATTTGAGCCGCATATGGTTAAGCCCACGTGTCAGGGCTGCCTGGACAGTGGCCCTCACTTGAGCCCTCGAACCACAGGGGAATAATCCTTCTGGGCCGCATAAGTACATATCCGCCCGAGCCGCATGGACATGATCCTCTTGAACTGCATGAGAAGTCCTCGCTCGAGCCGCATGAGGCTTTCTTGGCCTGAGCCGCATAGGACAGATTCACTCTGAACCGCATGAGAAGTTCTTTGCTCGAGCCGCATGAGGCTTTCTTGACCTGAGCCGCATAGGATTCATTCTAAACCGCATGAGAAGTGAGCCGCATACGAACGCCCACGTGGCAAGGCCACGTGGCATTTTTATGGCTCTCGGGGGATTTGTGTCAGAGATCTCTTTTCTCTTCCCTAGAGATTCATCATTATGACAGAGTCATAATTACCTGCTTTTGTGTCAGGGCTGTCAACTTTTTAGAGGGGTCAGCCGTCAAAGCAATTAATGCAGCATGGGTCGGAGGGGAGCACTGTCAGGCCACGTGTCTTCTGAGCCGCATGGAATGCCTCGGGCCGCATAGCTCCTTATGCCGCATGACTCCCTGAGCCGCATGAGTCATTTTCTTTAGTATTTTCCATGCTTCTACATATATATATATATATATATATATATATATATATATATATATATATATTATATATATATATATATATATATTTTTAAATATATATATAAATATATATATATAAATATATATATATATATATATATATATATATATATATATATATATATGTATATATATATATATATATAGGAGGAACATTCATCGAAAGTAAGCATAGAGTTCACATCATAACACCATGGCAATGGCAAAAGGCTAAGTGGCCTCTGCAAAAACAAACTTAAAAGATCCAACAACATATCACACATTAAGAGACAACAACACTATAGCGATTCA
The DNA here is from genome assembly GCA_029216955.1 of Iris pallida. Taxonomy (NCBI): domain Eukaryota; kingdom Viridiplantae; phylum Streptophyta; class Magnoliopsida; order Asparagales; family Iridaceae; genus Iris; species Iris pallida. Next base: position 1,397,311 of record JANAVB010015598.1, on the reverse strand, counting down.
AGGAAAACACCATCATAACAGATATGATACGAAAACCAGCAAAGATGCAGCTCCTAGTACTCCTCCCCCTCAGCAGACTCGGCACCAACCTCCTCGTAATCCTTCTCGAGAGCCCTAAAATCCTTACGAGCCTCGGCGAACTCCCCCTCCTCCATACCCTCACCGACGCACCAGTGGACAAAGGCCCGTTTGGCATACATGAGATCAAACTTGTGGTCGATGCGGGAGAACACCTCGGCCACGCTGGTAGAGTTGGAGATCATACACACAGCCCTCTGCACTCGCCACCAAGGACCACAGTTGGTGGGTGGTAGTTGATACCACACTTGAATCCTATAGGGCACCAGTCGACAAACTGGATCGTGCACTTGGTCTTGATGGTGGCAACTGCGGCGTTCACGTCCTTGGGCACAACATCACCACGATACATCAGGCAGCAAGCCATGTACTTGCCGTGGCGAGGATTGCACTTGGCTATCATAGAAGAGGGCTCAAAGGCGCTGTTAGTGATCTCGGCAATGGATAGTTTCTCATGGTAGGCCTTCTCTACAGAGATGATAGGGGCGTAGGAGGAAATTATGAAGTGGATTCTCGGGTTTGGGACAAAGTTGGTCTGGAACTCGGTAACATCCACATTCAAGGCACCGTCGAACATGAGGGAGGCAGTCAATAATGAAATGACCTGAGACACAAGATGGTTGAGGTTGGCGTAGGTCGGGCGCTCAATGTCCAGAGAATGCCTACAAATATCATAGATGGCCTCGTTGTCAAGGAGAATAGCAACATCGGTGTGCTCCAAGAGGGAGTGGGTGGAGAGGACGCTGTTGTAGGGCTCCACAATAGAGGTGGACAACTGGGGTGACGGGTTCACTGTAAAGCCGAGCTTAGACTTCTTGCCATAGTCTACAGAGAGCCGCTCGAGGAGGAGCGAGCCAAGGCCGGAGCAGTGCCACCACCAACGCATTGAACACGAGGAAGCCTTGGAGGCCAGTGCAGTTGTCAGCAAGCTTCCTGATGCGATCTAGGCAGAGGTCGACAATCTCTTTGCCAATGAGGTAGTGGCCACGGACGAAGTTGTTGGCAGCATCCTCCTTGCCGCTAATGAGCTGCTCTAGGTGGAAGACTGCACGGGGGGCGTGCTTTTCAGCACCAGTCTCGCTGAAGAACATGTTGAAAGCATCATTGCCTCCGCCATCTGTCTTATCGCTGGGCATTTGGCTATCAGGCTGGATCCCGTGCTCGAGGCAGTAGAGCTCCCAGCAGGCGTTTCCGACCTGGATGCCGGCCTGGCTGATGTGGATCGAGATGCACTCCCTTATTTTTGATGGAGAATGAAATCAAAAATGCTAAAGAAGAAGAAAGCTGAGAATTTTTTTTTAGAGGTGGGCGTGTATGAAGACGCCTTCCGATATATATATATATATATATATATATATATATATATATATATATATATATATATAGCTTAAAAAAATTAAAATATATATATATAGCTTTGTATACCTATATACCTTTTGGCTTTGTATAACTATATATACCTATATAGATTTATTTTTAAATTTCACTCTCTCTCTCTCTCTCTATATATATATATATATATATATATATATATATATATTAATATATATATATATATATATATATATATATATACACACCTTATATATTATTATTATTATTATTTATATATATATATATATATATCTAGAATGATGTATATATATATTCACAAGGAATGTAAAAATAATATATAACTAAATAGTCAACATACACAAAATCTTTTATAATTGAAAATCTATTTTGTGTCTATATTTTCGACTTTATAAATATTTTCAATATTGATAATAAAAATACACTCTTTTAGTTATATATACATACGACCTAATATATATTTATACTATATTTCTATGCACATGTACTTCTAGCCTATCATCGTAGAAAATTTAAAAATATATTTAGCAAAGTTATCATATTTCCCAAAAATAACATATTCAATCAATATTAATTGAATATATATATATATATAACAATTATTCTAGGAAAATATTTTTAGACCTTAAAATAAGGTGCTAAGTATACACTCAGAATATATGTCGAGATGGACATCTTGGGCACAAAATGTCTCTACATGGGCTTGGGCTCTGTTCGGGTCAAATCTGAGCTAGTTTGGTACAACCGGGTCTTCTAAAAGCCAATAATCAATAATAAATAAGTATTTAAATTATTAATAGGAGTCATGTCATAACTTAGACTTGTTTTTCTGGTTAAGACACACTTATGGCTCGGTCTTCCACACCACGACAAATATACTAGAGAAAGCACGTAATTACACTATCTGTGTCATGATTCTTGGTCATCTTGTGCTCGAAATCTTAACCATGAATAAGGCCTTCTATAATAATAATTAATTAAATAAATATTTAAAAATTTTAAAAATTACCATTTAATTCAAGTAAATAATAAAAAAATATTTTCAAAATTTCGAAAAAAGGGTTACAAATCTTCCCACCTTAAGAATAAACTCTTCCTTGAATTTAAAATACTCAAATTAAAACTTTAAAAATTAAAACACTAAAAGTTTAAATAACCTCATATTTCCAGATTACATTCGAAATCATTTCCTAAACTGGTAAATTCTACGTCCACTAGTTTATAATCTCCTCAAAATTTAATTTCTTAAAAATATTTTATATCATTCTCCTAGCTATTATGTAACTATGAATCCTCGAAGGATTCTACCCACCTTGATTTAACCCATGTAACACAAAAACATACGATCACGTGGAATCTTCTCAAAAAATGTATACTTAAATCCAATTCTCAAAATTTGTCCAATTTTTTTCCAACATAATAGCACTCATCTGTTTAGAGATTGCTTAATCAGTAGTATCCAGAAATAGCATTCTTCGAGTTAATATTTTTTATCCATCCATACTATTTTGTAAAAAAAAAAAAAAGAAATCATTCCTCCTTGATTGATGAGTAAACACACATTAATTTAGTTTCCTTAATCCTCGATCATCTTAATTTTTCTATCACTAAATCCTATAGATTCTCATTGACACAAATACCATAAGATCATAAAAAAACGTTTTAAAGATTTATAGTCTTGTTTCACTAGAGAGTTCTTCTAACCATTGCCTACTAACTTAGCCTCTAGTAATATCATCCTCGTCATAATTCAAGCATGCTAACCCCTAATTACCAAAAACTAAACTGCTAATTAAGAACATTTACCCACCTCATATCAAGCCAAGATTTTATCTTCCAAAGAATTTTTTTTTACCAAATATAATAAACTTTATCAATGTTCTTCATAATTAACTAACCACCAAGAATAAGTTCTCTAGAATCTCTACCCACCTTTGGTCACACTACCCCTTCGAACACATGATGTCATAATATTTACAACCTTACATACTAGTTACAAAATTACTACCAATAGATATCTACGGCATATGGCATCTCAAATCTCCTCCTATCTATCAAGTAACCAAAATTCAATAATCAAACCAACTTACACTATAATTTAAAAATTTCTGATAAATTATAGACAGCACGATCGTTCGTCACCCCAAAATAGGAAGGGAAGAGAATCAATGGTACGGGAAGGCAAGGAAGAATAATTGAGCAAATACGATGTTTCAAGGACGGTAGAGAAATTTCTAAGAGAATTTTCAAGGCAATGTGGATTGAGATTTCTAAGGGTTTAATCAAATTCGTAGGCTCGTATCAGTATAGTTACGTAATCGATACGATATGCTCTGACCTGTATGGGACGCCAAAAAAATTTGTCACGACATGCACTCGCTTTTCCAGATGCGAGTGCATGCACAAGCCAGCTACGTATCAAGCGGACTCCAGCCCAACTCGAATACGTATAAGCTGTCTAGACTATGGTAATATGCTTAATCATGGCAAGACAAAACTATATATCAATCCACAAGAACAATATAAAACAAGAATGACATTATGGTTCATGGTCTACAGCCCACTTGCATATATGTCCGATTAGACTCCAAAGAAATAATATGAGTCTATAAAACTAGGCTAATAAGCAGAGTATATATCATGCTAAGGAAATATAAAACACAAGAGGAGAACAATGTAATATCACTAGCAAATACCGGGATCCTATAGATGTAATCAACTACTATCATAATCAGCTAACTAACTCCGTGCAATCAACTACCTGAAGAGATCATCAGGTCCTCAGGAGACTAGCAAGATATATAAAACGTGCCTATCTAACAGTTTAATATGCATGAAGAAAACTAGGATATAAACTGAAAAGACTAAGCAATAACGATACATGGATATGTGAATAACTACGCATAAATAAACTGCTGGAAGAAAACTGATGAACAAGAGATCAATGGATACCAAACCCTCGTCCTGAGTGTGGACTCGCAGGTTTGAACAAATTACTAACCCTCGCCTCGAGTGTGGACTCACAGGTTAGTTCAAGACAGTCACCTTCGCCCCGAGTGTGGACTCACAGGTTGAGAAAATCAAAAAAAAGGAAACAACAGTTCAGTTACAACGCACTAATTTTACAATACGACTCAAAGCAAGTACATGAGAGAATAGGTCCAATATGAACTACAAGGCTAACTTTGAGCAAGGACTATATATCAATGAAATAACCAACTAGTATACATGATATGAGCAAAATACATGTCAATAATCAACTAAAAAATTGGATAATAAGAGGAATAAGCATATAAATAAAGCTGTAAGGAAAGACAAGGTATACTTGCCTAGTGGTAGCAACATGTCCCGCAAACAACTCGTCAAATCAAAGAGTCACAAAATCTAAACACCCGCAAATGCCTTCGAATGCTGAAACAGACATTATCAACATTTCTGAAGGAAGCAAAATAGCTAGAATAGGCTACCCATAAGTCTAATTCTAGACACAGGAGCAAAATAGTAATTGTGGGCAAAAATAATATCCACCAATGGACCCACATTGTACCGAAATACGTGCTAGTATCTGCGATCTCTAAATTCATCTAGCTATATGTTTACGGTCTGGTTTGACGACATGAACCCAACCGTATGTTCAAAGTTGGGTTCCGACGGGCCGTGCAGAAATTCGCCCGTCGGATCTGGTTGTGGGCCCGCCAAAACAGCGTTCCGGTCGACCTTCTCAGAATCGGACCAAACTTGGCATACATGACCAGAAAAATAACACGGTTCTATTGGCGCAAGTTTTTTCTCGAGATTACGAACATGTACAAAGTAATTAACATTTTTGCAAAAGGGCTGATATAGTAATTTTTGACGGATACGCATCGAATTCGTCGCGCACATGCAACAAATTGGAGTTCCGCCAAATTTCACACGTCCGTAACATTCATATGCACCTTTCGATGTGCTTTAATTGTGACCAAGTCGCCCGAATTGTCGGAATGGACTCCGTATCGGGGTTTTTAGAGTTTTTAGAAACTAATTTTCTTTAATTTTTTAGAACTATTTTAATAAAGATATAATATAGAATAAAATAATCTATTTGATTTGTTTTAAACTGGGTCAGGTTGTTTATAAGTCTGTTCAAGTGGATTTTGAAAACTGTCGATATCCTACGTGTAATCTGCCTTCTAAAACAGGGGGATTGGGACAGTTTCGTCTTATTTTCTTTAACAGTTTTTTTTTGTAACTTCATGTCGATTCCGGGGACTGATTATTCAACTATGCTCGAATCTATGTACTAGGATTACTAAAGGGTCATATATGCTATCTATCGGAATTACAGATCAAAATTTCATGGAACGAGGTGGACGAAAACTCACTTTGAAGTAGGTGATGACGCTGCCTCTGCGCTGTTGCGACTGCTGTTGTTGCTGGCGATGTCCGCGCACGTGCGGCCTGCTCCAACGACACTCTGGCCCCAGTGAGGCACTGTAGTAAGACAGAGGGGGTTGCCAAATGTCGAGGGAGGCTCCTGGGTGGTGTGGCATAGGTTTAGGTTTAGGTTTTGTCGATAATTTCCTTCTTCTCTCGCCCTATCACGATCTATATATAAATATGTATACTACTGTGTGGGCTTTTGGCTCGGTCTAGGGGGGCTGTGGGGTTTAGCTGGGCTGGGCTTTCTCTTTCTTGTTTTCTTTTGTTTTTTATTACTTATAACTATTTATTAATAGCACCATATATATATATATATTTTTTTTTCGGGAAACGAAACTTTATTGAATGAAAGAGACAGGAGTTAAAATTACATAGCAACAAAGCCTAAAAGAAATTCGGAGGGAATTGCAACTTGTGTTTACAACGAGATAGCGCCTTCGACACTTGCCGTCTAACTTCTCTCTCCACCTGAATAGCCGTAAACTTGTATTCCTCGTACCGCCATTTATTCCTATTTTTCCATAAAACCCACATGATAGCGCTAACAACAACCTATTTCAAATGAAGATTACGGTTCTGCCACCAAAGATGAAAACACTGTTGCAGTGTGAAGGGCTGCACAAGCGGAACCCTAAATAAAGCACTAAAAGTAGTCCAGATCATTGCTGCCAACTCGCCAACACATAGAAGATGCTCCAAGGTCTCCTCATCTGAGAGCCTACAACAATGACATTTCGAAGGAAAGGAGTAACCCATTGTACGCACAAGGTCATCTGTCGATAGTTTGGCATGAAGAATACGCCAAAGCAGAACCGACCACTTCACCGGCATGCATGAGCTCCAGATATTCTTGAACTTAACCTGCTGGATTGACGGAATCCGAATAGCCTCCCATGCAGCAGAAACTGTGAACCACCCCGAGCTCGATGTAGTCCAGGTCCAGTCGCCATTCTCAGCATGTAAGATGAACTGATCGGAGAGCTCCCGGCCTTGAAGCAACCTTTTCCAAATATGGGAACATTTTTGAGGAGCGCCTGCAAGTTCCAGAGATTGAAATTTGCAATAACGCGCGAGAACGAACCTTTGCCATAGTCCATCCTTCGTTTTCAGCTTCCACCATAACTTAACACTAAACGCATTCATAGTCTCACGCAAGCACCGAATCCCAAGCCCCGCCTCATCGATCGGCCACGCCATAGTTCTCCAACTGGACCAAATATGCTTTGGTATGCCCTCAGTAGTGCCCCAGAAAAATTAAACCATCATATCCTCAATCCGATTGAGCACCGTTTGGGGAGGATTGCAAGCAGCTAAAGTGTACATAGGAATAGATGTTAAAACAGATTTAATAAGCACCAATCTACCTCCATATGATAGAGTCTTCTATTGCCACCCTTCAAGTCTTTTTCTCACTTTTTGGATGAGCTCCTCGTACACAGAAGCGTTCCTCATACCAACCGTCATTGGGCAACCAAGATAAGTGAACGGCAAAGTATCAATCCAAAATCCCGTAATCAGACGAAGCTCCTCCTGACGTTCAAAAGCCTGTGGGACGAAGATCGAGGATTTAGCCGCATTAATCCGTTGGCCCGAGACTCTTTCATATCTTTGCAACATAGCATGGATCAATTGAACCGAGCGCACATCTCCGGATGAAAACAAGAGAACGTCATCGGCAAAAGCCAAATGACTAATAGCAGGGCAGCCGCTCGGAGAATAATAGTGTGAGAATGAGTTTTGCTGTATTAGCTTGTTAAGGTTTCGAGAGAGAACTTCTGCAGCAAGCATGAACAATGCAGGGGATAATGGATCACCCTGGCGAACTCCCCTGAAAGCTTTAAAGTAACCAGAAGTAGTCCCGTTGATAATGGTTGAATACCAAATATTATTGATCAAGCGGAAGACCATACTAATCCACTTCTCATCGAAACCAAATCGACGCATAACCTCCATAAGAAAAGTCCAGTCTAACCTGTCATACGCCTTGGTCATATCCAGTTTTATAAATATATTACCTCCTCGGTTTTTAACATTCATCATGCTAATCAATTCTTGAGCAAGAAGAATATTGTCTACAATCTCCCGTCCCTGCACAAATCCACTTTGTTCTAGAGAGATCAGCTTAGGGAGAATAGTGCTCAAGCGACGAGCCAGAAGCTTAGACATAAGCTTATTAATAACATTGCATAAACTTATTGGCCTAAAATCAGTCATAGCAGATGGATTGGTGCTTTTAGGGATTAATACCAAAGCAGTGCTTGTAATAGCCTTAGGCAATTCAAATCCTGCCATAAACAGATCCACAGCTGCCAAAACATCATCAGCAAGTATATTCCAACAGTGGACAAAGAAGAGAGCAGTAAATCCATCCAAGCCAGCTGCACTATCAACATCCATGCTTCAAAGGGTCTCGAACAATTCCTCCTTAGTAGGGGATGCAGTAAGCGTAGTATTCTCTTCAGCAGATAGAAGATGGGGAATTGCCGTCATGAGATCTTCATCCGCTATTATTGCTTCACTTTTATATTGTTCTTCATAGTAGGTATTC
>JANAVB010015598.1:1381410-1383910 GCA_029216955.1 Iris pallida | reverse complement strand
CAGCATCAACACAGCAGAAGCCTTTTCTGCAGAAGCAGTTTCAGCAGGCACCTAGACAGCAGCAGGCCATCAGTTGTACTTTCTACAAGAAGCCAGGATATGTATGGAATGAGTGTAGGAAGAGGCTAGGCAAGTGCCTACTTTGTGGTGCAGCAGAGCATCAGTTAAGGGATTGTCCCATGTCTGCGGGACATACAGCTCAGGGAGCATGAGCCAACGCTTCGGCGGGACGCAGAAGGGACCATTGCCGACCCAGCAGCAGAAGTTTATCCACGCCAGCAGACCAGAGGAGGTCAGCAAGGGCGAGCTTTCGCCATAGCTGAGGAGTTCGAGCTAGTAGAAGATCTTATAGCAGGTTCTGTTCTTATCGACTCTTTTCCCGCATTCGCATTATTTGATTCGGGTGCTTCCTATTGCTTTGTGTTTGTATCATTTGCTTTTAGACACCAGCTTTCTTCTGAACCATTGCCTAGGACTTGCAAGATCATGACTGGGGTGGTATTATCCTCGTCCGTGATGTTTGTAAGGATCGAAGAGTAGTTTTGGGAGGCCGAGAACGGGATGTGAGTCTGCTCGTAATGCCATTACCGAACTACGATATTGTACTCTGTATGAATTGGTTGAGCAGGCACCATGCCAGTATAGATTATCGAGGTGGTAGAGTTCTTTTCAGAGTGCCAGGAGAGCCAGAGTTCGAGTTCACCAGTCGAAGACGGAGCAGAGCAGCGAAGTTTTCTGTAGAGTTTCGGTAGAGGAGCAGAGCGTGCCACATCTATTGATAGCTGAGTTTATGGATGTATTTCTGGAGGAGTTCCCCGGGTTACCTCCGGACAGAGATGTGGAGTTCTCTATAGACTTGGTGCCCGACGCAGAGCCGATATCTCAGCATGTCTATAGAGTGAACAACAGCGAGCTTGTGGAGTTGAAGAAGCAGGTGGATGAGTTGCAGGACAAAGGCTTCATTCGATAGAGTTCTTTACCGTGAGGTGCACCAGTACTCTTTGTATCAAAGAAGGATGGGTCGGTACGGATGTGTATCTACTACAGAGAACTCAATAACCTCACGATCAAGAATAAGTAACCGATGCCGAGGATCGATGATCTGTTCGATCAGTTAAGCGGAGCGAAGGTATTCTCCAAAATTGATCTCAGGTCAGGTTATCATCAAGTAAAGGTGAAAAGGAGGATATTTCAAAGACAACATTCAGGACACGTATCGCCAGTTTGAGTTCATGGTGATGCCGTTTGGGTTAACTAACGCCCTGTTTGCAAAAACAAAATTTTGTTTTATTCCAAACTTGTAAAAGAGTACAAAGTACAATAAATTCTGGGGAAGTACAACTTTAGGAATCTGATCAGGAGACGATCGCTTTATTCCTTGGACTATGTGAACTTGAAGACTGTAGCCTCTAGAGAACGCAGCAGCAATTTGCAATAGTTCTTGATTTCTGTTTGATGATGATTGGAAACTCTATTTATAGAGTTCAGGAAATAACTGTTTTAGCAGTTATTCTGATGTACGCGAGGCTGGATTACGCCAACCTCCTGTTGTGTCAACCTTCATTGAGTTGTCAATCGTGTACTAACTGTATTTAGACACGTGGCATCATATGATTGAGATGCGCGTGGTCGTGTACAGGATAGTAGACACGTCTTAAGAGATTAGTGGCATGTGCGCCACGTCATCCTGCTTTAGAATATAAGTTGTCTCAACTTATCAGGTTGCGCGAGCTTCAGTCAACAAGTCAAATTGCGCTTGATTTGAGCTTCGCCTACACACGTGACAACTTATGAGCAAAAGTCATTCAGGTTGTGCCCAGGCGCAACCAAGGATTTTGTTTAGATTGCGCCTGGGCGCAACTCACAAAGTGTATAGGACAGCTGTCCACCAACTTCTCTAGAGCGGCACAATTCACGGGATTCGAAGAGATTTTCCTCGTTTACTGTTGTGTCAGCCGTCAGTATTGTCAGGTAATGATGACCATTAAGTGTCAGATATCACGTATGTTTTGGCGCAAAAAGACTGGGCGTAGTCTAATATCATGTGCAACCTGATTAGTGGCACAGTCTGTTCTTTGAGCTTCATATCCGTGGCGCAACTTGATTTTTGGGGCACAACTTGATCACTGATTAGTATATTGAAGACGCAACTTGATTTTTAGGCTCTACATTCCCTGGCGGTGTTCAAGAACCTGATGAACAAGGTGTTCCACCAGTACTTGGACAAGTTCGTAGTGGTGTTCATTGACGACATCTTGGTGTATTCGAAGACCCCAGAGGAGCATGAGGGGCATTTGAGAGTGGTTCTGGAGACTCTCAGGAAGGAGCAGCTTTACGGTAAGCTCTCGAAGTGTGAGGTCTTCCTGGATCGAGTTGATTTCCTAGGTCATATTGTGACCCGAGATGGGATCTCAGTCGACCCGAAGAAGATCGGAGCAGTTGAGGCATGGACAACACCGAGTTCAGTTGCGAAGATCAGGAGCTTTCTGGGATTGGCAGG
>JANAVB010015598.1:1303910-1378910 GCA_029216955.1 Iris pallida | reverse complement strand
AGGGGCCCGAGAGCTCCGGCCGACAGCGGGGCCCGAGGGGGGCACGAGCGGGAAGGGGAAGCGCTGCCGGGTCCGGAGGCGACCGAGCCAGGCAGGGGCCGGGAGCGGGGGAGGACCCCGACGACTCCTTCGGTGGCGGGCGGAGACTACACCACCAGGCTGGCAGGGGGAGGGGCGCTCGGAAGAGGGGCGCGGAGCGCCGAGGCGCCAGTACAGCCGTGCGAAGAGCGAGGACTCCAGCTGGGGGGAAGCACGGCCGAGCGGGGAGCGGAGGGAACGAGCTCCGGCCGACACGAGGCCGAAAGGCCACAGATGATGGAGGCTAAGGAGGGCGCTGGGGGGGGTGGGATCCTGGAGGAGGGCGCTGGGGGAGGGAGGGGACGCCGTCGATGGCGACGGAGGCCCGAAGGCGAAGGGGACTCCGTCGGGACGAGCGACGGGCGGAGCGCACCAGCCTGAGGCGAAGGGGAGACCGGAGAAGAGAGGGCAGGGGGCGGAGCGCGCCGGCCGGAGGCCCTAGGCGGCGGCGCTGCCCCTACGCCGAGGCGGAGGGGGAATGGGCTCCACCGAGGGCGGTGGTGAGCCACTGAAGCACGTCCGCCTGGGTAGGGAGGGCGGTCCAGCGCCACCGCAGGGAAGAGGGGTCCTGGGAGACCCAGAACCACCGTCGAGTGGCGGGGTCATGATAGTAGGACCCCGCGATGGGACTCATCATCCATGCTTCCCCGTCGTCTTTCTCCGCTTCAGTCTCAGCCGGTTCCGCTCCGTCTCCTGCGGCCTTTCCGGCGCACCCCCTCTCCGTGGCGGCCGTAGCGCCGCAGATCCCTATCGTTCCCCAAGGCGGAGTTACTGACGCCGTCACCGTCTCCCCTGTCGCCCCGGCTCCCCCACTCCGCATTCTCTTTAGGAATCCCTCCACACCTCCCCCCAGCTCCGAGATCACCCTCCCCCAGAGTGGACCCTCGATTGCCCGTTCCGCTCCCTCGGGACCTTCGGCCCCCGGTCCGTCCCAACCTTCTTTCGCCGCCATGCTTCGTCCGGATCTCAATCCTCCGAAGGGCACCATTATCCCAGATGTCCATCTGCCGGACTTTGATTACCCCCAAGAAACATTAGCTCCAGTCATCTCCTTCTCCGACAAAGAAATGTCGTCTCTGTCTGCGGCCTTTCCTCACACATTTGTCCTAAAATTTTCCACCGGTTGTCCCAAACTTTCCAAGGTGCAGGAAGCTATCGCCAAATGGAATCTCGACTCCGAATACCGAGTGGCTCCACTCGATCCCAGACACATTCTCCTTCACCTGTCGTCAGAAAGCGACCATAGAACTGTGTGGTCCAAGGGCACTTGCAAAATTGACACCTACCAGATGAAGATCATCAAGTGGTCCCCAGGGTTCAACACTAAAGAAGACTCAGCCACAGTTGCTGCTTAGGTTACTCTCCTAAACCTCCCTCTCATTTGCTTTGTCCCAGCGGCGCTAAGGCGCATCGCCAACTCCTTCGGGACGTGTCACGACCCGCACCCTAGAGTAAGGGTACGAGACGTGGGTACGTCCAGCCTACGCCGCAGTGTCGGCGGTAGAACACTGTCCTAGGTCACAACATCTAACAAATAAGGGTAATATACAGTTATACTCCCCGAATGGAGGTGACATAACACAATATAACTCAACCACATCTAGGATAGAACAGGAATGAGATAGAAAGATAAAGATAGATAACATCCAGGAAAGTAACATCACAGAGATACAAATCCAGAATTCTAAGTGACTAAAGTAAATACATATCTCTGAATATCCCTGAATCTAAATACAGAAAACCCAAAATAGTAAGACAATCCTAAACTAATGAAAGTAACACCAACTGCTAGCAGGTCCAAGTTACTAGTGATGTCTAATGCTGCACCAAGAGGGATAGACACCAGAGCCTCATCATTCACTGTAAAATTTTTAACAGGTCCAGTCAGGACGGGAACGAGCACATATCTCTCAAAACAGTTCATAGCAGGTTAGGAGTATAAATCATGCAATAGAGTAAAATACAGGAAGTGCTGAAAAGGAAGTACGAGTAAACATGAGATATTTTGTAACTGAAAGTAAATACATGATAGTAGAGACTGTAAGTAGCTACGTGATTTAGAGCATAATGGTTATGTAAACGGCTTGGGGGCACATGAATACAAATAAGGAGGCACATTTATACAGCTACTGGGGATAGTGTTCACATAACCAATTCTACTCACCCTGCCCTAACCAGTACACAAGGATCCATTCAAGTTACGTTATAAGCACATGAATACAACTAAGATACGAGAACTCATGTAATGAGTAGTACATGAGGCACGTGAAAGCACATGAGAACATGTAAAAACATGAACTAGTACGAGTACAAGGAGTACCTGATGCACATGATAAAGTACATGAACATGAAATACCCGATGCACCCGTAAAGGGATAACATCTCAGGAAGGGATCCATATAGTACTAATCCGTGAAGATACGTGTCAGCATCATGTAGAGTAATCTAAAGCAAGAATATAATCCAGGTAAGTATGAAAAGATCAGAGAATGTACTCGCCTGCTAACTGAAAGTCCGAGATGAAAATACTGTCCGAGGAGTGGTATCTGGCTCCTATTAGAACAGCACAAGTCACTATGAGTCTACAATGATAATATGATGCAAACTAATACATTCTACATGAAACTAGGTCAATCTAGACCAAAGTCAACTCTTGGTCAACTTTGGTCAACCTTAAGTCAAACCTAGTCAATTTGTCTAGTCTAGGTCTAACCAAGCTATCCTAGGTTCACTAGGCTAACTTAGGCAATACCTTGTCAAGTCCACATACACACTATCCCTAAACTCTATGTCATATCCATAACACCTTAACCCATATATATACCATCCCACAAGTACCATATATATACATATACATTCACACATTTTACCTATATATCTAATACATATATAGGAAACTAATTATCACTACAACATGTATGTTATTATATATGTATACAAGAGGAGTAACACAAGTATATGGTGTGTGTGTGCATTGATACAAGGGTGTGTGTCATGGGAGTATCCAAGTCACAAAACAGGGCAAAATAATACAGTGCATAGGGAGTGAGGGGAAATCATGAGAACATGTGGATGTCATGCTCAAAGAAACTGAAAAACAGGGAATACAATAACAGCCCTAAGAGCTCACATACAAACATTACAAACTCAGATTTATACCCTAACATTGAATCACAACAATCAATGACAGTCCAAAATAGGAAAAGGAAACTGGAAACATCCTCAATGAATCACATTAGTTAGCAGTTAACATAAGAGAAAGGAAATCAATTTAAAGTGAACCATTCACCAGTTCACAGTTCTCAGGTTTTTGTAGAAACATCATTGCAATAATAAAGGGAATTCAGTTTACAGTGAAGGTCAAATGTGATGTGAAAGAGGGTAAGACAGTGATCAATACAAGGTTCAAACATTTTCAGGTTACACACATAAATGCCCAGGTTAAACAGTGAACAATGTATATTAAATCCATTCTCAGGTTTTATCTAAAACAGTGGCAGTATCAAAGAGGCCATTCTCAGATTCTATCAACATCTCAGTTAAACAATAGCAATTAACCATCTCAGGTTTTGATACACAATCATTCAGATTAATGAGAAGAACATGGAATCAATATAAGTCATGTTCTTGAAAAGGAAAGGAATGAAATAACAGTAACACTCATGAAATGTTAAACAGTTCCAGGCTTATGAGGTCCAAACTCAGTTATACAGTCAACTCATCACAGAAATTTAACCTTTCCCCATATCATAACAGTAATTAGATAACTTAGTGATTTACACTAGTAAACAAAGGAAGCTCATTTCAGTCAACACAGTAATTCCCAGGAAACTGAACTTCAACTCAGTTTTGCATTGAACATACATCAATCTCAGTCCTAAAACATTAACTTCAGATTTCAGTTTGAATACATTCATAGGTTTTGAAAGAAAGGAATTCGATTTTAGTAGCTTAGAACCACATCTCAGTAGTGACAAATCACAACTCAAATCTAGTTTAAAACATCATGAACTCAGGCTTATCATTAGCTACAGGACAGTTCAAACATTACACCATGTTTAACCCCAAACAGTCAATAATGAATCCTTCTTCAGTTACAGTGAAGGTTCAATGCAGGAAAGAATCAGTGATTAAGTACAAAGTTCAAAGAACATTCTCAGGTTGGGATCATTCAATTCCAGGTTTTGAAAACTAGAACACCAAATCCTTCCCAGGTTTATGCAAACTGGGAACACCAAAATCCCCCTCTTAGCTAAACATTGAATCATAGGTTAAGAAATTGAAACAACAAACCCAAAACACACCATATAAGTTGAAAAATGACAGTTTTGATATCAAGTATCCATGTGCATCTCATTCCTTAAACAGTTCGAAAAGTTGATCCAACTTGAATACAAATTCCTATTCTACACATTCCAAAAGCCAACACTAATTGAAATAACTTAGCTAACATGATTTGCAACTTGTAGGGATTATTAACAGTAAACTAGCTTGAACAAAAAGGGAAATAAAATGGTTTGGAAACTGGAAAAACCCAATATCAGTCAAGTATCAGAAAAACCCATTTCGAATCCAATTTCACTTTAAAGCCTAAATTAACATGTAATTTAATTTAACAGAGATTATATAACACATTTAGGATCTAATAATCATTAAAACATAATTTAAAAATATTAAAATCGATTTAAAACAATCAGAACAACACACAGTACACACACACACACAGTGGCTGCCCCGTGCACACTGAAAATCGTGTCCGACACGACACGAGGACTCGTGAAACTTTGCGAGCCCCGTGTCAGTGTCAGCCCCTTGCTACACGTCAAATTTGGCATGTCGAGGAGGCGTGTCCATGTCGCAATCGCGCCCGAGCAGCAGGACACGCACAGTGCCTGTGCACGCGCGCGCGTGTCAGCGTGTTCACGTATCTGTGGCAACTCGACACGACACGAAAACCACACTCAGACACTAGAAACTCATAAGCGACGCCAAAACCCTAATTCCTATTCAATTACAAATCCAAAATACACACGAAATGCCCATTGGGGCATTTCATCAAACACCTAGCAGCACACACTGATACGTGTCCAGAATGGACACGAATCGACACAAAAATTTGGGAAACCCTATTCCTACAGTTAGGCTAGGGTTAGGGCAACCTAGAAATGATTTTTACAGGATTTTAGGAGCATTAATAGAGATTATACCTATAGGTGTCCAAAGCTCCACAAAGCTCCAAAGAAGAGGATCCTTCAAAGCACCAAAAACTCCCCAAATTGTTTGCTCCCTGTCAAAACTCAATCCCAACAGCAAGAGCACAATATTTAGAGCCTATAGGAATTTGTTTGAAGGAAAAAGGACTTAATTTGGATTTACTATGAATTTGTGAAGATGGAACTTACCCCTTTTCTAAAAACTTGATGAACCCTAAGAGAGAGGCTAGCCCTAATCCCTAGGAGAGTATTTATAGAGGGGGGGGGCTGTCATGTGGCTGGCCATAGGATTTAGATCTAGGGTTTTGGCTAGTTGGTTGAGTCCTAATTAGTTTAAGTCATGGTTTTGACTTGTGACTTCACAAGCCATTCTTAGACTAAACAAACTCCTAATTTCACCAAATTAATCCCAATGAATTCATCCTCATGAACTTAAGTCAACCTAGGTTTTCAAATCCTAATCACAAAGTCAAGACCTAGGTTAGCCACTAGGTTAGTCTACAAGGTCGACTTAAGTCAAAGTCTCTATAGGGTCAAAATCAATTCTACTAAAAATCACCAAAAAATCACTAAAAATCATATTAATTATAATAAATATAATTAATACTAATAATCACTAAAATGGTTAGCTGGGACTATCTATGGCTAATCTAGGTTGGGTCCAAACCAAGTTAGGCTAATCACAATACATGACAATCAATTAAATAATATTTTAATCACACCATTCTTAATAATACAATAAAAATCCAAATAATATTTATTAATTCAATTAAATACAAAAATTTCAAAATTACCCTCATTTGGAAAACTGGGTGTTACAATCCTGCCCACCTTAGAAAAATTTCGTCCTCGAAATTAAGATGATCGTACCCCTTCTAGGTCAAACCCCCACAATCAAAATCTCAGAACCTATTTAAATCATGCAGTTGGAAAATGTAACCTATGGGGTCATGGCATGTAGTATCAGTCTGGGGTCTCATCTAGTTACACCAACATACTACAGTACTAGGTAATCACAAGATATCAAAACATACAACAATATGGTAGGGTGCATAAATTTTCAAAGACTGGCTAAGATATAGGTCAAGGACTCACCTCCAACTAGGTCTGATGGCGGGAACTCCCTCCCGAAGGCGGAGTCCTGGCTGGGATGAGTGCAGCAGGACAGTCTCGCAGTCTGTGTGCAGCTGACCCACACAACATGCACACTCCTCTTCTCTTCCTACAGATGTCCCACACATGTCCAGGCTTCTTACAGAAGGTGCAGGTAGGCACTCTCTCAGCTGGCCTCTGCTGAACAGGAGTCTAGACTGGATAGGCTGGCCTAGGCTGATAGTCTGGGTGCTCACGGGGCTCTGGGTATACACTGCTCCTCAGCCTCTTAGAACTAGGCTTCCCTCCTGAATGTACCAAATCCCACAGCAGTTGGATTCTACGACCCTGCTCCTTTAGGATCTCAGTCTGAACTCTCTGTGTCTCCAACACATCCTGGAGAAGTTTGGATATCTGAGCTCCGTCAGGAAACAAACATGCCGAGGGTATGGTATGGGGTACTGCTCTTGGAGGCAGAGGAGGAGATGGGGAAGAACACTTGGTCTCAGATGAGACTGCCACTCTCTCATGGGTAACAGGTGGTGGAGGGGATTTCTCTGGTGAGGATGCTAACACCTCCTCGATGGCGGAAGGTGCCACTACCTTTGGGTCAGCCTGAGGGGTCACTACCTCCTGAGCAATAGGAGGTGGAAGCACACTGTCAGTAGCTGCAGCTGCTCTCAGGCGACAGGCTCGGGTCATGGGTGCCATACTGGAAAGGATAAAACACAACAATCATTAAGGCTGTACAGCAGTCTACCATCCTATCTGAAAACTGGTATTTATCAAGAAAATAAAATAAGACAACTACCAATCATCTATAAAGGGTACTATTTAAGAAAAATCACAACCAAAAGTTTAAGGAATGAAAGTCAATAGCATTGAATCCAATCACAATCTAATATATATAGAAGAGAGTGTGTTAGGGGGAAAAACAATCATTATGTAAAGGTGATATGGTTAGTATGAAATATACATGAAAGTGTATAGGAGGATTTGAGTCTCATCTGTAGCTATCAAGTTACACTATTCATGGCATATTGGTTAAGCAGTCTACAAGGTACAAGCTATTTACTCATAACATGCATGGCTAACCATATATATAAGTATATCTATATGGCTACATGAACATAACATAGAGATGAAGGGTTAGGTTTTCATGGCAGTTGTGAACATTAGTGTAGAGTGTTAAGTATACTTGGGTTAAGACTTGAAATGAAGGGTTCAATCATTCAGCTAGCTCAATATTACATATTAGATCTGAAATTGAACTACGCATTTGAAAGCAATAAAAAAAATGTTATCATGTATTCAGTTTTCAAATTTTTTTTTTTTTTGAGAATTCGAACATCAAAACCAACTCAATGTTTACCACAACCACAACCTAACATGTAAGAGTATGAACCTAACATGATATACCTGCACACAACCATGTATACGGCTCATAACATTACAATTTAAAACTGCAATTTGAACTAAACTCTTAGAATCCAAGGTTAAGGGTTTACTATGTACACAGTCTCAGATTTGACAATTCAACACAAAACTCAACCAAATTTTTTTGAAATAAAGCCCTGTATATAACATATATGTGTAGTGATGTAAGCAAACTAATAACATGAATTTTAAAATTTAAATTACGAATTTAATATGGAGAACATAGAACTAGTCACTGATACTGCACTATATTGGAATACTAGAATTTTGAGAACTTATCATTAATCATATTAACATGCATTTAGATAGGTTGGTAAACAAGTGTAGTATGCATACGTGTCAGGCAAGTATCTGTGTCCACTATATATTAGGGTAATACCAGAATCAATGGCAAGGAGAAAATAATGATAAAATCTGTTCTGCCTATCTGTTTAAAGAATGAACTATTTGAAACCAGAGCTATAACATCAATCTAAGTTAAGGTCTAGCAGAAACACCAATTCATTGTATTAGGAAGAATTTATTGCAAGAAGTTACACAAGGTTATAGTAACAGCTAGGCTACTCCTACTCATACTCCTACTCCTAAGTTATTTGATAATGGGGTGCAAATTATACAACAGAATGGTACGATAGAGATGATATGTTAAAAACCTTCTCAAGATACAATCTGATAATCATATGCGTCCGTCCAAAATCATGTTACTCAGAGTCCTCGCCATGCCAGTAAGCAAGGCTGCAAAAAATGATAGATTCTATAACTAGGGTATGCACCTCTACAATCATGTCGTCTGGAAATCTCGCTATGCCGACTAGTATAGCTGCGAGAAATTCCAAATCTCATAGCCAAGATACGTACATCCGAAGCCAGGTCTCCATGTTTCCGCCACGCCAGCTAATATGGCTGCGATAAACTACAGGTTCCATAATCATGTAGACGTTTTACCATCCCTGTATTTCCGTCAATATATGTTATCAGAAGGTACCGTAACTCAGGCTATAAAATTCATCTCGATAGGAAAATCAAAATCAACAACGATTCATCAAAATCAAATTCAATAATCAAGGAGTGAGAGCGAACAAACAAGGGAAAGGATTTCAAACTGAAGTTTAAATAAGATTCTCAAGGGTCGTCCCAGGAATCTTTCAAGGAATCCTAACTGTGATTGAGTACCCTTAAAATTATATCCTAATCCTACTGTAGGCTGTAGTGATACTCTAGATCGAATACCACTACATAATCTCGACCTGCAAGGGCCACCACTAAAAACGTGTCATGACCCGCACCCTAGAGTAAGGGCACGAGACGTGGCTACGTCCAGCCTACGCCGCAGTGTCGGCGGTAGAACGCTGTCCTAGGTCACAACATCTAACAAATAAGGGTAATATACAGTTATACTCCCCGAATGGGGGTGACATAACACAATATAACTCAACCACATCTAGGATAGACAGGAATGAGATAGAAAGATAAAGATAGATAACATCCAGGAAAGTAACATCACAGAGATACAAATCCAGAATTCTAAGTGACTAAAGTAAATACATATCTATGAATATCCCTGAATCTAAATACAGAAAACCCAAAATAGTAAGACAATCCTAAACTAATGAAAGTAACACCAACTGCTAGCAGGTCTAAGTTACTAGTGATGTCTAATGCTGCACCAAGAGGAATAGACACCAGAGCCTCATCATTCACTGTAAAATTTTCAACAGGTCCAGTCAGGACGGAAACGAGCACATATCTCTCAAAACAGTTCATAGCAGGTTAGGAGTATAAATCATGCAATCGAGTAAAATACAGGAAGTGCTGAAAAGGAAGTACGAGTAAACATGAGATATTTTGTAACTGAAAGTAAATACATGATAGTAGAGACTGTAAGTGGCTACGTGATTTAGAGCATAATGGTTATATAAACGGCTTGGGGGCACATGAATACAAATAAGGAGGCACATTTATACAGCTACTGGGGATAGTGTTCACATAACCAATTCTACTCACCCCGCCCCAACCAGTACACAAGGATCCATTCAAGTTACGTTATAAGCACATGAATACAACTAAGATACGTGAACTCATGTAATGAGTAGTACATGAGGCACATGAAAGCACATGAGAACATGTAAAAACATGAACTAGTACGAGTACAAGGAGTACCTGATGTACATGATAAAGTACATGAACATGAAATACCCGATGCACCCGTAAAGGGATAACATCTCAGGAAGGGATCCATATAGTACTAATCCATGAAGATACGTGTCAGCATCATGTAGAGTAATCTAGAGCAAGAATATAATCCAGGTAAGTATGAAAAGATCAGAGAATGTACTCGCCTGCTAACTGAAAGTCCGAGATGAAAATACTGTCCGAGGAGTGGTGTCTGGCTCCTATTAGAACAGCACAAGTCACTATGAGTCTACAATGATAATATGATGCAAACTAATACATTCTACATGAAACTAGGTCAATCTAGACCAAAGTCAACTCTTGGTCAACTCTGGTCAACCTTAAGTCAAACCTAGTCAATTTGTCTAGTCTAGGTCTAACCAAGCTATCCTAGGTTCACTAGGCTAACTTAGGCAATACCTTGTCAAGTCCACATACACACTATCCCTAAACTCTATGTCATATCCATAACACCTTAACCCATATATATACCATCCCACAAGTACCATATATATACATATATACATTCACACATTTTACCTATATATCTAATACATATATAGGAAACTAATTATTACTACAACATGTATGTTATTATATATGTATACAAGAGGAGTAACACAAGTATATGGTGTGTGTGTGCATTGATACAAGGGTGTGTGTCATAGAAGTATCCAAGTCACAAAACAGGGCAAAATAATACAGTGCATAGGGAGTGAGGGGAAATTATGAGAACATGTGGATGTCATGCTCAAAGAAACTGAAAAACAGGGAATACAATAACAGCCCTAAGAGCTCGTATACAAACATTACTAACTCAGATTTATACCCTAACATTGAATCACAACAATCAATAACAGTCCAAAATAGGAAAAGGAAACTGGAAACATCCTCAATGAATCACATTAGTTAGCAGTTAACATAAGAGAAAGGAAATCAATTTAAAGTGAACCATTCACCAGTTCACAGTTCTCAGGTTTTTGTAGAAACATCATTGCAATAATAAAGGGAATTCAGTTTATAGTGAAGGTCAAATGTGATGTGAAAGAGGGTAAGACAGTGATCAATACAAGGTTCAAACATTTTCAGGTTACACACATAAATGCCCAGGTTAAACAGTGAACAATGTATATTAAATCCATTCTCAGGTTTTATCTAAAACAGTGGCAGTATCAAAGAGGCCATTCTCAGATTCTATCAACATCTCAGTTAAACAATAGCAATTAACCATCTCAGGTTTTGATACACAATCATTCAGATTAATGAGAAGAACATGGAATCAATATAAGTCATGTTCTTGAAAAGGAAAGGAATGAAATAACAGTAACACTCATGAAATGTTAAACAGTTCTAGGCTTATGAGGTCCAAACTCAGTTATACAGTCAACTCATCACAGAAATTTAACCTTTCCCCATATCATAACAGTAATTAGATAACTTAGTGATTTACACTAGTAAACAAAGGAAGCTCATTTCAGTCAACACAGTAATTCCCAGGAAACTGAACTTCAACTCAGTTTTGCATTGAACATACATCAATCTCAGTCCTAAAACATTAACTTCAGATTTCAGTTTGAATACATTCATAGGTTTTGAAAGAAAGGAATTCGATTTTAGTAGCTTAGAACCACATCTCAGTATTGACAAATCACAACTCAAATCTAGTTTAAAACATCTTGAACTCAGGCTTATCATTAGCTACAGGACAGTTCAAACATTACACCATGTTTAACCCCAAACAGTCAATAATGAATCCTCCTTCAGTTACAGTAAAGGTTCAATGCAGGAAAGAATCAGTGATTAAGTACAAAGTTCAAAGAACATTCTCAGGTTGGGATCATTCAATTCCAGGTTTTGAAAACTGGAACACCAAATCCTTCCCAGGTTTATACAAACTGGGAACACCAAAATCCCCCTCTTAGCTAAACATTGAATCATAGGTTAAGGAATTGAAACAACAAACCCAAAACACACCATATAAGTTGAAAAATGACAGTTTTGATATCAAGTATCCATGTGCATCTCATTCCTTAAACAGTTCGAAAAGTTGATCCAACTTGAATACAAATTCCTATTCTACACATTCCAAAAGCCAACACTAATTGAAATAACTTAGCTAACATGATTTGCAACTTGTAGGGATTATTAACAGTAAACTAGCTTGAACAAAAAGGGAAATAAAATGGTTTGGAAACTGGAAAAAACCCAATATCAGTCAAGTATCAGAAAAACCCATTTCGAATCCAATTTCACTTTAAAGCCTAAATTAACATGTAATTTAATTTAACAGAGATTATATAACACATTTAGGATCTAATAATCATTAAAACATAATTTAAAAATATTAAAATCGATTTAAAACAATCAGAACAACACACAGTACACACACGCACACAGTGGCTGCCCCGTGCACACTGAATATCGTGTCCGACACGACACGAGGACTCGTGAAACTTTGCGAGCCCCGTGTCAGTGTCAGCCCCTTGCTACACGTCAAATTTGGCATGTGGAGGAGGCGTGTCCATGTCGCAATCGCGCCCGAGCAGCAGGGCACGCACAGTGCCTGTGCACGCGCGCGCGTGTCAGCGTGTTCACGTGTCTGTGGCAACTCGACACGACACAAAAACCACACTCAGACACTAGAAACTCATAAGCGATGCCAAAACCCTAATTCCTATTCAATTACAAATCCAAAATACACACGAAATGTCCATTGGGGTATTTCATCAAACACCTAGCAGCACACACTGATACGTGTCCAGAATGGACACGAATTGACACAAAAATTTGGGAAACCCTATTCCTACAGTTAGGCTAGGGTTAGGGCAACCTAGAAATGATTTTTACAGAATTCTAGGAGCATTAATAGAGATTATACCTATAGGTGTCCAAAGCTCCACAAGGCTCCAAAGAAGAGGATCCTTCAAAGCACCAAAAACTCACCAAATTGTTTGCTCCCTGTCAAAACTCAATCCCAACAGCAAGAGCACAATATTTAGAGCCTATAGGAATTTGTTTGAAGGAAAAGGACTTAATTTGGATTTACTATGAATTTGTGAAGATGGAACTTACCCCTTTTCTAAAAACTTGATGAACCCTAAGAGAGAGGCTAGTCCTAATCCCTAGGAGAGTATTTATAGAGGGGGGGCTGTCATGTGGCTGGCCATAGGGTTTAGATCTAGGGTTTTGGCTAGTTGGTTGAGTCCTAATTAGTTTAAGTCATGGTTTTGACTTGTGACTTCACAAGCCATTCTTAGACTAAACAAACTCCTAATTTCACCAAATTAATCCCAATGAATTCATCCTCATGAACTTAAGTCAACCTAGGTTTTCAAATCCTAATCACAAAGTCAAGACCTAGGTTAGCCACTAGGTTAGTCTACAAGGTCGACTTAAGTCAAAGTCTCTATAGGGTCAAAATTAATTCTACTAAAAATCACCAAAAAATCACTAAAAATCATATTAATTATAATAAATATAATTAATACTAATAATCACTAAAATGGTTAGCTGGGACTATCTATGACTAATCTAGGTTGGGTCCAAACCAAGTTAGGCTAATCACAATACATGACAATCAATTAAATAATATTTTAATCACACCATTCTTAATAATACAATAAAAATCCAAATAATATTTATTAATTCAATTAAATACAAAAATTTCAAAATTACCCTCATTTGGAAAACTGGGTGTTACAGGACGTACGTGGCGACGGCACCCGAGACGAGCAACCTCACTAAAGCCCACTACGCCAAAATCTGTGTCGAGCTAGATCTCACTTCAGATCCATCCAACTTCATCACCATCGAGCTAGGCAACCGTTCCCACACTCAACAAATCCTCTACGACAATCACATATTATACTGCAAGCATTGCCACCTAAGAGGCCACCAACCCAAGTACTGTCATCGTCTTCACCCGGAGCTTAAAAAGAAGCCATCCAAGAAAGATGCCGACCTACCTACCGGACAATCCCCCAAGCCGCCCATCCTCCCTCTTCCAAACTCCCATATTCGATTCGACTCCAGTAACGGAGCACCCGAACCCGTCGATCAACCAAGCAGGGCCCTGATCCCTTTCATCCCCCAACACATAGAGATCTCCAACCAATTCGCCATCCTTCAATCGGAGGATCCAGACTCCGCCGACCCTCCGGAAGGCTCCAGCAGTCCCAAGCAAATGCCTCTCTCTCCCAACTCCTCGCAATTGGTGGAGACTTTAGACCAGGGTAGCGCAGATCCCCAGAACCTCTCCACAGGTCAAGGATACGCCCCCCTACATCTCCCCTCAACGACGAAGCTCACCAATCCCCCAGATCGGAAATGGTCGTAGACGTCCTTGCCATCCTCGGCCCCGACCAAGCGAGAAGAGGCCTGCAAGTCCTAGCCGCAGGATTTCCCCTTCAGCAATTGTTGATTGAGAATGAGCACGACTCCCTAACCATCCCCACGGAGGACCCGGTAGTCGACTCAGCTGGTGACCTGATAGGCCCCTCATCAGGCCAGCTCGAGCGCCTCAACCTCAATCCTCCCACTACTTTGAATACGGAACCATCGAACTCCCAACGGAGTGAATCAGGCACCGTCAAAACTGCAAACATCCAAACCAGATCCGCCGCAAGGCGGAACAAAAAACACCCCCATAACCTAACAAATGCTTAACATCATTTCTTGGAATGTTCGAGGTCTGGCAAACAAACCGACATTAAGAAGAATTTCCAGCCTTCGGAAAATTCACAAGATTGACATCTTCATCATCATTGAACCTAAAATCCCCTCCAAATGTCTTAAATCTACCCAGTTAGCTCTGGGCCTCCCCACAGCGATTGCCGGCAGGCACGATATTTAGATTCTCGGATCGAAGGACATTAAACTCGAAATCATCCAGGACTCACAACAAGCCCTCTCCTGTTGGGTCACTCACCCCACCATCCCGGAGCGGGCCATTCTTTCAGCGGTCCACGGATGGGCGTCCTTCGCCCCTACCTACTGGAAAATTCACAAGATTGACATCTTCATCATCATTGAACCTAAAATCCCCTCCAAACGTCTTAAATCTACCCAGTTAGCTCTGGGCCTCCCCACAGCGATTGCCGGCAGGCACGATATTTGGATTCTCGGATCGAAGGACATTAAACTCAAAATCATCCAGGACTCACAACAAGCCCTCTCCTGTTGGGTCACTCACCCCACCCTCTCGGAGCGGGCCATTCTTTCAGCGGTCCAGCAGGACTTCAACGACTTCATATTCAATGCTCACCTTACTCCTCTCCAGTTCAAAGGCAGCAAATTCACATGGTGTAACATGCAGGAAGGCGAATGCCGTCAGTACTCCCGTCTGGACAGAGCCCTCACCAACGCTCACTGGCACGGCATGAGGATCAGCTCCACCCTGTCTCACCTCAATTCTACAGAATACGACCACGCCCCTATCCTGGTGGAAATCAAAAACAACAACTACCAACCCAAAAAGAACTTCCAATTCCTCAATTTTTGGACCGACCACCCGCAGTTCTTGAGCATCGTTGCGGAGGCGTGGAACAGTCAGGACTCCCCCAACCCTCTCACTCGGGTCAGCAACAAGCTCAAAGCCACCAGGAAAGCTCTATCCAAGTGGAGGAAACTAGCCTTCGGGGATATATTCCAAGCAATCCGTGTCGCTGAAGACGATGTGACCCGAGCAGAAGCCTTATTCCTTTTCGACCAATCCCCTACAGCCAGGAGAGCCTTGAACCTGACCAAGGCGATGCTCAAATTCAGGCTTAAAGTCGAGACCAACTTCTAGAAGCAGAAAGCCAGATTGAAATGGGACAGCGACGGGGACAAAAACTCCAAATACTTCTACGACTGCATCAACGGCAAAAGACACAAACTCTCCATTCACCAAATTACTGACGAACAAGGAATTATCAGAACAGACCACAAGGAGATCCAAGAGGCGACAGCCGATTACTACACCAAATTATTCTCGAAGGAGAGGGTCCACATGGACACTTCCTTTCTTGACCAAATCCCTACTATCATCAACAACGCCGACAACGCTCGATTGGAGCACCCTCTGTCGGAGCAAGAAGTAAAAGATGCGGTGTGGGCCTTGAACGCTCATAGCGCCCCCGGCCCAGACGGCTTTTCTGGCACCTTCTTTTGCATCTGCTGGGATATTATCAAGCGGGACATCACCGAAGCGGCTATTTCCTTCCTTGAAGGAGCTCACTTCCCCAAAGCTATCTCCAGCGCCAACATCATCCTCATCCTGAAAAAAGACAATCCAAACTCCTTTCGAGATTTCAGACCCATCAGTCTCTGTACATTCACCAACAAAATCATTTTCAAGATCATAGCTACTAGAATGTCAGAAACTCTCCCCAAGATCATCTCGGAGGAGCAAAGCGGATTCGTCCACGGAAGAAACATACAGGACAACATCATGCTGGCTCAAGAACTAATCACCTGCATGAAGTTTCCGGCAAGAGGGGGCAACATCGCCATTAAAATTGACATGGAAAAAGCTTATGACAGACTCGATTGGCAGTTCATGATCTGGGTCTTTAGAGCTTTCGAATTCTCAGAGAACTGGACCAACATAATGTGGAGAGCCGTCAGCAACTCATGGTTCTCCACAGTTATTAATGGCCAATCCGAGGGATTCTTCAAATTTAGCCGCGGAGTCAGACAGGGCGACCCTCTATCGTCCACGGTATTTATCATTGCTGCTGACGCCCTTAGCAGAAACCTCAACAACATGGTCAACACTCCCAATTTCCAGCAATACCACACGGCCAGCGGTTGCCCCAGCATCACCCACCTGGCCTTTGCTGATGACTTACTCATTTTCTCATCTGGTAATGTTGGATCGATGGAGGTGGTTCATAACACCCTGGAGCGGTATTCCAGATGCTCAGGCCAGAAGATAAACCAATCCAAGAGTGTCATCTACGCCCACCGAAGCATCAAAGCCGAGAACGCAACCAGACTCACCCAACTAACTTCCTTCACAGTGGCACACCCTCCTTTCAACTACCTTGGTTGTCCCCTGGTGTACGGTAAATCAAACGCCAGTATATTCGAGAACTTGATCAACAAAATCAGGAACAAGATCGCAGGATGGCACAATGCCACCCTATCCCCAGGAGGCAAAATTATTCTCATCAAGCATGTTCTCAATTCCATCCCCATCCACACCCTTACCGCCTGTTCCCCGACCAAGAAGGTCATCGCGTCGATTGAACAGTTATTTTACAATTTCTTCTGGGGCACAACAAGGGGCAAGATAAGCACCACTGGGCCAGCTGGAAGAATATGGCAACCCCAATCGAGCAAGGCGAGCTCAGATTCACCAAACTCGACCACATTGTCAAAGCGTTCTTGATGAAACTGTGGTGGAAATTACGTACTAGCCAAAACCTGTGGACCAGGTTTATGAAGGCCAGGTACTTCAAGCACATTCACCCAGCGATAGCCACTGCCAACAGCAGATCCTCAGTGGCTTGGCGCCGTATTTTACGGGGACGGGACCTAGCAGAACCCGCGATCAGACTTTACCTTGGTTCAGGCGAGGCCAACCCCTTCCTCGAGAGATGGATCGGAGACAGCCTTATCCCGAACATCTCCGATTCCCCCAGAAATAGCAAGACCAGCGACCTGTGGAATCGTACCATCAACGATTGGAATTGGGACAAGATCTGCGATTGGTCCGGCAACGATACGGTCGACCTCATTCGTCAGTAAGGACCCACTCTTGGACCCGATGCAGACAAGCTGTGGTGGTCGTTGGATAGTGCTGGTGCTTTCTCGGTTCGATCGGCGAGACTCGCGATTCAAGAGAACGGTCAAGAGTGCTTCCTCGTGCGATACTGCACTCCTGCATCCCCAAGAAATGGTCTTTCCTCCTGTGGAGAGTCATGAGAAAGAAACTGCCTACTGACGACATCATTAACTCTATCGGCATTAGCCTGGCGTCTGCTTGTAATTGCTGCAGCGAGCGTCAGACGGAGACCATTGATCACATATTTCGGGACGGACAGATCCCTGACAAAATTTGGAGCTCCCTCAATCACACCTACAAGGCCACCCCAGGAGACGGGCACTTTATCGATCTTCTGGCACACTGGGGAGACGCGTCCCACGGCCACCAGATCGTTGCAGCGGCCGCCACCTGGGTAATTTGGAAAATCGCAACAAAGCGAGATACGAGGAACACCAACTCTCTGCCAATCAGCTAATCCGGGAAATTCACCGGCAATATCGCAAAAGGAGTTCTCTTTGTCCTCACAGCCCTTCGTCATTTTGGTAACCGTACCCATCATTTTTTTGGAGGATACGGTCGCTCTTCCCTTTCTCCCCTGTATTTTCTTTTTGGTATCCTTTTTTAGGATTTTGACTTGTATACGTGTCAGGCTTCTGCATTTTGAGCCTTGATTAATAAAGAGAGGGGGTCTTCTTTAAAAATATATATATATATATATATATATATATATATAAGCGACAAACTCAGCGGAATGTTCCCCCCGAGATCCCCCTTTCTCCTTCTCCCATCTCCGGCTTCATGGAGTCCTCCCCGGCGTTTCTAGCCGTCTCCCGTCCCTCCACTCCCCCCCATACCTCGCCCCCCACCGCCTCATCCGCCAAGATGGTTGGTAGCTGCGGCCGCCGCCCAGGGATGTCTCATCTCAGCATCGCCTCGCGCTCGTCGGCGCCCGCAGAGGTGCGCTCGGGCTAGCCCCCGCCCCCACCCCCCCTCCGGCCCGGCGCCGCGTCGTTACCTGTCCTCCCCGCCCCCCTCCCCCTCCGACTCTACGCCCAGGGTGGACTGCGGAGCAACTCCGGCTGATGGAGCGAAGCCGCGCGGCCTCGTCAGCCACCCCCACTGCTTTTCTTCCCCTCCACGCGGCAGCAGCTCCGTCGCCCACGCCGGCTGTAGACCCGGAGATCTCGGTCCAGAGTCCCAGCTCACCACACGGTCCCAGGGAGTGGCAGCTTTTTCCAATTTTCTCCCGCCCTCGGGAGCTGGGGAGCAGGAGGCTCCCTCGGGCGCCGGGCAGCACATGGCCCCTTCAGTCCCCTGTCCCCCCTTGGGACCTGTGACAGCTTCTTGTGCGGTCAAACATTCACATGGGACCGATACTTGGCGCATTCCTGAGGGCAGCCACGTGCCTCCTTTGTGTCCCTCTTCTGAGCGCAATCTGGAGGTGGGCCACGCGCCCCCCGTTTCTCTTCCTTCTGTGCACAATCGAGTGGAATGTCACGCGCCTCCCATTTGTGACCCCCTTGTGTGCGTTCTAAGCCAGGGCGCAGCAGGCGCAGCCCCCCCTCTGAGAGCGGGCCATTTCCCCTGCGCACCTCAGGCCGGGGTCCTCCTCGTGCGCAGTCAAAGCGCTCCCCATCTCGTCAGTCTGGCGCTTCCCGAGGAGACCCCCTCTCCCCCCATGGCGCAGCCTGGGCCTTTCCTCCCTCGCCTAGTGGCGACATCCGGGGTCTCCCTCCCCCGCCCTCTAGCGTTCCATGGCGCTTCCTCTCCCAGCCTCTTGGCACCCCCCGGGGCTCCTCCCAGTCCCTCGGCACAATCGGGGCTCGCTCATCCCAGAGCGTTAGCGCAGTCCTGCCCCATCCCGACCCCGGTCTCATCCTGGAGAAGCTCCCCCATTTTGGCGCCCCCTGCAGCCACCCACACCGCCCCCTCTCCTCCACCCCTCCCTAATTCCGCGTACGGCGTCTCCTACGCCGAGGCTCTCAGGCGAGACCGGAGGCAGAATCCCCCTTCGTCGGCAGCAGAGATTATTCTTCCGGATCTCGAATTCCCGTCTCCCTCCGATGGTGCACCCATCCGGGTTCCCTTCGCCTCGTCCGAGATCCATTCCCTTTTCGCCTCCTTTTCCAAGTCGTTCATTCTCAATTCGGCTCCGGATGTCCGAAGATTCCCATTGTCTCGGCAGCGATCGCATGGTGGGGTCTTTCCATTGACTTTCGAGTTGCTCCACTCGACCCTAAACATATGCTCCTTCACCTCTCTTCCGACTCGGACTTCGCGATCGCCCGGGCCAAGGGCACTGTCAGAATGGGTTCGCAGATCGTTAAAGTGGTCAAATGGACTCCCGAATTCAACCCAAAATTTGACTCAACTATCATCTCTACCTGGATCACACTCCCCAATCTCCCCCTGGTCTGCTTCCCCGCAGCTGCCCTCAAACGAATCGCCAGCTCCTTCGGGACCCTGGTAGCTATAGCGGAAGAAACCCGCAACCTCTCCAAGTGCAACTACGCGAAGATATGTGTGGAGCTAGACCTTGCTAATAACCCACCCAAACTTATAGAGATAGAGCTCGGAGACACATCTCACAGTCTGGAACTGATTTACGACAACAACATTCTCTTCTGTAAACACTGTCAGATGAGTGCGCACCATATACAGCACTGCTTTCGCGCTCACCCAGAACTTAAGAAGAAATCCCCGTACTACTTACGTGCGCCCACAGCTCAAAAAACCCCGCCACTATCATCCACAAAGCAAATCCCGACCCCCTTCTCCAGACTGGTAGTCAGACTCCCTCCCACTCTCAGGCGTTAGCCTCCACCAGTCGGGCCATCGTCCCTTTCATACCCTCCACTCTCGCACTCCACAACTCGTTTGATCTCCTTTCAGACCCCCCTTTCGAAGAAGCACTCAGAGCGCCTTGCATCCCCCCTACAATCTCCACCGGCCAACAAGAGTCCCCTACAATCAGCGAACACCCAAACGACGATCACACCATTATCATTCATACTCAACCCGAGATCACCACACCTCCCCCCCACGAGGCCTTCCCCTCCACCCTACTTCCCGAAAACCATTCACAACAACCGGGACAGGCCGCGAAGGCCGCGTCGGCTAGCAGCTCAGAGCAGATAGAGGCTAATCGGCCAGACCCAGAACCTCCTACTCCCACTAAGGTTGCTCAGACCTCTCACACCCACATCTTAACTGGCAGATTCTGGCAGGCCAAGGAAGCTGGATTTCTGGATCGTGCCAACCCCCTTTGTGCCTTGGACGATCAGGAGAACGACCCACTCACCATCGTGGTCGCAGAAGGAAGCAGCGAACAAGATCGACCAATCAATGAGTCAGAAAGCAACGGACCCATTAGCGCCCTAACCAAAAGAAAAGCCTCCAAGAAGAATAAAAACAAACAAAAGCAGATGACGACTAGGACTACAAGGTCCGCCTCGAAGCACAACCAACCCAACCCCTTTTCTACATCTGATGATTAACATCATCTCCTGGAATATCAGAGGGCTCGGGAACAAATTGACGATGAACAGAATTCTCAGCCTCAAGAAGACTCACCGTATTGACCTTTTAATTATTATAGAACCTAAAATCCCACAAAAAAGACTTAAAGCCACTCAACTCAAGTTAGGCTTCCCGCATGCCATCGCAGGAGGCAACGACATCTGGATTTTTCTCGCTCAAGACTTCTAATTTGGCACCATCCAAGACTCTCCCCAGGCTCTTACATGCTGGGTTGAACACTCGAATCTCAAATCCTGGTCCGTCATCTCCGCCGTTCATAGCAGTTGCGAGATCCCCGCGCGCAGACTGCTCTGGGCAGACCTTTTGAGGATTCAGCCACATGATCTGCCGCGGCTTTGCATCGGTGATTTCAACACGGTCGCTTGCATCGAGGAGAAGTCCGGTGGCCGCCCCCCCAAGTCAGCTATGGATGATTTCAACAACTTTACCTTTCACGGGAACCTCACCCCAATTCCATTCCTCGGCAGTACTTTCACCTGGTACAACATGCAAGAAGGCCACAGGCGGCAGTATTCCCGACTTGATCGGGCGTTGATCAACGACAGTTGGTCCGACATGGGCCTTATCACCAATCTCTCCCATCTTAACTCCATCGAATCGGATCACTCCCCTCTTCTTGTTCAAATCAGAAGCAATCACACCGGCAACAAGAAAGTTTTCGGCTTCCTCAACTTTTGGCGTCACCACCCCCAATTTCAGAACATCGTTGCTTCGGCTTGGCAATCAGTCTCGGACATTGACCCCATGACCCGGATGGCGGCTAAGCTCAAAGCCACTCGTAAGGCCCTTTCATCTTGGAGTAAAGAGGCTTACGACGACATCTTCCAGGCCATTCACGAGGCGGAGGACGACGTTACTCGCGCGGAGTCCACTTTAGCAATTTCCAACTCCCCGGAGACCCGATCATCCCTAAACCTAGCCAGAGCTCTTCTAAAATCTAGGCTGAGAGTGGAGAATGAATTCTGGAAGCAAAAAAGCTAGATTGACCTGGGAAATCGAAGGAGACCACAATTCCAAGTTCTTCCATGCTTGCGTCAAAGGATGCAGAAACAAATTAAACTTATACCGGATTCTCAACGACAATGGCAACCTTATCGAAGATCAGAACGGGATCCAGTCGCAGCCGTGAACTTCTTCTCCAGCTTATTTACCAAGGAGCGGGTCGCAAAAGACGAGACACTATTGTCGGTCATCCCATCCCTCATTTCTGATCATGACAACGAGACTCTGCTGGCCACCATAGATGAGGTGGAGGTCAAAGCTGCGGTCTGGTCCATCAACGAGCATAGTTCCCCGGGGCCTGACGGGTTCAACGGTGTGTTCTTCAGAGCTTACTGGGACATCATTAAAAACGACTTAGTCGAAGCCACTATCACCTTTCTCTAAGGGGCCAGATATCCTAACTCAATCTCATGCGCCAACATCATCCTTATCCCCAAAAAAGACAATCCGGAAACCTTTAAAGACTTTCGTCTGATTAGCCTCTGCACCTTCACCAACAAGATCATATCCAAGATTATCGCCAGTCGGATATCTGGTCTTCTCCCCAAGATCATTTCCGAAGAGCAAAGCAGGTTCGTCAAAGGCCGCAATATTACTAACAACATCCTTCTGGCTCAAGAGATGATCATGTGCATGAAGTTCCCGTCGAGGGAGGAACGTTGCCATCAAACTTGACATAGAAAAAGCATACGACCGCCTTGACTGGCAATTCATGATCTGGGTATTCAGGGCATTTGGCTTCTCCGAAACTTGGATAGATATCGTCTTCAGATCTATCAATAATGCGTGGTTCTCCATCATGATCAACGGCCAGGAGACAGGTTTCTTCCGCTCTACGCACGGGGTAAGACAGGGGGACCCGCTCTCTTCCAGAATTTTTATTATCGCGGCCGAAGCTCTCAGCAGAAGTCTCAATAGCATGCCCGATAAGGCCGATTTCAATCACTTCCACACCACCACCGGAAGCCCTCTTATCACTCACCTGGCTTACGCGGACGATATCCTCATCTTCTCCTCTGGAGACAGCAGATCGGTGGAGGTTGTCTTGAGTACGATCGCCAGATACACCAACTGCTCGGGTCAACGTGTCAACAACAACAAGAGCGTCATCTACACGTATCACAAAGCAGACAGAACTCACTCCACCATGCTCGCCAACAAGACCTCTTTCAGAACGGCCTACCCCCCTTCATTTACCTAGGTTGCCCGCTGGTGTACGGCAGGGCCAACTCCGGCATATACGATCAACTAGCAGACAAGATCCGCAAACTCATCACTGGATGGCACAATGCCACCTTATCTCCAGGAGGCAAAACGATCCTCATTAAACACGTGTTATCATCCATCCTGATGTACATTCTTGTCGTCTTCTTCCCCCATGAAGGTGCTCCACTCTCTAGAATCTCTCTTTGCCAAGTTCTTCTGGGGTCAGAACGACGACAAAGACAAACATCACTGGGCCGGTTGGAAGACGATGGCTAAACCCACTAGAGAAGGTGGTCTAGGCTTCTGCAGACTCGCCCACATCGTCGATGCATGCTCCTTAAAGCTTTGGTGGAAGTTACGTACTGAGACCTCATTATGGACGAAGTTCATGAAAGACAGATACTCCAGATTTTGCCATCTGTCGGAGGCCTACACTAACAATCGATCATCGCCATCTTGGCGCCGTATTACTCGGGGTCGCATCACCGCTGAACCTCTGATCCATCTTCAATTGGGGGACGGCGGCACCCAGGCCTGTCGGGAGCGGTGGTTAGGTGGAGAGATCATTCAGCCCAACATTCTTACTCCTCAGGGGTGCGCCATTAGAGACCTATGGAAAGGCAGTTCCGGTTGGAATTGGAGGAAGGTCAGAGATTGGCTTGGTCATCCAGCGTCCACCAGTCTTCTTGCTGCGAACATGCGGATTTTCGACACGCCCGACTCTTGGAGATGGTCCCCTACCCCTAGTGGGACTTTCAGTTTGGCCTCCGCCAGACGTATAGCAAGAGGCAGCGGGGTACAGAACATGGTCTATACCAATTTCTGGCAGGCTTGCATCCCCATCAAATGGTCCATCCTCATCTGGCGTGCTCTTCGCCGCAAGATTCCGACGGACGACACCATCGGAACATTGGAATTCAGCCTCGCCTCCAGATGCCACTGCTGCAAGGAGTACAACTTGGAATCCGCAGAGCACGTCCTCCTTTCGGGGGAGCTGGCCGCAGGTACTTGGTCCAAGCTTCACCAAAGGCTTAGTATGGGTCTTCCGACCGGGGGCTTCTACGATCTCTTGGCATCCTGGTCCCGTTCCTACGGTCATCAGATCGTAGCAACCGCGGGCATTTGGGTCCTTTGGAAGAACAGGAACAAATTCTGCTATGAAGGGCGCCAACTCCCCCCTCCTCAGCTGTTCAGAGAAGTCATCAGACAATGCTTTAAAGTGAGGAGGCGCTGCTCCCATGTCTCCAACTTGTTCTGGGAGACCCTGGCCTAGGCCGATTCTCCCCCGCCTTTTTTGTTTGTTTTTGTGCGCGTGTGCATTACGCGCCTTTAGTTTTCTGTCTCCAGATCGCGTTTGCGCGATTACTTGTATAGGCTTCGGCATTTTGCGCCTATATTATCAATAAAAGTCTGCTTTTATATATATATATATATATATATATATATATATATATATATGTATTTATATATATATATATATATATATATATATATATATATATATATATATATATATATATATATATATATATATATAATTGTTTGCTTGGGAACGTAACCTAGGGAGTGTTGAGTCAGATTAGGATTGACCCAAGGAGCCTAGGATGGCCGAGTCGACGGACAAGTTGACAAAGTTGACAAAAGTCAACTTTGGGTCAAACTTGATCCAAATCGACTCAAACGAACTTAGAATGACTTGAAAACTTGTGCTTGACCTAAAGATTAGTAAACGGACTAGTTGACTTATAGTTGACCAGGTTTGACCAGAGTTGACCAATGGTTGGCTTTGACCTAGAAGGACCTAGAATCATGTAGAATTGCATTATAGGCATTCCTTATGATATTTTAGACCTTGTTGTGACTTGTGGTTGTTCTAAATAGGATTATATCAATCCAGTCAGTTGTACTTCCTCATCAGCAGCTTGGATTGCCAGGCCAGTACATTCTCTGATCATTTTATTCTTGCTTGGACATATTTACTTATTATATACTAGTTTACTTATTGTTTCACGATGTTATCACGAATTAGTACTATATAGATCTATTCATGCGATGTTATCCCTTCGGATACATCGGGTATATTATGCTTATGTACTTTATTATGTGTAGCGTCTACTCTTTGTATTCGTATTTATTCATGTATACTCATGTGACATTCATGTACACTCATGATCATGTGAGCCCTCATGTATAACCCAGTGTTCATATGGACTAGCTATCCATGTGACACACTACTTTTATGTACAATAACGTAACCTTGACAGATCCTTGTGTACTGATTGGGGCAGGGGAGAGTATTTATTGGTTATGTGATCTACACCCTTTTCATGTACAACTCCAAACTAGATTTAAGTCATGTATAACCTAAGCCAGTTTACATAACCAGATTGTGCTCTACACCACATAGTTAGTTCAGTTCTCTTATTATATCATGTATATCTATTTCTATATATCATGTTCTCTTTTACAGTCTCATTTCTTTATCAGCAGTTCATGTATATTATTTTATAGTTTGTTTCATATTTTCTTTCATGTTATGATCTGTGTGAGAGATATGTATTCGTTCCTGTCCTGACTGGACCTGCTGAAATATTATAGATGATTAGGTTTGCTGCGACACTTACTATAGAGTAGGCCTAGTTGACACATGTGATATGGACCCTCAGCAGGATCCAGTAGTTGCTGAGGACTTTCCATTAGTTTAGATTAGACTTAATCTTTATATAGTCAATGAGACATTGTGATTGTATTGGGATATTATTTATGGTATGGTTTACACCGAGACTTATTATTCATATTGTGACTCTCTGTTGAGATTATCTTGTCTTCTTTTCCATCTTAGTTGTGATTGAGATTACTTATTATATTATTCTCCATTCGGAGCATATTCTAGATTGTGTTAGATGTTGGACCTAGGACAGCGTTCTACCAATGACACTGCGGCGCAGGCTGGACGTACCTACTTCTCGTGCCCTTACACCGGGTGTGGGTCATGACAGCTATTGGCCCGGGTTTCCAAAAGGCGCAGCATGTCATAAAGCCCAGAATGGGCAGAGCAGAGCACAACCTGTGGCTCTCCGGGTCGGCCATCCACCCACAAGCTAGGTCGTCAGGACCTTCAAGGCGTCGCCCAGGTTCAAACTCCACATGAGAAGTGTTCCAGCACGTTCCAAGGCTCATTAACAGTTCTTCTGTGAAGGCATAGCCCCTTTGAACAAAGGAATCCTCAACCAAAATCCGACTTAGGCAAGGCCAACCGCCGCTCGAAGCTAAGTCTGGATCCAGCATGGTGTTGAAGGACAAGAAGAAGAAGATGTGACACATCAGAAGAAACTCAACCTTTATATAGGGCAGGAGTAGTCCAAAATGCAGGCCACATGGCCGACGGTCAAAGTTTTCGCATTAATGGGATGAACCTAGGACTCAGCACGATGAACCTCATTAAATAAAGTTCATTCGACTAAGTCCTAGACTATCCTATTACCCTTTGAAATTCTCCAAGTAATGGTGGTAATTAAAAGGGAGTCGTTCATTATGGTGCGACCATTCATTACTCTTTAAAAGTAGACCTCAAAGCCAATGCCTTCAATCCAGAGGCACAACTACATTTTTGTGCCAACCTTAGGCGCAGAATGGTAATATTTTTATACCACCTCAACTCCAATGGCGCAACACTCTGCTCTGACCCAGAACCTCAACTACCTTTCGTCAGAGACTTGGAAGATACCATTGCATCCAACACAAGTCCGCCTGCCGCTCCAAAAGTACAGTAACCTCGTCAACCTGAAGCACAAGCCTACTCGTCTCCCTAAAGTGTCACGATCCGCACCCGCTTTTTGGGATACGAGTGCGTGTCCAATCCCAGCCTATGCCGCAGTATCGACAGTAGTATGCTGTCTAGCCCGTAATAAACAAAGTGCTCATAAATGCTAACTGCTCATTCACAACAACTAAATCAACTTTATAAAATTAAGGAGTTTTACATTTGATGAAGAATATAAGCTTTTACAATATAGAAAACTACCACACAACTAAATAGTCTTCTATTGTTTGGCCTTCGCGTCTCTATCTCCCTCTCTTATGGTCCATAGCATAAGAGTAGGCACGTCAATCTCACCTATAATAACGATCCAGTCAGGAAAGGAGCAGAGTAGAACCATATTGCAATTAATGTTGTTAGTCCAAAATAAGTTAGACAACGAGAAACAATGATGGCAAGGGTATATAAAGAACTAGCAAGAGATAAACTAACAGGATACGAACTATCAAGATATGAACTATTAAAATATGAACTAGCAGAATATAACTAGCAAGGTATGTACTAACTAGATATGAACTAACAAGATATGAACTAGAACTAAATAAAGAAAAAATAGGAACAACTATGTGTGTGTGAAATACCTTTTAATACGTGAATGGCTGGGCTAATACGGCACATCATACGATGGCTATCCACAATAATAGGGTACGGCTAACTCATACGTGGGGTGTATAACTTAGCTATCCACAATCAAAATATTTGAATTTGTTCACGTACTTACCGAGTATTTCCCCTTCCGACTCTCTAACAATCAATAATGGTCAATGTTACACTAAGAAGGATACAATAATAATGGTGTCACAATCGTGTGTCCACGGAATATCAAGCAATGTCTCAATGGGATATCAAACAAGAAAACGATAGAGAAAATGTTATAATGAACTAAAACATAATGCAATACTATACTTGCCTGAATCCTTGCACAAACCATAGTCACAAGTCAAGGATGAGAGAGTTGCCAATCTAGAATCTGTCAAGCTACAACACATATCGCACCACGAACCGTACACGAAAATCATAAATCAATTCTAATGTTCTAGTTCTAAATTCATAGAATAGTGGCTAGTTGGGTTACTAATCTAATAATAATTAATTCTGGAATAAATTACTTAAAAACATCATTTAACCTAATAATAATCTAAATATAATCTAAACATGCAAGTTTGGCCATCAAAAGTCATGTTTCCAATTTTTGGAATCTATGTCACGCAAATCGAGGTGTGTCGTTGACTATCTAGTCAAACATTATGAACTCTAGATTTTGAAAGTGCACCTTGGTAGATTTCAGCACCACGAGTGCACTGGAAACAATCGTGCCACAATCACACTTTGGTCAAAAGATATAGCCGTTATGACTAATCGTGACCAAAATGGTGATCAACCGATCAATTCTGAGTTCAACAGAATAACTAAAATAATACATGAATGAAATAATTTATAGGAAACATATATGTCGTAGATCTCTGTGTTAGCTTTCCGAAACTTCAAACAGATTATGATTTCGACTTCTGGTTCTCCCGAAATCTCGAAAACACCAAAATGTGTCAAATTTTGGACAACTAGCACTCGACGAATTTTTCAGAAATTTAGGAATAATATATACGAAAATAAAATACATATTCAGAAAATTTACCTCGAGACGAATCCAATAAAAAATGGCATGCTAAAATCACGTCAGGGTTGACGGCAATCGCCTCGGGAAGTCGAGATCTCTACTAGAACTCTCTCTCAAAAAGGCGGCTAAAATTTTTAGGTTTTCGTGAATTAATAACATATATATATATACATATATATATATATATAGGGGAGAGAGAGGCAATGTTGACTCATTCTGGCGCCGATAGGTGGGCCAGGGGGCGCTGAATGGATGCTGATTGGCCTGCTGACTGGGTAAATGCTGATTTAAATTCAGAAAATAATTTAAAAATCATTTGAGAGCCAAATAAACTCAAATAAAATTCTAAAAATTCCATAAAATTTTTAGAAAATTCTAGAAAATATATTTAACCTTCTAGAATATAAATAAAATGCTTTTCCTCATATTAGTTCCAAATAGCCTCATAATAAATATTGAAAGCCCTTAAAAATATATAAACCTTAATAAATAAATACTTAAATACTCCCAAAAATTATGGAAAAATTCTAGAAAATATAAAATAGCGTAATATATCCTAGAAAAATATTTGGGGTCAATATTTGCTCTTAGGCTAGCAAAATAAATTCTAGAATTCCTAGAAAATAGGTTTTTTTATATTTATTATCAAAGTAATTCCAAAAAATACCAAAAAATCTAAATAATTTAAAAAATAGTTTTTGAGGTTCTAGAACCTAAATAAAATACTGGGTCCAAAAAATAACCCTAAATGGCCATATGGTAAATCATAATCAAATAATAATTAAAAAAATCAGGAAGTGGGCATACATAAAGCATAGTGACTTTGTCGCTCGAAACACAGCCTTCTCGTCGCTCATACGCACAGAGGCTCCGTCGTCTTCGAAGCATAATCCACTCGTCGCCTGAAAGCACAGAGGCTTTCTTGTCTCCACAAGAACGGTCTACTCATCCCCCAGAAGCGCTGCAGTACTCAAACCTCGCCAATGGTGCAGGAAGCATGGTTCTACCCAGTCGGTTTGCTTAAACTGACTCTCTCAAAGATAGGATTAGGGTTAATCATGATTGATATCTTACCACATTGATTTAAATCTTAGACGCAGATCAATCAGAATCCAAATCTGAGATGAAATCCCAAGATTTACTCGGCTGCATCCGAATAAGCAAATCGGCACACGCCACGTGTCTCCTCCTTTGGTTATTTTAATAACTACTAGAGATCTTGATTGAGAAAAATCTCAATGTCCACCATGCGTCTGCGTCGCAGAAGGCCGCACCGTGCAATGACGGCAGATTCCTTCATATCTCAAAACCCTAATGCATATAGCATATGTGCTCTCTTCCCCTATAAATAGAAGGAATTTTCCTTCAGCAAAAGAGAGAAAGACCACCGAACATCAAATCTCCAGCTCCAGGCATCCTCTTGATCGAAAACCCTAGAGTTTCATCTAAGGCATCAGAAAGTCAGAGCAAGTTCAACCTGTCGTCAGATCATCAACGAAGTAAAGAAGCCACTGCAGTGCTCGGCCTCCACCATCACACTTTTCCATAAACTCTTCCCCTTGTACTTAGAATATCCTATTTAGGACTTCCTTCTCTGTATACAGGTCTTTTTACGTTCAATAAATAAAAAGTTTGTTCAACCTTTTGTGATGTCGAACAAACTAGTCAAAAAGTCGGACAATGAATCAAGGATGCATAACTAGTAAACTAGGTGATTTAAAATATTGTTTTGACATGTGGTCGACTAAGGTTTAGATTTGGACTAATCAGGCTTGGAAATACATGCAGTGTATGTCAAGCTATCCTTCAGACTAGGTGATTTGAAATACTAGATTGACCACACATCTACTCTGTATTTTTCCTTTTCTCTTTCCCCGTGATTCAGAAAATCATATCAAGCAAGATTCGGAACTTGATGTCATTGATTCTTGTAACACCCAGTTTCTAAAATGAGGGTAATTTTGAAATTTTGTATTTTAGTTTATTTAATTATAATATTTAAATAATAATATAATTTTTGGTGATTTTAAATCATTCAAAACTATTTTAAATCATGACTTATGATTTTGGTGTTTGATAGTGCAACCTTGGAGACTGGTTGACCTAGAGCCTAACCATGTTATTGGGATACTTATTTATCATTTTAGCCCCAAGGGTATTTTTGTTTTTTTTTTGAATTATTTGAATTTAATATATTTTATTAGGAATTTTAAATAATTTAATTGAATGGTGTGATTTAAATACTAGTTTATTTATTGCCATGTGATTTTGGTTAGCCTAACCTAGATTGGACCTAACCTAGATTGGTCATAACTAGTTTAGTGAGCCACATTGAGAATTAGATGGTTTTGGTTAATGGTTTAAGTCAAGTTTAGTTAAGTTAAGTGATTTACAAAAGACTAGGAAAGAGCCCTAGTTTCTAGGCCACCCATTAGCCTTGATTCATTCCTAGCCCTAGGATGTAACCTAAAAACCCTAACCCTAACGAAAGTGGCCAGCCAAGACCCCCCCCTTTGCCTATATAATGTCTCCATAGAAATTTGTGCCTCTTTTTTTATTAGTTCATCATTTCCCTAAGAATAGGTAAGCCTTTATTTATTTTTCTTTATAGTTTAATCAATAGGACTCTATTTTATTTGGGATTTCTTCCATTATGATCTAATCAATGTTCTTTTGCTGATTGTGGAGTCAAATCACAGATTTGAATCAATTTGAAGGATTGGGTGGCTTTTTGGAGATTCCCACATTAAAGGAGTTTTGTGTTGAAGAACACCCATAGGTACATTCTAATCCACCCATTAAAATTAGGTTTTTATTGCATAGATACCTAGCCCTAGGTGTTCTGGTCCTGTAGGAATAGAGTTTGTGAGATTTTGTGTCATGTACGTGTCCTTATCGGACACGTATCAGTTCTGTGCGCAAGTGTTCGACGAAATGCCACAAAGGGCATTTCGATCGAGTTTTCGTGATGTGTTTGAATAGAAAGTAGTGTTTTAGTGTCGCTTACACATTTTTAATACACTGAGGTGATTTTGAGTCGTGTCTGAGTCACACTGGACTCGTGGACACGCCTGCGTGCGCGTGGACAACAGTGTCCTGCTGCTCGCGGGTTCTTGTGGGCTATTCAGGACACGTAGGCATGTGTCATTTG
This sequence comes from Iris pallida, assembly GCA_029216955.1. NCBI lineage: Eukaryota > Viridiplantae > Streptophyta > Magnoliopsida > Asparagales > Iridaceae > Iris > Iris pallida. The sequence continues at coordinate 1,346,834 of JANAVB010015598.1, read as the reverse complement.
ACATGGAGCTCGTGGCAGTGTCTGACACGACACTCCCCAAGTCTCGTGTCACTTGGTTACGTCTCGGGTGCGTGAGGACACGTGCACTGGTCATGCGAGCTCGTTCCAGTCTCGTGAGTGTCTGTGCTTTCGTTCTTGGACACTTGTGTCCTATTTTTGGATACGATACTAAGTGTATGACACGTGCACAAATTGAATATTATTTATCAACCATTAACTAGCCTAATTATTGTTATTTTAATGATGGGATTAGGGAATAATCTATTGACTGATACACTGAGGTATCAGTGATATCAATCACTGTTCTCAATCTGTCCTTCACTAATTTTCCTGTTAAATGTTATGAATTAGTTATGTTTTGATTACCTGAATATTAGACATCATGGTTTAATTTAGATTCTCAGTTTTGATTGATTATCATGATCGAATGGGAGTGTAGAAATGCTGAATAGGTTTCCTATTTCTTGATACGAAGCAGTATCAGTATTTGCCTCTTTTCGAATGCTTAATTCCAATTTTAAACCTAGTCTGGACTAATGCCTTAAGTTGCCAAGTGACCCGCATTATTGATTATTCATGTTAAGTTTGATTTCATTTAATAGAATAGAATTTTGATCCATAGATGAGGTTTGGCATATGGGTTTCGAATGGGTGTTAACTGATGCATTATTGAATGGGTTTTTAGAAATGGGAATTGTGATAACTGAATTAAATTAGTAGCCAGAAGACTCAATTCCTGTCACATATTTTCTTGCACACATGTTACATGAACACACACAAGTTTTTCCCTTCCTCAAGCTCAGTTCCTGTCTTGGGTTCCTGAGACACACACACGGTTCACTGTTTGCATTAGTTCCTGCCACACTATCTTGCCAACACACAAATCTGAAACTCATGTACAGGCCCTCTTAATTCCTGTCATTGTTTCCTGTCACACACATATATTACATGGCTATAATTTTCTTCATGTATAACACTGTTAATTAGAAACTGAAATATAAATTCCTGAGAACCTATTTCATGGCATTCTCACTATTGTGATTTCTGAGGTTAATGTTAATCTGTGAACCAAGATGGGGATTTGAGATGAACTGAACTATTTTACATAAAATATCTGAGAATACATTGTAGAACACATCACAGGTTCTAATGTACATCCTGCACACATTGATACATCACACACTGTTGTAGAACTAAATGGGTTTCCTTCCCATTTTGCACTGTCACCTATCTATTCCTACACATATATAAACCTAGGAATTTGATAGATGTCAACTGATTCTATGCCATATTTCATTTCTTCACTGTTTTGGGTAACCTGGACATGTTTTTCCATTTTGCACTGTCACTTGGTTTTAACCTGAGTTAATCTAATTTCTGAAAACTTAGTTACATGCCAATTCTCTACTGTTTTGAATCCTGAGAACTTTTCCCTGTTGGCATTTTCCTGAGAATTGTATTTGGGTGTCAATTAATTGATGTGATTCATGAATGGTTACATGAATTGAGTTTTCTATTCCTTTGCATAACTGCCATTGAACTGTCAATGGGTATTTAAAATCTGAGAACTGTTGTTCAACTGTTGAATTATTTTGTATAGCCACTGTCATTGTTCCTGAGATTCAATCTCAGTAAAGGTTCTTTGAGCTGAGCATTACCATATGTTACTGTGGTTAAAATCTGGGTTTCATTCATCCTTATGAACTGCTATAAAGTGTTACTCGAATGGGGTTAACTGCTGAGAGAAATAATCTGAGAACTTATTTACATATCATTCCTCACTATCACACAGGTTTTCCCTCCATTACTCACTGTCTCTATACCTACACAAACTGAGAATTCATCCCCTATTATGTTAACTAATGATAGGGACTTGAGGCTCACACATGGTATGGCACATACACACACTTTCCTCACTGTAATATTGTGGTACACTGTTTTGCATTACTGTCATATGTTTCAGCTCACATTAATTCCTGTACAGAACAATGAGACACATATACCTGTCACACACTAGCCTACACTTGCACCCACACACAAATCACCTAACATACACCCATATGATTTTGACATACACACACACATTAGTTAACCACCATATATTTTTCTATCACTCTAATTCCTGTCACACACAGCCCCATGAATCACACACACACACAAATCATATATACACACATACACATGACACACACACATTACCTTGCCTTGTGTATCCCTTTATATGTATATATATATGAAATATATATATATATATATATATATATATATATATATATTATCTAACCTATGTGTATGTGTATTCACATGTATATATGTTATGTGGGTAAATAGTTATACTAGTGTGTATGTGGAATGTGTGGTGTAATGCCAATATTGCATTGCCCTTTATATGGTGTATATAGATGGTATGTGAGTGTAATAATAGATATACTAGCCTATGTGTAGATGATGGTGTAGGATGTTACGGGTATTCATATGTGTGATAGCTAATGTGTTAGACACATGTCTATTTGTATATATAGATATACACATACATTCATATATGATAGTGATATATATTCTATATATGGTATTGAGCCTATGTTGTGTCTGTTAGACTAGTGAGAGCCTAGATAGGCTGTTTAGTCTTGATTAGGCCTAGAATAGACAAATTAGACTTGTTAGACCTAGGTTTGACTTCTTGGTTGACCAGGGTTGACTAAGAGTTGACTTTGACCTAGTTTGACCTAGACTCATGTAGAATGCATTGTAGTGCTTCATCTTATTATTTTAGACTTGTTGTGACTTGTGCTGTTCTGATTAGGAGCCATACACCTCTCCTCGGACAGTATATTTCAGTTGGACACTCATATTACAGGCGAGTACATTCTCTGATTATTTTATATCTTGTTTAGGATTATATTTCCTGCTTTAGATTATCTTACTTGATGCTGACACATTGGTAACACGGATTAATACTATATGGATCCCTTCATGAGATGTTATCCCTCTCGGGAGCATCGGATACTTTTGTCCAGTGTGTTTCACTTACATCATGTATCTTATGCTTCTATTTTCATGAATCTTCGAGAATCAGCTAGTGACTCATGTACCATCATGATCACCGAACATTCACGAATCAATTCATGAATCACCCTTTATGGGCAACGTAGTATAATCATGAATCTTAACGTAACTTGAATAGATCTTTGTGTATTGATTGGGGATGGGGGAGTATAAATGAACATGTGAATAAATCCAAGTAGTGTAATCATGAATCAATTCCAGGTAGTATAATCATGAATCAGTCCTTAGCCATTCACATGTTTATCCAGTACTCTGAATCACTAGCACTGTCTCTCTTTATATATATCATAGATATTTACTTACAGTCTCTCTCTTATATTATGCTATTCTTCAGTTTCTTGTACTTTATTCTCTAGCATGATTATATTTCCTTTTCCTGCTATGACTTGTTGAGATGTATTGTGCTCGCTCATGTCCTGACTGGACCTGTTGAAATATTACAGAGGATGAGGACGAGGCTGGCTGCCCTACCTATTATGGGGCTAATTTAGATGACAGATGTGACTTGGACCAGCAGCCGGACCCTATAGCTGTGGATGACACTCTTCTAGACTAGGATGTTTTATTTACATTACCCTATGGATGACTGTATATATTGATACATGGGATTTGTGATGTATTAGACACTTAGACTCTCTGTTTGTACCTATAGATTTCATTTCATTTCAGCAGTATCTATCTATCTATCATTCCATCTTATCTTCCTGCCTTAGTTGTGATTGCGTTTACCTTCTGCCATGTCACCCCCATTCGGGGAGTATAAACTGTTTAGAATTTATATTGTTAGATGTTGTGACCTAGGACAACATTCTACCGCCGACACTGCGGCGTAGGCTGGATGTACCCACGTCTCGTGCCCTTACTCTAGGGTGCGGGTCGTGACACATTTTTAGTGGTGGCCCATGCAGGTCGAGTTTATGTAGTGGTATTCAAATTAGAGTATCACTACAACCTGCAGTAGGATTATGATTATTTTGAGGTACTCAATCACATTAGGAAAAACTCTTAACTGGATCCCTGCCATCTAAATTTTTGATACTTACTTGAATAACTGTCCTCCCTTGAATTATCATTCTATCTCAGTATTGATTCCTTGTTTGATCTGTCTTCAGGATGGTTATGGAGACACGATCTTATTGTCTCTATCAGGAAGATACCACTGAGGGGTCTACCACTCCTCGTCCTGATCAGCAGGGCCCCGAGACTGCAGTTCCTGTTATGCCAGCTCAGGCTGGGATATATGCAGCTTATAGGAGTGCACCTCTTACTACTCCGAGTCTTTCTCCTGTCGTCCTAAACGTTCTTCAGCAGCAGTCGCCATCAGGACCAGAGGACGTGGCGCAGTTGTTCTCCTTCTTCCAGCTGATAGTGGAAACTCAACGGCAACAGTTGTTCAAGAGGGGACATGACATTCTTGGAGTTGTTTGCCATTGATTGTAAAAGTACAGAACAATTATCGAAGGACTGAACTTAGACTCATAATACAAACTCGCTTGTACTAAGAAAGCCTAGGGACGAAAACCTAGGTACAGCAATCTAAGTACAATTGTTTATTTTAGATTCTGGGGGGTGACGATAGAGGCTCGGGAAGGCGACGGCAGCCCTGCCTTACTCCTTGGACGATCGGTATGCAGCCTTGGCTCCTTGTGTGAAGATGGTTGGCGTTGACGAAGAAAGGCTCTTTTTGCTCCTATGTTGCTCTCTTGGCTTCTCTCTCTCTGTATATTTTCTCTCTGGCTCTGCATTTTTTTATTCTTTTTGTTGCCGGTCCTAGTGCAAAGAAATGATGCTGGCTATTTATAAGAGTGGGGTATGATCATTAGGGTTTGCTAATGATCATTTTTTTGGAATGTCGACGCTCCTTCAATCTATCTGAACCCTTGATCCTGATTATAATGAATCTAGGCCATTAATGTGGATAGCACCGAATCTTGTGAGCAATTAATGTTAACTGCTTTAAATCTTCATGATGGATTATACCAATGTCCGATTGCTCGCCACGTGTCCTATTGGCTTTATGATAAATAATATGCCTTGATCTCGGTAATTATGAGGATGACATCAAATATATTTGTTGAGATTCGGTTAAATCCTTGATTGATCCGATGCCACGTGTTTTAGTTGTGGGGCCTGCCAGAGCCGCATAGGATAGGCAAGACTTGAACCGCCGGGAGGTAATCTTCATGAGCCGCATAGGACAACGCCTTATTGAACCGCAGGGGATGATCTCTCAATGAGCCGCATATGCATAATCTCTACGAGCCGCATAGGCTAGCGTTGTATTGAGCCGCAGGGACTGGGCTCTCGGTGGGCCGCATATGGCTGATTTCTGTTGGCCATATAGGGTGACTTCTTAGTGAGCCGCATGAAGCTGTTCTCCATTTAAGCCGCATGAGACATGCCACGTGGCAATCTAGGACTTCTGTCGGATCGGGTCAGAGATTTTCTTCTTTTCCCGAAGAGTCTGTCATTATGGCAGAACCATTATGACGCTTTATGTCAGAGCCGTCACGGTAGTCGAGTCGTGTCAGGGCATTAAATGAGGCCACTACTCAAATGGCCAGCTGTAGGGAGGGATCCCAAGGGGGGATGTGGCGTTGATAGGGCCGCATACTCCCGAGCCGCATGAGACTGAGAGTCTTCTTTGAATCGCATAAGGCAGCTCCTGTATGAGCTGCATGGGCTTCTTCCCAGATCCGTATGGACCATTACTCTGATATTTTCCATGCTTCTACAGGACCCCCTTCAAAGTTTTTAATTTGCAAAATTGAAACACTTTGAATAAGAAACATGGCCCCGTTCATGCTGCATAAGTGTCTCAGTCGCATAAACTCATCTGGCCGCATAGGCTCTTTGCCACGTGTCCTGACTACGTGTGCAAATCTTTATTAAATGCTCTTAATTTATTTTGATTTAACGCCGCCTTTTGGGGGAAGATCCCAAGGGTCGGTTTTGCCTTGACCGAAGCATTTTTGCCTTTATTTCTTTGAAGTAGCACGTAATCCGAGGCGTAATCCGAGACGTCTGTTCGTTTCATGGGTCTCTTTTGCCTATAAATAAGAGTCTTTTAGTCTCTTGGGGGTTTCTTTACCTTCTCTCTTTGCTCAAATCCCCTGTTGCCGACTTTGCTCTTCGTCTTCTTCCTTCATCGATCGACAATGGCTCCCAAGAAGGCTGCTGCTGCTATGGGTAAGAAGGATGCATCACCTTCTGCGGCAGCGAAGGGCAAGAAGACCGCGTCATCATCGACTGCGGCGGCGAACGTGGCGGCTCCTCCGCCGACTGGCGTGCCTGCTTTTCACCCCGACGTCCACCCGCCTATCGATGGTAAGGGTCATCTGAAAACCCTAACTGTTGCCATGGCTCTGCTGCATATTTTATGCACAAGCCGTATGTACGAGGCTTATCGATGTGACCGCATAAGCACTCCCCCCATGGGGTCGCATGAGCTTGTTATACTCGATCTGAGCCGCATATGTGTTTTCGATTTGGGCCGCATAAGCGTCGCTCACTTTTGAACCGCATAAGCTTGCCTACTTGTATCTGCGTCAGCTCGCGTGAGTCTGGCTTCGTAGGCGTGCTTAACCTAAACCGCATGAGTCTATAAGCTCGTCTGAATTTGAGTTGCATGGACTCGGCTAACTCGGAGGCACATGCGGCTACGATGCACAGAACCGCATGAACGTATCTAATGTTGAGCCGCATGAGGCTGTGACGACCCGAGCCGCGTAGACTCAAATGATCTTTCCAATGCTTCTGTTTTTTTGACTATCTTCTAACCTCGTTTCTTTTGTCTTTCTCCAGTGAATCTGCCCGTAAATCCTGCTGGGGAGCTTATAGTGGGTTCAAATCAATTCTCCCTGGGCGTGCGTCTTGACGACTTAATTAAGCATGTGTTGAATCAATTCCCTACTGATGAGCCTTCGGAGAGGTTGAAGGCCATTGAGAATCAGACCTTCCATTACCTCCGTTCCATGATGAATACTGGGAAGCTGGATGGAAAGTACCTGAAGCCTTTGTTCCTTTTTGGTGATGCTTTAATCATCAAGAATCCCCGAGTTTTAGAGATTTTCGAGAACTGGGATTTTTCTTTGGATGGGGTGGCAATCCATATTCCTCTCATGGAACGTCATTATCCTCTGTCGTGGTTCAACATGGTGTTGTTGGACAGGAAGATGGTGTGTAATTTGACTCCTACTCAGTCAGGGATGTTGATGGGCAACATCCATTATAATCTGAACATGCGGTCGGCGTACGCAGGTAAGGATTTCGTCCTCCGGTACATGATGGGTTTGGCCCCGGGCTCCTTCATGAATGTATACGGTCCCAACTTCTCATTCACTCAAGCTGATACCTTCTTGAATCGGCTTGTTCGTAAGAAATCCTATCCCGTTGGCAGGATAGCATTGCCGAACTGGATAAACCCTACTTCTACATGGGTCCAGTTGACCACTTGGGTTCTGCAGACCTATGGAACATTCTTGCAGGAGGTGGGGCTTTACCATGCCATTCGGGGCACTTGTCACGGGCTTCCCATTAATAAACCACTGTTCGTAGCGCTCTTGGAGATGTATAGTCGGCGAACGGGGACGTTCTTTGCACCAGCAGGGGAGCTGGGGCTTGCTCTTCACGAGATGTATACTGTCTCTAAACTTCCGTGGGGGAATGAGCCTTTCGAAGTGTATACCCCGTCTAATGAAGAGTTCGAGGCCTTGGACAGGCAACTCCCAGGTTCTGTTGCGGTGTATCGGGAGTTGTTGTGCCACCATTGTGCTTGTCATCAGATGGCTATAAAAACGACGGATAGCTCCGAGGGGACCGCTCCCCATACCACATCCTGGATTAATTATCTTTTTAGAGTTGATCCTTCTGGCGAAGTTACTCCTCGAGCCCCTCGAACGCATGCAGAGATAAGGGATCTGATGTCAAGTGTCAAGAAGTCGCGATCCAAGAGCGATATATTCGGGAGTCAAGCTGACTCTCTTAGTTATTTTTACTACGGGACCGTACAGATGTCGGAGAAGGCGCTTCTGGCTGGATTTTTAATGATATGGCTACGAAATTGCGTAGTCTCGGGAGGAGCGGGTTCTATCGAGAGGATTGGTCGTTATTTTATCCTCCCTGCCGTTAAACTAGTATTCGGAGTTAGACTGGCCCTCCTTCCTGCTATGGTGTGCAGCATACACCATGGTCTTCGAACATTCTCGTCCAAGGTTATTGCTCGCAAGAAGACTTTGGATTTTGAGCACGTAGAACTGCCTTTCCACTACTTGATGGGGTGGTTGGCGATGCACTACAGGTCTTTGATGGGTCCCGGGATAGCGAAAGATGCTACAGATGAAGACGCTTTCCTCTTCAAATGCCATCGCCGGTCTTGGGAATACAACACTATGCCCGCTTGTCGAAGGGCGCTGGCGAGGGTGGATGGGTGTGACTTCTTTGTGTCTGTTTCTCCTTTTTCTGATGAGGACGTGAGGAAGGTACATCTTGACGGTACCGGGCCTTCTCACTTTATATCTCCGGATATGCTTGCTTGGTTGTGCAATATCCGCCCCGCGCATCTGGTTTATCGCAACCGAGATAGTGTGTACTTGGAGCCTTACCTACCTAGTAGGTTTTCTCGCCAATTTGGTTATAGCCAGTTGTTCCTTGATTGTCCCAACCCTTGTTTGGGTTTTGAAGGAAGCGTTCTTGATGGCGTCCGAGCGTGGAATTATTATGATGCTTATCATACTCGGGCCAGCTTCTCGGTTCCTGATGCTAAGGCACCGAGGGAAATTTTGTACGTGGCTGCTTTGTATCACGTTATGGCGAATAAGCCTCCTGTTAACTTCGATCCGAGTACCAGTTTCATTGTGGGTACCGGTTTAGAGGAGAAGCCCAAGGGGGCTAAGGCTAGAAAGCAACTGGCGCTCCAGATTCCCCTCCCTGAATCAGAACCTTCCGAGTCGGCTGAGGAGGAGGATGATCATGATAGCGAAGACTCCCTTTCTGGTGGGGGTGAAGAAGTAACGGATCAACCGCTTCCCACACCCGATGAACTGGCGGAAGATCCGTTGCTTACTGCACAAGATGAAGTAGTGAGAGAAGAGCAGCCTTCGGCTGTGCCTGGTTCCTCGCGTAAATGAGTCAGACACGAGTCTTCTGACGGTAGAGCGACCTTTTCCGTGAAGAGAGCTACCGTTAGGTCTCGCGGATTACTTATTACCGAGAGGGGTGAAGATACAAACGCTATTCCAGAGGTAAGACCAAGTCGTAGCCATCTCTTTGTTGTAGTTTTCTTTTCTCTTGGAGATATGACTTAATCACTTTTCTTTGTAGGTGTCCGACGAACCGGCCTCTCCTGAATCGTCTACCACCCCTGAAGCTGATCCGGCCCTTGCTGCTTTGATTAGCGACATGTGTGCTGCGGTCCTTTCTGCGGGAGCTCTCTCAGCGGCGGCTGGAAGCTCCCAGGTTGCTGAGGTCTCGGCCCGGGGTAACGAAGGTTTCCTCGGACCCGTCTCCGAGACCGCTGATCTTCAGCAAGGTGCCGTCGATCTCGGTGCATCCCCTTCCGAGGACACAAGGGGGGGAGGAGTCTGTTATACCTGACTCGGAAGCTGTTGGTGAAGAGGCTGCGGTGGCTGCCGACGAACCTCGGCCTCCACACTCCTCAACTGGTAAGATAAGCCAGATATTGACTAGTGAGGGGGCTTATTTGCTCTATCGAAATATCCTCCGGGTCAAATCGATTCATGGTTGCCTTGGCCCTGCAGGTCCTGACCCTTTACTTCCCGCCGTGGATGTTCTTGGGGAAGGCTCGGCCTGCCGTGATATGGGAGAAAGGAGCGTTCCCTCTTCTTTGCCATTCCATGTCGAGGAGCCTCCTGCCGGCTCCAGGCCGACGGGAATGGGATTGGCGATGGTCTCTGCTTCATCCTCTACAGATTATACGGCTCCGGAGACCGACCTCTCGACCCTGTCGAGTATTCAAATTTTGCAGGCTGCCGAAGAGGAGTTGGCCGCTGTTCAAGCATCCTTTTGTGCGGAGCTGGTTTCTCTCGTAGCAGGAGCGGCAGATTCTGTTGCGTCTTCTTCGGTGCTGCCAGCCATGCTCCCGTTGACACCAGCCTCCACGGAGATTCTGAACGAGGCGACGCAGGACGTGGTCAACAGCTTCTATCGTCATTTACAAAGGGGCGTAGACGCTGCCATAGGACGGGGGACCCCATTTTCTCTATCTCTTCGGTGCGCTCGGGGTCAAATTGCAACCCTGAAGTCCCTTCCTGGCGGGGTGGGATTGGCTGCACTGCTGGAACCTAAGCTGACAGAAGCTGATCAGCTTGTGACCCAACTACTTGCGATATGATAGGCGGGCTTGCCTGCTGCGATTGAGCGGGAGCGTGGCTTCCTCATTGCTGCTCGGGATAGGATTAAGCTAGCCCGAGATACTGCTGGACCAGTTGTACGGGGGGACCTTGATAAGTTCTCCGCTTCGTATGACCAGCTGGGTCGTAGGAGTCAGGCTTGCCGTGCTCGGGAAGAGTCCGCTTCTCGTGGAATTGCTGATACGAAGGAGCGGATTCTTTGGACTCCAGAGGCAATTGGCCTTCTTAGAGTCAGAGCTGGAGGCTGCTCAGGCGGAGCAGGAGTCGATCGTTGGAGAGGCCGAAAAGGTTTCCCGATCTTCCAATAGCCTGGAGCGGGCTTTTAAGAAGTTTGAGGATAACTGGCAGGCTCACGCTCATCTGGAGGATGAGGCGGTGCTGACCCACGAGGCAGAGCGTCGAGCCTCCCAGAGGTTTGAACGGTCGGTTGTTTTGCTGACAGACCGTCTCAGGGCGTTATGTGCCCCAGAGCAGTGATCAGCTGTCTGTTTTCTTTGTTTTCTCTTCTTCTCTTTTTTTTTCTTTGTAAGGGATGTGATCCCAAATGAAGTGGTACGTTGAATTCTGAATAAATGAGCCTGTTTCAACTCATCATCTCTTTCTTGTACTTGTGGCGTCTGTGGAATTGGACTTGCTGGGGGATTTATTTGTGGACCTGTTATCCTAGGCATACCTAGGTTTTAGGTACGGATAACAAGTTTGGACGGGATGTCCGGAACAACCGCGGCAAAGTGGTCATGGATGTTCTCGGTGCTAAAAAAAAGGAATGTCGTAGAGCAGCTGGGCTCCCGGGACATGGTGGGGTAGTGGATTTATGCTAAGAAGCTTAGCAAAGGAATATTTGTGGACCTATTATCCTTGGCGTACCCTGGTTCGGGATACAGATAATAGGATGAAAGGAAAACCAACATATTTGCTCAGAGGTCATGAGGACATGGCAAGCATGAGGGTTTTACCGTGGAATCCTCCTGCTCAGAGGTAATGAGGACATGGCAGGGGAGGTTTCACGGAAGATATTCGTGGTCAACAGAGGACATTTGTGGACCTATTATCCTTGTCGTACTCCGGTTGTGGGTACAGATAATAGGTCAAAAAGGAGACCGATATACTTGCTCAGAGGTAATATGGACATGGCAAGCATGAAGGTTTCTTCGACGGAGCCTTCCCACTCAGAGGTAATGATGACATGGCAGGAGTGGGCTCAATGAATAGGGGGTACATAGAACGACTCAGAGGTAGGAGAACGTGGAGGTTCTATGTGAGGGGCGGTTTGTTTTTGGTGGAAGTAAAAATGACTCAGAGGTAATAAGGACATGTCCGTTTTCGGAAATTTGTGGATCGATTACCCTTTTTGTGCACTGGGAGTGCGGGTATTGGATCATGAGGGAGGATCTCTTCCGGGAAAAAAGTTCAGAGGTATAATCATACGTGACTTACTATCTGAAAGAGTGACCGAAATGTGAGTTCAGAGGCACCAGCGGGTACATAACTTGGTAAATTAACATATTGAGAGAGCGAGAGTCTAGCAGCACCAACGGGTACATAACTCGATAATCTGAAGGGGACGTGGGGGTAAGTTTAGGGGTACCAGCAGGTACATGACTCGATAATCTTAAAATGTTGTGGGTGTGAGTTCAGTGGCACCAGCCGGTACATGACTCGATAATCTGAAATGTTGAGGGTGTGAATTCAGTGGTACCAGCGGGTACATGACTCGAAGACCTTATAGCGAATGTCGTTTAGACATAATATTTTTTCAGAACTTGCCGTTGACGGGCAGCATGAGCAAGTCTCCGTTTTGCTTTGTAAGGCGGTAAGCACCGTTGGAGAATACCGTCTCAATGATAAATGGGCCCTCCCACTTTGGCTGGAATTTTCCGGCGGTCTTGTGAGTCATGACCATTGGCCTCCGGACTGCCAAGACGAGATCGCCTACCTGGAATGTTCTGATTTTGACCTTCTTATTGAAGGCTCCTGGACCTCTCTTCTTATTTCTCAGGTCTCATCTTTCGCGGCGGAGGCTATTATTTCGGGAGGATTATTGCCCGGGTTTGGTGCCGCTGAGTTCGAATCTACATTGACCGTGGGGCCCGTGTTTATTTTACCAGGCGCTCCTCCTTGTAGAGCGGGCAGGGCCGCTTTAATCTCGTCTACAGACTTGACCAAAGCAAGTAATATGGCTTCGAGACTGTCAATGCGCTGGCGATCACTGGAACCACCTTGATCGCTGTCCGTCATGAATACCGTTCTTACGTGAGGAGTGATGGAAGGAACGGTGGAGGATGTGCCCTCTGAGTCGTACCCATGCACCGAGAAGTCATCGGGATAGGTGGGAATGTTCTCTTCAGACTCGGACTCGGAGGGAATGGTATCCCCAGCTTCAGAGCTTGCTTTGTCTTGAGAGTTACGGATGTCCTCGGGGGCATCAGCGTCCGTTGCTTCTGATGGAAGAGTTGTTTGTGCGGACTCGGTCCCTTGGAATATCGGATTGTTGCGGATGTTCGGAGGAGTGCTACCCCCAGCTCCTTCAACCCCCAGCGATGTGGATGATGAATTTCCCATCGCGGTAAATTTTGTCTTTGAACGGGTGTGTTGGAATACACCAGTGGAGGACAACCGTTTAGACGACAGTTTCTTAGTTGTAGTGGTTGATATCTTCGGACTGGAGATGCTCGTTTTCTTCCTCCTCTCTTCGGCGGGGACTCTTTGAGCAGAATTGCAGGAGACAACAGGAGGTGCCTCATCTTCTGAGTTCGGGTGCTGTAGCCTTTGGAAGACGGATGGCCGAGCTTTCGTCATTGCCGCGCTGTTGCAGCAGCAATTGACGATGATTTGGGTGCAGCGATGTCCAAGCGAGGACTCTTTGCACACCGACACTTCTTCTCTTTCCTTGCATTTGTGGAGGATCGTCTCCCGCAGGTCAGAGGAACCACTCTGTCTGTTTGCCGCGGGGGGCTGGAATTGAGCAGTTGTATACAACTTTGCATCCGAGGCCCGTGTGATAGTCAACGGGACGCTCCGATAGTCAGAGGTTGGGACAGCTGACTGGGCTCGGTGAGCCCGCACTGTCCTAGACTTCCTCCCTCTAGCACTTGTGGGTGCATAATAGGAGGAGTCCAAGTTGAATGCCAAAGAGTCTGGCTTATCATACAGAGAATCATCAGGGTCAGGACCGTATGAGAGACGGTCGAAGACCGATCGAGAGAAGCGTGGAACGGACGCTATGCTGCTAGAGTTGAGTATCGTGCAGGCTGTCTGCATGCGGTCGTCTTCTACTGTCGGATGAGTTATCTTTGGGCGGCTAGGAGTCACGACCGTGCAGGCTGGCCGCATGCGGTTGGCAATAGTGGCCGCATGGGTTTTCTGCAAGCGACTGACTCCTGCAGCCTCATGTGTTTCATCCATGTGATTGGCGACTGTAGCTGCATAAACTATGCGGCTGCCAAATGTGACCGCATGATTTTTCTTCATGCGGCTAGCGACTGTGGCCGCATGGGCTTTGTCCATGCGGCTAGCGGATGTGGTCGCATGAGTCTTTTTCACTCGGCTAGCACCCCTATGCGGCTCAGTTCGCGTAGAGTTCCTCTTTGCCCCTGCAAGTCCAGCATCATAGTATTTTCTTCTGCCGGACCTGGGGACAGCAGAGTTGTCTACGGTCTGAAGTGGGGCTGCAGAAGAGTCCTTCTCGCCGTCTTGAGCAACAGAGGGTATACCGTCGGGGGCTTGGGGAGGAGCAAATGATTTTGGCCTCCACTCTCTGCGAGCCTTTGTCGTACGGGTGCGCTTCTGGACCGGGCCAGCGCTTCCTTCGGAGAGCATCTCTTCAAACGCTTGTTGGTCGAAGCGGACGACCATCTTTTGTTGCGTAGAACCAAGCTTGGCTGCATCCGATTGCATCACCAACTCCTCAGCCATGGAGAAGTTAGTCCCCAGTAGAGTCGCCATCGTGTTTGTCATTAATTGTAAAAGTACAGAACAATTATCGGAGGACTGAACTTAGACTCACAATACAAACTCGCTTGTACAAAGAAAGCCTAGGGATGAAAACCTAGGTACAGCAATCTAAGTACAATTGTTTATTTTAGATTCTGGAGGGTGACGATAGAGGCTCGGGAAGGCGACGGCAGCCCTGCCTTACTCCTTGGACGATCGGTATGCAGCCTTGGCTCCTTGTGTGAAGATGGTTGGCGTTGACGAAGAAAGGCTCTTTTTGCTCCTCTGTTGCTCTCTTGGCTTCTCTCTCTCTGTATATTTTCTCTCTGGCTCTGTATTTTTTTATTCTTTTTGTTGCCGGCCCTTGTGCAAAGAAATGATGCTGGCTATTTATAAGAGTGGGGTATGATCATTAGGGTTTGCTAATGATCATTTTTTTGGAATGTCGGTGCTCCTTCAATCTATCTGAACCTTTGATCCTGATTATAATAAATCTAGGCCATTAATATGGATAGCACTGAATCTTGTGAGCAATTAATGTTAACTGCTTTAAATCTTCATGATGGATTATACCAATGTCCGATTGCTCGCCACGTGTCCTATTGGCTTTATGATAAATGATATGCCTTGATCTCGGTAATTATGAGGATGACGTCAAATATATTTGTTGAGATTCGGTTAAATCCTTGATTGATCCGATGCCACGTGTTTTAGTTGTGGGGCCTGCCAGAGCCGCATAGGATAGGCAAGACTTGAACCGCCGGGAGGTAATCTTCATGAGCTGCATAGGACAATGCCTTATTGAACCGCAGGGGATGATCTCTCAATGAGCCGCATATGCATAATCTCTACGAGCCGCATAGGCTAGCGTTGTATTGAGCCACAGGGACTGGGCTCTCGGTGGGCCGTATATGGCTGATTTCTGCTGGCTATATAGGGTGACTTCTTAGTGAGCCGCATGAAGCTGTTCTCCATTTAAGCCGCATGAGACATGCCACGTGGCAATCTAGGACTTCTGTCGGATCGGGTCAGAGATTTTCTTCTTTTCCCGAAGAGTCTGTCATTATGGCAGAACCATTATGACGCTTTATGTCAGAGCCGTCACGGTCGTCGAGTCGTGTCAGGGCATTAAATGAGGCCACTACTCAAATGGCCAGCTGTTGGAAGGGATCCCAAGGGGGGATGTGGCGTTGATCGGGCCGCATACTCCCGAGCCGCATGAGACTGAGAGTCTTCTTTGAATCGTATAAGATAGCTCCTGTATGAGCCGCATGGGCTTCTTTCCAGAGCCGTATGGACCATTACTCTGATATTTTTCGTGCTTCTACAGGAGTCAGCAGCAGTGAAGGTCAGGCTAAGTGGCCTCACGTACAGATTCAGCATCAGTATCAACAGAGGCCTGTTCAGCACCAGTTCCCAGGTCAGGGCCATCAGCAGGGATAGCAGCAACCCAGACAGTATCAGGCACCAAGGCAGGAGATAATCAGTTGTCCCTACTACAAGAAGCCAGGGTATGGATGGGGTGAATGCAGGAAGAGGTTGAAGGTTTGATATTTCTGTAGGTCAGGTGCCCACCAGAAGATAGATTGTCCCATTGCACCTCCTTTTGAGGGAGCTAGGCCACATGTACCTCAGCACCAGAGGGATGGAGCAGCGGACCACCAGCTGAGGAAGTGTTCCCAGAGCACAGGCAGAGTAGTTCAGGGAGCAGCACCAGGAGCAGGAGCTAGGGCTCCGACAGAGCAACCACTGTTACAGATGCAGCAGATTACCAGTTGCCCTTCCTGTAGGGAACCAGGGCACGATTTGGGTGAATGCCGAATGAGGATAGGCAAGTGCCTACTTTGCGGAGCATCATATCACCCGTTAAGAGAGTGTCCCAAGTTTTCTAAACGGACAGCTCAGGGAGCAGGAGCGAGGACTCCGGTAGGCCAGCAGAGGGGATTACCCTTACCGACTCAGCACCAGAGGTACATGCAGCATCAGCAGCAGGCCAGAGGAGGCCAGCAGGAGCGAGCTTTCGCCAGGATAGTCGAGGATGCTCAGGCCGTTGGAGATCTAGTTGCAGGTTTCATTCTTTTGATTTTATTTTTGCAATTGCCTCTTATAACTGCCTTGAAAATTTTGATTCCCTCTGTTCCTTGTTGATTTATCAATTTTGTTCTGTTGTTCTTGTGTTATGTTTGATTTTCTTCTGAGATGAATCATATGGGCTAGGTCATCCAGTTATAGAATCTAGAATCTTCGATGGTCGTGTTTAGTTGGCATAGTGAGGACATATACTCAGATTTAGGACGTATTTCTCGGGTGTGGAAATTTAAGTTTTTCGCTGCCAAGCATGCGGCAATACAAAAATTTTAAATACCATGATTCTAGAGGTATGTGTCTTAGTCGAGGACTTTGTGGTTATCGCAGCCTTGCTCACTAGCACGACGAAGATTCTGAGTATCATGATTTTGGACAGACGCATATGATTATCTGACGTTATGTTTGAGACTTTGATTGTGGGGTGTTTGACCTAGAAGGACTACTACCATTTTAATTTCGAGGACAAAATTTTTCTAAGGTGGGTAGACTTGTAACACCCAGTTTCTAAAATGAAGGTAATTTTAAAATTTTGTATTTTAATTTATTTAATTATGATATTTAAATAATAATATAATTTTTGGTGATTTTAAATCATTCAAAACTATTTTAAATCATGACTTATGATTTTGGTGTTTGATAGTGTAACCTTGGAGACTGGTGGACCTAGAGCCTAACCATGTTATTGGGATACTTATTTGTCATTTTAGCCCCGAGGGTATTTTTGTCATTTTTTTGATTATTTGAATTTAATATATTTTATTAGGAATTTTAAATAATTTAATTGAATGGTGTGATTTAAATACTAGTTTACTTATTGCCATGTGATTTTGGTTAGCCTAACCTAGATTGGACCTAACCTAGATGGGTCATAACTAATTTAGTGAGCCACTTTGAGAATTAGATGGTTTTGGTTAATGGTTTAAGTCAAGTTTAGTTAAGTTAAGTGATTTGCAAAAGACTAGGAAAGAGTCCTAGTTTCTAGGCCACCCATTAGCCTTGATTCATTCCTAGCCTGTAGCGCCCCAGTCCCAAAATACGTAGGACCAAGTACGTAGACATGCCAGCTGTATACATACGAAATACATGGACCTAGTATGTATACATAAGCTGTAAATGTAGTAATCCAAGACAACTAAATCTCATCCACAATAAAAGGAATAATAATATAGAAATCAACTTGAATATTTATGATACAATCGTTGGACGGAGACAAAGTCCACTACCAACAAATTTAAATAGAGAAAAAATATACAAAGAAAGTGATTGGTCGAGCGAAGCAATGACAAGTCCAAAAGCAGTCATCACGAAGGAAGGAATGGCCTTAGCTAGAGCACCTGCAAGAAATTACGAAACGCACACCTGGAGAGATCACCAGGTCCTCAGAGGGACGTAACAAGACACATAATATCATGCATAAACTGAATAAATAAGCTCAACAGGAAAGTATGCATGAGTAAAGGTTCCTAACCATCCTATATGATATGCATTTTGAGGACAACGTTCTACGCAGGGGCTGTAACGGATTCACGCAAGCAAGTAATAGAAAGTGGTCAGCAAGTAGCGCTCATCCGAGACGCTATCGACCTGGGCAGAAGGTCGTGCTCATGAGAGTCACCCTCGGCCCAAAATGTGTGTAAAAATAAAATGTAGCCCCTACGCTGATAACTGTCCCCTCCCCCCAATGATACTATACATGCGTCGACTCAACGACACTATTTAATCCTTAATAACTGCCAAAGTCTTCTACACAATCTATTAGCAGTTATATTCTAACGCATGCGCACGGGGGATCAGCCCACACGCAAGTGACCCCTACATGATACTCACAACTCTAACACACAACTCGTGTACAATCGTGACAAGCCAATGAGACACACTATATTTGACGGTAGTCCCTTAACTCTAAGCCAATTGTATAAAATTTAGTAATTTGCATTTACATATAATTTAAAAAGAAACAACTAAAACATGCATAATATTAAGCAGGAAATTTAAATAGTAAAGGCAAGGTGTCTTGCCTGGGGTGTCTCCTGGCGTGATGCGATGATCGTGATGTCATATTTTGTCCAATAGCCGTGATCAATGCATGAGGGTCGAAATTCACAAAATAGAAAGGCACGAATTAGACATGATTGGTAGTACTCACGGAGACTTTGTGAAAATAAGTGCTTATACTAATTTGAAAATATTTATACATACTTTGAAAATATAGTTAGAAAATATTTATTAGTTGTTTGTAATTAAGGGATCCATAAAAATATGTTTAAATAATATTATAAGAAATACCAGAAATTTCACCAATTTTTTTTTAGTACCAAAAATCATCATTTGAAATCTGTATATATTTTTAGATAATAATTTGAAATTTAGAAATTCAGTTTAGGGATAAACTCTAATTTTTTGAAATTACGTATTGTAATGACAAAAATGCTATTTTTATTATTAAAAATACTAATTCCATATAGTAAGTATAGTAAAATTTCTTTATTAAATACAATTGATAATAATAATAATAATAATAATAATAATAATAATAATAATAATAATAATAATGAAAATAATAATAAAAATATCAAAAAATATAATGTTAATAATAATAATAATAAAAATTATCAAAAATAAATAATAATATAATAATAGTAAAAATAATAATAATAATAATAATTTTACTGATATTAAAACAATCCCTCTCCTCCCCAATTCCTAACCGTAGAGAGAGAGAGAGGTGGCGGAGGAGTGAAGAGAGAGAGAAAGGGGGGAGAGATCTCACCGAAGTTGCGGGGGTTTTCGGTGCCGACGGGCGCTCGGCCGGATCTGGCAGTAGGAGGTGGAGGCCTGTACTGGCGCGGCGGAGGCGGCTCGGATGATGTGCCGGAGAGCTGCGACGGCTGCTGGATCTTGACGAGGCGGCGAGTCTGAGGAGGCAGAAAAGGGGTTTTCGGCTGGAGTATGCTCCGCACGGCCATGGCGGCACGGAAAGGCCACGGTGGAGGAGCTGTGGCGGATGTGGGGAGCTTCGCGCGGTGGAGGCTGTACACGCGTCCGGCGGTCGGAGGATGATGGCACGATCGGGGTTTTCACCGAGGCGGAGGAGCGGATCGGTTGTTCCCGGCGGCACTGCCGGAGGAGGAGGCCGTGACTCGACTGGCTCACGGCGTGGTGCTCGCGCAGGGTCGACGCTGGAAAGCGACGTGGAGGGTTCGCGGCATAGGGGGCTCCGGCGGTGGCGCAAGGAACATAGAGGCGGAGACGGTGGCTCGGTGCTAGCGGCGTCTCCGGTGGCTGAGAGAGACAGCGCCGGTGGTGGCTGAGACGGAGCATGGCCATCATGGCATGCGTCGTTCGCCGCTGTACCACTTCGACGAGGTGGGCTTGGGGTCCTCGATGGAGGCATGACTGGGGCGGTTCCAGCACCGTGGCAGACGCCGGGTAAGGCGCTGCCGCCCGGAAGGTGCTGCAGGTCGTTGATGGTCGTGCCGCGGCGGCCGCAGAAAGCGCTGGAGTCAGTTGTCCAGGAGCTCACCGTGGAATGCTCGTGGGTGGCACAGAGGGGTTTCAGTCGCTGCTGTACGCGATAGCGACTAGTCGAAGGTGGCGGTAACACGGTGGCACGACGACGGAAGTACGGGTAATACATTTTTCTTGTTGAATTCTGTTTTTGGGGGTGATATGGTGGTGGCATGATGGGTTTGTATGGTGTTGGTCGGGTCTGGATCGGTGTCGGTCGTGGTGGGGATGGTATAGACAGCGGGACGAGGGTGGTTCGGCGGGCTATCGGAACGGATGGTTGTGGTGGTGATACACTGGTGGTGGAGATGGTGGCTGTGCCGGGGTGATTGGGGTGTTGTCGGGGAACGGCCAGGGGCGTAGGGTTAGATTTAGGACTAGGGTTTGTATCCTACATGACGGGTGGAGTCGAAGTCGTGTCGGGGATGTGTTCGACACGAGGAATTGATGTAATTGTAAACAATGGAATAAGATTATGGATGGTGGAACACGGACACGATGCACGCACGTTGGTTGGAGAAATATTGAATGATAGAAATTGGAGGAGTACCTGCCTATTTATAGGATGTGGGAATACCCAATTGGATAAAAATTAGGATTAGTTTTAAAACCCCAATAGATAATTATTATATTAAATCAAATGAAATCAAATCTAAATTCAAATACAAATCCAATTTAAATCCAATTAATTTTTAGTTCAAATTCAAATGGGATAAATCAAATTTCAAATAGTAACTATTTTAAATAATTCTATAAATTCAAATCAAGATTTAAATCTCCACAAAAATTTTGAAATATATTTTCAAAAATACTAATAATAATAATTTCAAAAATAATAAATATTTTAAATCTCTTTTTGAACAATAAAATATTAATATTAATAAATCTCAAAAATTATACTTTTATTTAAAATAGACCAATAATTAATTACGAAATGTATGCAAAAATATTCTTTTCATAATTATGCTTTTCTAATATACAAAAATATTATTTATTATTAATAACTTTTAGAAATGACGTAAGAATAACAAGCTTAGAAATGATAGCAAAACTAATTATTTTATTACTAGAACAAAATATTTTTCTAAAATATGTACGCTCGCACATATTCGCAATCGTTGAGCAAATTCGAAAAAAACGAACTTCCGCACACGACGTACAATACGACTACGTGACATACAATACAAAATTTTAAATCAGTACAAATTTTAAATAAAAAAATAGTAGAAATTTAGGGGGTTTACATCCTACCCAACTTAAAAGAATTTTGTCCTCGAAATTAAGAATTTGGGGGGGTGAGAAGACACGAGGGGGTAGCGACGGGGAACAAATAATAACAATGGTTCAATAAATCATGTCGCAAGAAATCACGATCTAGATCATAGAAGAAAATAATATGGTATGGTCATAATCGATATGAAGGCTAGAGGAAGTTCTAGTATAATGCCTTCATCCTTCTAAAATAGGTGAAGGCGAAAGCAATAAGGAGTTCAAATGGAGATATTTATCGAGTACGAATACGTGATTCAAAGACGTCCGAATAAGTTCAAAAGAATTGCCAAGGCAGTCGCGGGGGGGGGGGGGGACTCTAGGGCCAAGTTAACTACGTCTCCATCCACGTTGAACAATATACAAAAAGCGAACTAAGTGCACCATGGTTGATCAGACCCTAATACGTTGGTTCTGATTCGACAATATATTAGTGGGCGCCCACATTAAACATATATCATGATCAAGCTTGAATAAGAATAAGCTTGCAAAACTAAGCTATTTTAGCATCATAGGTAGGTAAAATAATAAGTAAAGGGGTAATGATGAAAGAATCAAATAGTCCAAGATCTTATAAAATTTAAGTTTCGCCCGAAATTTGGGCCTATGCAGTCGGCTTGGTTGACTAGATAAGTTAGGGTCCTCTAAGTGTTATAGTCCAAATGAACTTATTAATATGGTTCCCTAGGAAAAAGGTTTGTTAGGTAGTGAGATATTCTACCCAACTTACAAGAATTAAACTAGTAGTGTAAAGGGGTCAATGGGTCAAGCACTCAAGGTAAAGCACAAGTCAAGCATTACACATCGGGTGGAAAGAATTGAGTCGAGGTCGAGTCTCAACTATAGTTTAAAGTATATTGGTTTCACGGTAGGGATTAGAGTCCAGTCATTTTGACCCGAAAGTCGCAATATGAAATTAGAGTACAAGGAGACGTATTTTAGTGGGATATGATATGCCTACATGAAGGTGGGCTCGTCTAGGTCTTGCATATAGGATTTGTTGGTTGGAAAAGTCTAGTGTTGTGCTCCAAATAAGCAAGTCACGATAAAGGACACAAAAGAATTTAAATAGAAAGTGGGAGTTCATGAGATAATGGTTAACGCACAAAATAAATGACCAAGTTAAAGCATGAAATAAAGATAATTTGGGTTCTAGTAGATCAAGGTAAAATAAGTTAGGAATACAATTTCTAGAGATATGATAGCCACTTAGATGGAGTATGATTAAGGAACAATCTAATCATTTCTCAAGTTTCAAAATAATTAGATAACCACGAATAAAAGATCTAGATTTGTGGAAAGGTCGAGTATGTCAAAAGATATGTTCATCGGTTTGGTGGATGACTAACTATACTTGTGTATATGTAATATCATAATCATAGGTGGCATGGCAACCTAATGTACAATACTTCTATCTCACTAGGGTAACCTTCCTTGCTTCTTGGTTCTCTACCAATATGATCTAATCTAAATTTCAAGTTCCTCGAAGTATTCAATAAATTTTCGAGATACCCCACCAAAATTTCTAATTATCTTAAGCTACCAAGTCTAGTCAAAATTTAAATTCCTAATCAATCTCGAAATAGTCCTTGTATATTTCAAATTGAACATACTACCCTCTTTTTTTCCACCAAAATTTAAATAATCCATAATCAAGGCTTTAAACTTGAAATCTAATCAAAAAAAAAATTCAAAATTTTATAAACTTATAAATCGTACACGCAATTTAAAACCTCAAGTTCTTTCCCTTCTAAACTTTCGTCTCTCTAGTCATCTACAAAATCATAATTTAAACTCTTTAATTAATCTCGAGATAAACTTTATCATATTACCATCCAAATTTAAATTTAACCGTAAATCAAGTGTCACAATATAAAACTCAAGATATATCCCTAATAAATCATAACTATTTCACAATTTCAAAATTCATAACAATTTCTCGATCTATCTATCCTCTTGTGTATACCACCTTGTAAAAATAAAATTCCAACTATCCCTTGGAAGCCGTAATATGCTACTACCCAACTTGGAATTAACTAATCCTTAAAAATTATATTTCTAGGAAAATAATGCCTTGATGCAAATCAAGGAGGTCGAACGAGAGTTCAAAATTTGAAGTCAAGAAAGGATGTCAAGTTGGTGGATGAGATTCTAGACTCTAATCCTATATTGCAGGTCCATTCGGTACAGTCATGTAACCGAAACGGCAAACTTGACCTGCATGGGCCATCACAAAAACATGTAACGCCCCAGTCCCAAAATACGTAGGACCAAGTACGTAGACATGCCAGCTGTATACATACGAAATACATGGACCTCGTATGTATACATAAGCTGTAAATGTAGTAATCTAAGACAACTAAATCTTATCCATAATGAAAGGAATAATAATATAGAAATCAACTTGAATATTTATGATACAATCGTTGGGCAGAGACAAAGTCCACTACCAACAAATTTAAATAGAGAAAAAATATAAATAGAAAGTGATTGCTCGAGCGAAGCAATGACAAGTCCAAAAGAAGTCATCACGAATGAAGGAATGGGCTTAGCTAGAGCACCTGCAAGAAATCACGAAACGCACACCTGGAGAGATCACCAGGTCCTCAGAGGGACGTAGCAAGACACATAATATTATGCCATAAACTGAATAAATAAGCTCAACAGGAAAGTATGTATGAGTAAAGGTTCCTAACCATCCTATGTGATATTCATTTTGAGGACAACGTTCTACGTAGGGGCTGTAACGGATTCACGCAAGCAAGTAATAGAAAGTGGCCAGCAAGTAGCGCTCATCCGAGACGCTACCGACCTGGACAGAAGGTAATGCTCATGAGAGTCACCCTCGGCCCAAAATATGTGTAAAAATAAAATATAGCCCCTATGCTAATAACTGTCCCCTCCCCCCAATGATACTATATATGCGTCGACTCCACGACACTGTTTAATCCTTAATAACTGCCAAAGTCTTCTACACAATCTATTAGCAGTTATATTCTAACGCATGCGTACGGGGGATCAGCCCACACGCAAGTAACCCCTACATGATACTCACAACTCTCACACACAACTCGTGTACAATCGTGACAAGTCAATGAGACATACTATATTTGACGGTAGTCCCTTAACTCTAAGCCAATTGTATAAAATATAGTAATTTACATTTACATATAATTTAAAAAGAAACAACTAAAACATGCATGATATTGAGCAGGAAATTTAAACAGTAATGGCAAGGTGTCTTGCCTGGAGTGTCGCCTGGCGTGATGCGATGATCATGATGTCATGTTTTGTCCAATAGCCGTGATCAATGCGTGAGGGTCGAAATTCACAAAATAGAAAGGCACAAATTAGACATAATTGGTAGTACTCACGGAGACTTTGTGGAAATAAGTGCTTATACTAATTTGAAAATATTTATACATACTTTGAAAATATAGTTAGAAAATATTTTTTCTTTTCTTTTTTTGTTTTTTGTTTTTTAGAAAATATTTATTAGTTGTTGGTAATTAAGGGATCCATAAAAATATGTTTAAATAATATTATAAGAAATACCAAAAATTTCACCAACTTTTTTTTATTACCAAAAATCATCATTTGAAAACTGTATATATTTTTAAATAATAATTTGAAATTTAGAAATTCAGTTTAGGGATAAACTCTAATTTTTTGAAATTACGTATTGTAATGACAAAAATTCTATTTTTATTATTAAAAATACTAATTCCATATAGTAAGTATAGTAAATTTCTTTATTAAATACAATTGATAATAATAATAATAATAATAATAATAATAATAATAATAATAATAAAATGAAAATATCAAAAATTATAATGTTAATAATAATAACAATGAAAATTATCAAAAATAAATAATAATAATAATAATAATAATAATAATAATAATAAAAATAATAATAATAATAATAATAATAATTTTACTGATATTAAAATAATCCCTTCCCCCCCCCAATTCCTAACCGTAGAGAGAGAGAGGTGGGGGAGGAGTGAAGAGAGAGAATGGGGGGAGATATCTCACCGGAGTTGCAGGGGTTTTCGGCGCCGACGGGCGCTCGGCCGGATCTTGTAGTAGGAGGCGGAGGCCTGTACTGGCACGGCGGAGGCTGCTCGGATGATGTGCCGGGGAGCTGCGGCGGCTGCCGGATCTTGACGAGGCGGCAAGTCTGAGGCGGCGGAAAGGGGGTTTTCAGTCGGAGTATGCTCCGTGCGGCCATGGCGGCGCGGAAAGGCCACGGTGGAGGAGCTGTGGCGGATATGGGGAGCTTCGCACGGTGGAGGCTGTACATGCGGTCGGCGGTAGGAGGATGAAGGCGCGATGGGGGTTTTCGCCGAGGCAGAGGAGCGGATCGGCGGTTCCCGACGGCGCTGCCGGAGGAGGAGGCCGTGACTCGACTGGCTCACGGCGTGGTACTCGCGCACGGTCGACGCCGAAAAGCGACGTGGATGGTTCGCGGCATTAGGGGCTCCGACGGTGGCGTGAGGAACGTGGAGACGGAGGCGGTGGCTCGATGCTGGCGGCGTCTCCGGTGGCTGGGAGAGACAGCGCCGGTGGTGGCTGAGACGGAGCGCGGCCATCGTGGCATGCGTCGGTCGCCGCTGTACCACTTCGACGAGGTGGGATTGGGGTCCTCGACGGAGGCATGACTGGGGCGGTTCCAGCACCGTGGCAGACGCCGGGTAAGGCGCTGCCGCCCGGAAGGTGCTGCGGGTCGTTGATGGACGTACCGCGGCGGCCGCAGAAAGTGCTGGAGTCAGTTGTCCAGAAGCTCACCGTGGAATGCTCGGGGGTGGCACTGAGGGGTTTCAGTCGCTGCTGTACGCGATGGCGACTAGTCGGAGGTGGCGGTAACACGGTGGCACGGCGACGGAGGTACGGGTAATATATTTTTCTTGTTGAATTCTGTTTTTGGGGGTAATATGGTGGTGGCGTGATAGGTTTGTGTGGTGTTGGTCGGGTCTGGATCGATGTCGGTCGTGGTGGGGATGGTATGGACAGCAAGACGAGGGTGGTTCGGGGTGCTGTCGGAACGGATGGTTGTGGTGGTGATACACTGGTGGTGGAGATGGTGGCTGTGCCGGGGTGATTGGGGTGTTTTCGAGAAAGTCCAGGGGCGTAGGGTTAGATTTAGGACTAGGGTTTATATACTACATGACGGATGGAGTCGAAGTCGTGTCGGGGATGTGTCCGACACGAGGAATTGATGTAATTGTAAACAATGGAATAAGATTATGGATGGTGGAACACGGACACGATGCACGCACGTTGGTTGGAGAAATATTGAATGATAGAAATTGAAGGAGTACCTGCCTATTTATAGGATATGGGAATACCCAATTGGATAAAAATTAGGATTAGTTTAAAACCCCAATAGATAATTATTAAATTAAATCAATTGAAATCAAATCTAAATTCAAATACAAATCCAATTTAAATCCAATTAATTTTTAGTTCAAAATCAAATGGGATAAATCAAATTTCAAATAGTAACTATTTTAAATAATTCTATAAATTCAAATCAAGATTTAAATCTCCACAAAAATTTTGAAATTAATTTTCATAAATACTAATAATAATAATTTTAAAAATAATAAATATTTTTAAATCTCTTTTTGAACAATAAAATATTAATATTAATAAATCTCGAAAATTATACTTTTATTTAAAATAGACCAATAATTAATTACGAAATGTATGCAAAAATATTCTTTTCATAATTATGCTTTTCTAGTATACAAAAATATTATTTATTATTAATAACTTTTAGAAATGACGTAAGAATAACAAGCTTAGAAATGATAGCAAAACTAATTATTTTATTACTAGAACAAAATGTTTTTCTAAAATATGTACGCTCGCACATATTCGCACTCGTTGAGCAAATTCGAAAAAAAAAGAACTTCCGCACACGTCGTACAATACGACTACGTGACGTACAATACAAAATTTTAAATCAGTACAAATTTTAAATAAAAAAATAGTAGAAATTTAGAGGTTTTACATAGCCCTACGACGTAACCTAAAAACCCTAACTAAAGTGGCCAGGCAAGACCCCTCCCCCCTTTGCCTATATAATGTCTCCATAGGAATTTGTGCCTCTTTTTTTATTAGTTCATCATTTTCCTAAGAATAGGTAAGCCTTTATTTATTTTTCTTCATAGTTTAATCAATAGGACTCTATTTTATTTGGGATTTTTTCAATTGTGATCTAATCAATGTTTTCTTGCTGATTATGGAGTCAAATCACATATTTGAATCAATTTGAAGGATTGGGTGGCTTTTTGGAGATTCCTACATTGAAGGAGTTTTGTGTTGAAGAACACCCATATGTACATTCTAATCCACCCACTAAAATTAGGTTTTCATTGCATAGATACCTAGCCCTAGGTGTCCTGGTCCTGTAGGAATAGAGTTTATGAGATTTCGTGTCATGTACGTGTTCGTATCGGACACGTATCAGTTCTGTGCGCAAGTGTTCGACGAAATGCCACAAAGGGCATTTCGATCGAGTTTTCGTGATGTGTTTCAATGTGTACACGTTTTTGATATACTGAGGTAATTTTGAGTCGTGTCCGAGTCACACTGGACTCGTGGATATGCCTGCACGCGCGTGGACAGCAATGTCCTGCTGCTCGCGGGTTTGTGTCGGCTATTCAGGACACGTGGGCACGTGTCATTTGACATGGAGCTCGGGGCAGTGTCTGACATGACACTTTCCAAGTCTCGTGTCACTTGGTTGCGTGTCGGGTGCGTGCAGACACGTGTATTGGTCACGCGAGCTCGTGCCAGTCTCGTGCGTGTCTGTGCTTTTGTTCTTGGACACTTGTGTCCTATTTTTGGACACGATACAAAGTGTATGACACGTGCACACATTGAATATTATTTATCAACCATTAACTAGCCTAATTATTGTTATTTTAATGATGGGATTAGGGAATAACCCATCGACTGATATACTGAGGTATCAGTGATATCAATCACAGTTTTTAATCTGTCCTTCACCAATTTTCCTGTTAAATGTTATGAATTAGTTATGTTTTGATTACCTGAATATTAGACATCATGGTTTAGTTTAGATTCTCAGTTTTGATTGATTATCATGATCGAATGGGAGTGTAGAAATGCTGAATGGGTTTCCTATTTCCTGATACGAAGCAGTATCAGTATTTGTCTCTTTTCGAATGCTTAATTCCTACTTTAAACCTAGTCTGGACTAATGTCTTAAGTTGCCAAGTGACCCGCGTTGTTGATTATTCATGTTAAGTTTGATTTCATTTAATAGAATAGAATTTTGATCCATAGATGAGATTTGGCATATGGGTTTCGAATAGGTGTTAACTGATGCATGATTGAATGGGTTTTTAGATATGGGAATTGTGATAACTGAATTAAATCAGTAGCCAGAAGACTCAATTCCAGTCACATATTTTCTTGCACACATGTTACATGAACACACACAAGTTTTTTCCTTCCTTAAGCTCAGTCCCTGTCTTGGGTTCCTGAGACACACACACAGTTCACTGTTTGCATTAATTCCTGCCACACTATCTTGCCAACACACAATCTGAAACGTATGTACAGGCCCTCTTAATTCCTGTCATTGTTTCCTGTCACACACATATGTTACATGGCTATGATTCCCTTCATGTATAACACTGTTAATTAGAAACTAAATATGAATTCCTGAGAACCTATTACATGGCATTCTCACTATTATGATTTCTGAGGTTAATGTTAATCTGTGAACCGAGATGGGATTTGAGATGAACTGAACTGTTTTATATGAAAAATCTGAGAATACATTGTAGAACACATCACAGGTTCTAAAGTACATCCTGCACACATTGATACATCACACACTGTTGTAGAACTGAATGGGTTTCCTTCCCATTTTGCACTGTCACCTATCTATTCCTACACATATATGAACCTGAGAATTTGATAGATGTCAACTGATTCTATGCCATATTTTATTTCTTTACTGTTTTGGGTAACCTGGACATATTTTTCCATTTTGCACAGTCACTTGGTTTTAACCTGAGATTAATCTAATTTCTGAAAACTTAGTTACATGTCAATTCTCCACTGTTTTAAATCCTGAGAACTTTTCCCTGTTGGCATTTTCCTGAGAATTGTATTTGGGTGTCAATTAATTGATTTGATTCATGAATGGTTACATGAATTGAGTTTTCTATTCCTTTGCCTAACTGTCATTGAACTGTCAATGGGTATTTAAAATCTGAGAACTGATTGTTCAACTGTTGAATATTTGGTATAGCTACTGTCATTTTTCCTGAGATTCAATCTCAGTAAAGGTTCTTTGAGCTGAGCATTACAATATGTTACTGTAGTTAAAACCTGGGTTTCATTCATCCTTATGAACTGCTATAGAGTGTTACTCGAATGGGGTTAACTGCTGAGAGAAAGAATCTAAGAACTTATTTACATATCATTCCTCACTATCACACAGGTTTTCCCTCCATTACTTACTGTCTCTACACCTACACAAACTGAGAATTCATCCCCTATTATGTTAACTAATGATAGGGACTTGAGGCTCACACATGGTATGGCACATACACACACTTTCCTCATTGTAATACTGTGGTACACTATTTTGCATTACTGTCACATGTTTTAGCTCACATTAATTCCTGTACAGAACAATGAGACACATATACCTGTCACACACTAGCCTACACTTGACACCCACACACAAATCACCTAACACACACCCATATATTTTGACATACACACACACACATTAGTTAACCCCCACATATTTTCCTATCACTCTAATTCCTGTCACACGCAGCCCTATGAATCACACACACACACAAATCATATACACACACATACACATGACACACACACATTACCTTGCCTTGTGTATCCCTTTATATGTATATATATATATTTTTTCCCTTTATATGTATATATATATATATATATATATATATATATATATATATATATATATATATATATATATATATATTTTATATATATATATATATATATATATATATATATATTATATATATATATATATAATATATATATATAAATATATATATAAAATAAAAAATATATATATATATTATATATATATATATATTTTATATATATATATATATATATATATATATATATATATATATATATATATATATATATATATATATATATATATATTATCTAACCTATGTGTATGTGTATTCACATGTATATATGTTATGTGGGTAAATAGTTATACTAGAGTTTATGTGAAATGTGTGGTGTAATGCCAATATTGCATTGCCCTTTATAGGGTGTATATAGATGGTATGTGAGTGTAATAATAGATATACTAGCCTATGTGTAGATGACGGTGTAGGATATTATGGGTATTCATATGTGTGATAGCTAATGTGCTAGGCACATGTCTATTTGTATATGTAGATATACACATACATTCATATATGATAGTGATATATGTTCTATATATGGTATTGGGCCTATGTTGTGTCTGTTAGGCTAGTGAGAGCCTAGTTAGGCTGTTTAGTCTTGATTAGGCCTAGAATAGACAAAATAGACTTGTAGACCTAGGTTTGATCTTGGTTGACCAGGGTTGACCAAGAGTGACTTTGACCTAGTTGACCTAGACTCATGTAGAATGCATTGTAGTGCTTCATCTTATCATTTTAGACTTGTTGTGACTTGTGCTGTTCTGATTAGGAGCCAGACACCTCTCCTCAGACAGTATATTTCACTTGGACACTCAGAAAGCAGGCGAGTATATTCTCTGATTATTTCATATCTTGTTTAGGATTATATTTCCTGCTTTAGATTATCTTACTTGATGCTGACACGTTGGTAACACTGATTAGTACTATGGATCCCTTCATGAGATGTTATCCCTCTCGGGAGCATCAGATACTTTTGTCCAGTGTGTTTCACTTACATCACGTATCGTATGCTTCTATTTTCATGAATCTTCAGGAATCAGCTAGTGACTCATGTACCTCTGATCACCGAGCATTCACGAATCAATTCATGAATCACCCTTTATGGGCAACGTAGTATAATCATGAATCTTAACGTAACTTGAATGGATCTTTGTGTATTGATTGGGGATGAGGGAGTATAAATGAACATGTGAATAAATCCAAGTAGTGTAATCATGAATCAATTCCAAGTAGTGTAATCATGAATCAGTCCTTAGCCATTCACATGTTTATCCAGTACTCTGAATCACTAGCACTATCTCTCTTTATATATATCATAGATATTACTTACAGCTCTCTCTTACATTATGTTATCTTCAGTTTTCTGTACTTTATTCTCTAGCATGATTATATTTCTTTTCCTGCTATGACTTGTTGAGAGTATATGCTTGCTCCTGTCCTGACTGGACCTGTTGAAATATTACAGAGGATGAGGACGAGGCTGGCTGCCCTACCTATTATGGGGCTACTTTAGATGACAGCTGTGACTTGGACCAGCAGCCGGACCCTATAGCTGTGGATGACACTCTTCTAGACTAGGATGTTTTATTTTACATTACCCTATGGATGACTTTGTACCAGTAGATTTCATTTCATTTCAGGTATCTATCTATCTATCATTCCATCTTATCTTTCTACCTTAGTTGTGATTGAGTTACCTTCTGCCATGTCACCCCCATTCGGGGAGTATAAACTGTTTAGAATTTATATTGTTAGACGTTGTGACCTAGGACAGCGTTCTACCGCCGACATTGCGGCGTAGGCTGGACGTACTCATGTCTCGTGCCCTTACTCTAGGGTGCGGGTCATGACAATTCTTATCAAGCAAGATTCAGAACTTGATTACTTTGATTCATGATTCAAAAATTCATAACAAATAAGATTCAAGACTTAAATAAAATCATGCGATGCAAGAGTCATGATACGTGTCAAAAATCGTGTCGCAATATGACTTAAGAAATAAAATAAATTACATTTATTTAATATTGAGAAACGTATATATGGAGCACTTGCCTTTATCGAAGAGTGAAATCAACTCTAAGTCACCTATAAAACAATAGCACATAGAATTAGATTCTAATCTCTTGGACATTCTAGAAATTCTCTGACTAATATTCCAATACACTAATCAATAACTAATTACTCAAGAAATAATTAATCACCTTTCTAATTTATACTACTTAATAATTACCTAAAAGCTCAAATTAAACCCAATGAACCAAGACCCATAGCATTCCCATATAAGTCCAACAATCTAGGCCCAATAAAATCCCCATTAGTGTGTCAATATACATATTGGGGTGTGTGTGTCTAATATGTATTTATTGGTGTGTGGAAATATCGAGAGTGAGAGGGGGATTATGAGAGATGAGATATTTGAGAGAGTGATGGAGAGAAGTAGGAATGATAGAGAGGGAGTTATAGAGAGAGTGTTAGAGGGTAAGGGAAGTGAAGGATTGAATGGGGGGATTTAACAGCCAGTATTAGCAGTATGTACTACTGCATTATGCAGCAGTAAGGATCACTGCTCGGGCAGTGAGCCTGGCAGCAGTAGCAGTCCCCACAGGGACTGCAATTAGAACAACAGCAGTAGCTGTAGGGAAGGGGGAATAGCTATCAGCAGTAGTAGTAGTAAAGACTGCTACTTGGTAGCAGTGTGAAGGGGGATCCCCCATTACAGCCATAATTTATACATTCATTCTTCCCTTCATTCTTCCATTATTGATACATTCATCTTCCTTTCATTCTTTTAATTCATCCATTCATTGATGATACATTCACTCCATCGATAAACATATCCTCCATTCATTCAATGCATTCATTCATTAACCTTCATTCATTCATTACCAATTTATTTCCTTTCATTTCAGCCACCAACCATCCATAATTCATGTATTCAATATTCCATTCGCACATTCATCCATCCAATATCCATATTCCAATCAATATTCATACATATCATTATCAAATATGCATTCATCCATTCACCCTTCCATTTTTATACACCAATACATATATCCATTCATCTATTCATCCTTCATTCATTCCACAAATTCCTATACTAAAATCAGTCCTAAAAATCCTTTGTGTGTGTGTGTGTGAGAGAGTCTATGAGGGGTAATAGGAAATTAGCATGTTAGTGAGATAAGGTAATGTTGAGATGACCAACATGACCATAAAATGGACTAGATGTCTAGGAAACCCAGATTTCTTGGTAGGTAAACCTAGATAGGAGAGTATCTAGCTACCCTAAGGAGCCTAGGCTAGTATCTTGAGGATTAGCGGGGTTTCCTTTGTAATGGACACGGTATCGGGAATACCTTGTAAAGGGTAAATTTAGGATATGGGTAATGTAAGGTATTGGATTTCTGATTTCTAGATGTGGTTAGAATATGGTTCCCTTGGTTGGTAATGGTCAAAAATAGTGCTCCTAGACTAGTTTGACTTCGGTTGACCATTTTGACCAAGAGTCAACAGAAGTTAACCGAGAGGCAAACTTAGCCTATAAGTGACTAGAATTGACCGAAACCAAACCAGAGTGACCAGTTGAGAAAGTCAACAATTGGTCAACATTAGACTAGTTGACCTAGGGTTGACCTAGAGTTGATCAGGGTTGACTAGTTGACCAAAAGTTAACTGTAAGTCAACCTTTGACCCCGTTTGACCTAGTTTGACTTGGATTGACTCCCAGTGACCTAGTATGATCTAGTATGACCTAGTATAACCCAGTTTGACCTATTTTGACCTATTTTGACTTAGATTTGCATATCATGACTTAAATTAGTTTCCCTTTCATTATAAAACCCTGTTTGACTTATAGTATCTTTAGGTCTGTGATTACTCTGAGCGGTGTTCACCTTATCAGCTCAGGACCACAGGCGAGTATATTCACTGATAGTTTTTATTGTCTTGATATCTGCTATATCCGATTCAGTTGTAGTGTCTTACTCGATTTCCAGTCATGATAGTTCACGGACTAGTATATGTTGGATCATGACATGAGATGTTGTTCCTAGATTTTTTTCGTATATTGGTACATTTCCTGTCTTGTTCCCTGTACTTGTATAGACACCGATTTCTAGGGAGACTTGCTACCCTCTTTGGAATCACGTGTCTTGACGTGTCATGTCCAAATCCATTATACTATTCAGGGATGGGGGAATTATTAGGGGTAATGATCAAAGCCTTCCTGTCACTATATTCTTGTGCTTGCGTCACCCTCACCTCACGTAGGGTGTAGCGAGATCTTATTCATGTGCTGGTTATCCAGGTTGGCCGGCATGACCCTTTCCATATTTCTTGTGATTGTCGGACCAAGTGGATAGCCTGTCTAGTAACATTTCCCAAGCCGATCATATAACGCTCTAATAATTCAAGGCACCTTTTTATTTATTTATCGTATCTTATATCCTGCTCAGTTCTACATTCAGTACTTTTCTCACCATGTTATGACATTCATTTATCATATGTTCTATATGCCTTATGTTATACCTTGATTGGAGACTAAGTTCTATTCGGAAGAAGGGTTACAACCCCGGTCCTGTTTGGTTTAAGGGTTGTAACTCGGCTTCCGAATGGTTCCTAAGTCATCCTATATCTTTGTCTTGTATTTCATTATACTATCTCTTATAGAATTTATCAATTCATATGGAACTACTGTTAGTGTTTGTACTTGCTCATTTTTCTGACAGGATACCGTTGATATATTACAGATGATTCTGAGGCAGACTGCTCGACCTATTATGGGGTCGAGATAGATGGAGTAGTCCAGGACTGTGGCCTGATAGTAGAGCCACTAGACTTTGCACACCAGAGTAGTGTAGGTTAGTTAGGTTTGCCTGGACTGCGATCCAGCTAGTACTTTCAGACTGTAGTATATTTTGTGATCCTGTGATGTTGTGTATATATTTGGGCTTGTGTTGGTCTTGAACTTATTTTCTATTTTCATACATATTTTTTTCTGTGCTATCTACCTTAGTTTGTCTTGTGATGGAGACTGTATTTGCTATGTCACCTCCATTCGGAGTGTATATACTGTACAGGTACCTTATACTGTTTAGTCATAGTATTTACAGATGTTATATACAGCGTTCTACCGCCGATTCTGTGGCGTAGGCTGGACGTACCCACTTGTGCCCCTGATAAGGGTGAGGGTCGTGACACATTTTTGTGGTGGCCTATGTAGGTCTATGTCACAATTAGTGCAATCTCGTAATGGTGCTCGACATAGAGTACTAATTACGAGCCTGCAATTAGGACGTAGGATCTAGGATATGATAGGAGTTACTCAATCACATTTTAGGAAATTTCTGATCTTTTGATTACCATGACAACTCTTTTGCATTGAATTTAATTATCCTTCTTTGATATTCCCTATCATGTGCCATATGATTTTTTGTTTCAATCTATACTCAGGATGACGATTACTCGCTCTCAGGCAGCAGGATCTAGTGCTGTTCCGGAGAGGCCCGATCCGGTAGGACCTCCACCTCCGGTTGAGGGAGCTGCAGTTGAGGTAGTTGCCACCGCGGATCCTGCCCTTCAGGCGGGAGTAGCAGCGACGGTTCCAGGAGGTCTTCCACCTCCAACAGTGGGACCGTCCATAGTCATTCCCGAGAATCTTCCACCGCCGCCTCCGCTACCGACTAATGCACAGCAGATGATGGCCCTTCTACAGCAGATGTTGCAGACCCAGATGGCCCAGGCCGAGCCACAGCACCGTCAGACAGAGGTGTTACGGCAGAGCATGGAGAACTCCTACCATCTGGCGATGGCAGCAGTAGAGAAGGTTGTAGCGGGTACAGTTCAGGGTGCCCCAGTTTAGCAGCCAGGTCAAGAGGGCCTGGCACATGCCTAGATTTCAGAAAGATGAACCCGAGGGAGTTCAAGGGTATCGAGGGTATCCTGTATGCAGGTGAGGTTGGAGGATGTCCAGCGGAGCCTGGAGTTAGCAGAGGTCCCGAAAGGGCTTTAGGTGACGTCTGCGGCGAGTCAGTTTTCGATAGCCTTGACTTGGTTTTGTACGGATCCTCATGCATCGGTGGGGGTTTGACATGGAAGAACTTCAGACAGCTCTTTAAGGAGAAGTTCTACTCCGATGTGGCTCTGACAGCTCTGGAGGGACAGTTCGTCGGATTGGTGTAGGAGAACTCGTTGGTGGACGAGTATGCAGCGGAGTTCTTCCGTCTGAGTAGGTTTGCACCAAAACTGATACAAAATGAGGGGTATAAGGCCCGCAAGTTAGAGGGGTCTTATTCATGCGGTTCGCACTTGTACTTTCGGGCGACGCGATATGACCTTCGAGCAGATAATGATGGAGGCGCAGATTGCAGAGGGGACTTCGGCCTCAAGCCGAAGAGGGGCAGCGATGTTCTAGGTACGAGCTCTAGTGCGGGGCTAGCGAAGCGCCCTCAGTTCCAACAAAGGCAGTTTCAGCAGCAGTCTCAGTTACAGATTAAGTAGGCACCAGCGCGTACCCAATCACCAAGGACAGGGCCAGAGGCAGACTACTCTGTGCAGCTTCTGCGGAAAGCCGGGGCAACACTCGAGAGGTCGGTACGAAGAGGTTGGGCATTTGTCTATAACTGTGGGGCGTCCGACCACCAGCTGAAGGATTGCCACGTACGTGGAATCCGAGGAGGCCAGGACAGAGTGTAGCAGGCTAGAGGACCAGCAGCTCGCGGCGAGGGGTCCTCCTATTCAGACCCAACAGCAGCACTTTGTACAGCACCAGAGTGGAGCACCTGTGGACAGATTGTTCTCCTTGACAGCAGAGGAGGGGGCAGTGTAAAACCCCTATTTTTTTAAAAAATATTATTTTTATATTTTATTAGACTTCAAATTTATTTATACAATTTATGATTTTTTTTATTGAAAATGACCTTAGCCATTGTTGAATTTTGGAACACAAGACTACCATGAATTTTGACACGGAAGACGTAGCAGTGTGCCTTGATTAGTGTACTAGCCATGCTAGGGGAAGCCTTGCCATGAGGATGACCGAATTAGAAAAAAACCAGGCCAAGTTGTGCATTAACTCATTTAAATTATTTTAATTAAATATTATTTTTTATAATAATTTTTTTTGATGACCCGGTTTGTCCAATTCAGTCCGAATAGGACCCGAACCAAATTTAAGCCCATGTAAGCAGGTAGTGTGACTAAATGTGGCCATGTAGACATATTTTATGTACTTAGAATAATTTCTAAATTATTTAGAATTCATGTACAAATTCTAAATCGCTTAATTATTTGTGCAATTATTGGTATTTTATTATTTAAATAATATTTAAGATATTCGTACGATTTTTGGACCGGATAAGAGGTATAATATAGTCCACCCAAAATTTATCATTTGATTTTTATTATTTAATTTATATCAATGATAATTTCGTTATGAGTAAATAAATAGTTTTATAAAATTAGTATTATTTGACATTTTATTGTTAATTGAATATATATATGTGTGCATATATTTTATATTTATATATGGAATAGATAACATTAATCTGTTTGGAAGTTGGAGAAATTATTGTGTATATATATATATATATATATATATATAATATTATTATATATATATATATAATAATATAATATAATATATATATATATATATATATAATATATATATATATATCATAAAGATTTAGAAAAAAAAATATAAAAATATTGCATGGTGGTCGGCCCCACCACCGCCACCACCCACATACATACAAGGAATAGTTCGGCATCAGCTAGCCCCCTTTGATTGCCGCCACACCACCTTAAGCTTCCATGCATATCTACTTATATTATAATCTCATATAATATTAATATATAGATAAGTTGTTGAGATTTGATAAGAAATCTCAAATAACCAAAGGACAACTCACAACACGCTGAGTGGCAGCCGACACCTTTGTGCGCCCCCTTTTACAAGCTTGTGGCCGACCACCTTAACAACAGTAGCCCGCCGACCCCCTTTATAAGCAGCATATAATAGTTATTATATATAAAACCCTAATCCTTAATTATTTCTCCTCCTCCACTCTCCTTCCTTCCTTCCTCCTCTCACCTCTGTCCCCGTACCTCTCCTCGGCGTACGTGCCAGTCTTGCCGGAGTGACAGCATCTCCGTCTCCCGACCGTCACGGCGACAACAACAACAACAACAATAAAACAACAGATTCCCACTTTAAGGTAACCCACTTCCCCGATTAATTTCTCTGTCAATTCTATTCCGATTTTCGATCCGTAAATTCGTGAGAAAGCCCCCATGACCCTCTATCATCCCCTTCAAATAGATTTATTTATTCTGCAATAAATTTTAGTTTTTAATTAAATTAAAAATCTAAAAAATTAGTTTTTATAAACCTTAGTAACCCCGTACGAGGTACTTCCCGACAAATCGGGCGACCCCGTCATAAACCAAAATACCGAAAGGTCCATGTCGAATTTTTGGACGTGCGAGAATTGACGGGATTCAAATTGGTTGCGTGTGCGCAACGAAATTGGTCCGTATCCGTCGTTTTTGCGTATCGGCTTTTCGGATTTTCCCAATTATTTTGTGCACAAACCA
This sequence comes from Iris pallida, assembly GCA_029216955.1. Classification (NCBI taxonomy): domain Eukaryota; kingdom Viridiplantae; phylum Streptophyta; class Magnoliopsida; order Asparagales; family Iridaceae; genus Iris; species Iris pallida. Next base: position 1,308,034 of record JANAVB010015598.1, on the reverse strand, counting down.
AATCGTGACGAAACTTGTGCCATTGGACTCGAAATATTTTTCTTGTTCTGTGAGCCAAGTTTGGTCCGATTCCGAGACCGTTGATCGGGACGCTATTTTGGCGGACCCACAATCCCCACTCAACGGGCGATTTTGTGCACAGCCCACGGAATCCAAAATTGGACATACCGTTGGGTTCGTCTCATCAAAACAAATCCGTAGACATGTATTTTGACGACTTTAGAGACCGTAGGTTCTGGCGCATATTTCGGTGCAAAGCGGGTCCAACGGTGGACATCTTTTGACCCGAAATTACGATTTTGCCCCAGTTCCAGAATTTGACTTTTGGACAGGCGTTTCCTAGTATCTTTTATTCCAAACTCGTTCGTGATGTTTGTTTCAGCATCCGGAGCTTCTTGTGAATTTTGACTTTTATGTTGACGATTCTGATGGTTGGATTTTGCTGCTTCTCGTACCACCCTCAGGCAAGATACCTTGCCTTATTTACTGTTATAATTATACGCACCTTTATTTATTTATTTTATTTATTTACTGCATATTTATTATCTGTTTTCAGTTGGTCCATTACTTGCTATTTTTAGTTCATTTTATTTTTGCTTCAGTTATTTTTCCTTCTTGTCTTTTTGTATGCATATGGACCTAGTCTTAGCGAACTACCTTTTGCTAGTGTCCTTGGGAGGGAGAAGACAATGAAATGTATGGGCTATCCCAAATCCAATAGCTGTAGTAACTGCGTACTACAGTAGTCGAGTCGCAAGGGTCACTAGCCTCGAGCTATGTGGACCGAGGGTCACGTGGGCCGCTAGCCTCGAGTTATGCCGGCTGATAGTATTGGTATTGACGTGTGTATTGTGAGTTGTTACCTTGTCCTGGGGGAGTCAGCCTTCACCTGTCCATACATCAATATGTCTTCTAAATTGCCTACTAAAAGGTTAGGAGACCTTAGCAAATTTCATGTTCCAATCATGGCACGGAAAAATGTCACATCGTGGAATAGTAAGTTATCCCTTGTCCTTGTTTGGTTGTGGGTAGCCTACTGTTTCGATGATGGGATATTGAGTCGTGTTATGGTTTGGACACTTTTACTTTATCTTTATTTTATGGTGCAGTTATATTCAATTCATAGGCATGTTCTTCATGTATCTTGTTACGTCCCTCTGAGGACCTGGTTATCTCTCCAGGTGTGCTTCTGTGATTTTGCTGGTGTTCTAGCCAAGGCCGTGATCTTCTCCATTCTTTCGAAGACGATTGTGCTTGGTTCGTCTCGTTATTTTACCGATCACTTCTTGTACATTTATTTGAGATAGTTGGTAGTGGATTTGTCTCCGCCCAACGATTGTATACATGACAAATTCAAAGTTGCTTTTATATTTATTTATCTAGTGGATGAGATTTAGATTACTCTTGGTTTACTGCATTTTATAGCTTATGTATTCATACGAGGTTTCCATATATTGGAGTATACTTCGTATGTATACAGCTGGCATGGATACGTACCTAGTCCTAAGTATTATGGGACTGGGGCGTTACAGGCAGAGCCAGTGGGTGATGTTGTGGCAGGTCACGGTCTTCTTGATTCTTTTCCTGCTTTTACCTTGTTCGATTCCGGTGCCACTCATAGTTTTGTGTCTATTTCTTTGCTCTAAGACACAATATATTGCTGAGTATATGGGTAGGACTTACAAGATTTAACTGGGGGAGGCATTATCTTGGTTAATAATATCTGCAAGGGGCAAAAAGTTACATTAGGCCGGGATTTGAGTGCGTGCTTGCTCGTAATGCCCCTTCTGAGGTACGACATGGTACTCGGAATGGATTGGTTGAGCATGCACCATGCTAGTATAGACTGTAGAGGATGTAGTATTGTTTAAGCCACCGGGGGAGCCAGAGTTTGTGTTTGCCAGGGGAGCAGCTGAGCCGGAAGATGAGTTCTGTGGAGCTTTGCTGGCGGGACAGGCATTATCGTATCCATTGATAGCTGATTTCATGGATATTTTTCCCGAGGAGTTGCATGGGATGCCGCCAGATAGAGACGTTGAGTTCTCTATAGACTTGGTGCCGGGTGCTGAGCCTATTTCACGACACGTCTATAGGATCAACAACAGCAAGTTGGCAGAGCTGAAGAAGCAGTCGATGAGCTAGAGGACAAGGGATTTATCAGATCATTCATCACCTTGGGGCATGCCAGTTCTGTTTGTACCAAATAAGGATGGTAGGATACGCATGTGTATCGATTACAGGGCGTTCAACAACCTCACTATCAAGAACAAGTACCCATTGTCGAGGATTGACGACTTGTTCGATCAGTTGAGCGGCACGATGGTGTTTTCGAAGATAGACCTGAGGTCCGGTTATCATCAGCTGAAGGTAAAGCGGGAAAACGTTCCGAAGATGGCTTTTCGGACTTAGTACGGCCTAGTACGAGTTCACTGTCATGCCATTTGGGTTGACCAACGCCCCAACAGTGTTCATGAACTTGATGAACAAGGTATTCCATCAGTACCTTGACAAATTCGTAGTGGTCTTCATAGATGACATCTTGGTCTACTCAAAGACGCCGGAGGAGCACGAGGAGCATCTGAGGATTGTGCTCAAGACTCTGAGGAAGGAGCAGTTGTACGGAAAGCTTTCGAAGTGTGAGTTTCCTGGACCAAGTCGAGTTCTTGGCTCATGTTGTGACCGAGCACAGGATCTCTATAGACCAGAAGAAGATTGCAGCGGTAGAGTTTTGGTCTACACCCAGTTCAGTTGCCGAGATTCGTAGCTTTCTGGAATTAGCTGGCTACTATCGAAAGTTCGTCCAGGACTTCTCGCGGATTGCGAAGCCGATGACTAGACTCACCAGGAAGGACATGGAGTTCGTCTGGACTGAGGAGTGTCAGGCGGCCTTCGATGAGCTGAAGAAGAGGTTGACATCAGCTCCGATCTTGACATTACCGTCTGGGACCGGTGGTTTCTCGATCTACAGCAACGCTTCTGGCAGGGGTTTAGGTTGTGTTCTTCAGCAGCACGAGAAGGTGATTGCCGATGCATCTAGGCAATTACGTCCTCATGAGAAGAACTACCCAAATCACGATATGGAGTTGGCCGCTGTTATCTTTGCCTTGAATTATAGAAACACTACTTGTATGGAGAGCGGGTTGAGATCTTCACTGATCACAAGAGCTTGAAGTACGTCTTCGCTCAGAAGGAGTGAACATGCGACAGAGACGGTGGCTCGAGCTGATGAAGGATTTCGATATCGTCTTGCAGTACCATCCAGGAAAGGCCAACGTAGTTGCAGATGCCTTGAGCAGGTATCCAGTAGCTATGTATCTGACGGCAGATCGTCATCTTTTGGCTGACCTGGACAGTTTGGGAATCGAGATGATTATTCTGGGCATAGAGGTGCAGATGTAGGGCTTACAGATTCAGTCTGAGTTGATGGACAGAGTTAGATCAGCATAGTATGATGATGTTGCCCTGAGGAGCATCAGGGAGCAGGTGCGGCAGGGTTGTTCGACGATTTCTCTATTGTCGAAGATGGGTCGCTGCGGCACGGTGCTAGACTGTGCGTTTCGAATGGAGAGCTTCGGGAGGAGGTTCTTCAGAGGCACATCGCTCTCAGTACTTTATGCATCCTGGGGCCAACAAAATATACAGAGATCTGAGGGAGCATATTTGGTGGTACGACATGAAGCGCGAGGTAGTTCAGTTGTATCTCGCTGCTTGGTATGTCAGCAGGTGATGGCCGAGAGACAGAGGCTGATGGGTTGCTACAGCCATACCCATTCCTGAGTGAAAGTGGGAGATCACCATGGACTTTGTGTCCGGACTCCACGATCTCTGGAGGGAAAGACGCGATTTGGGTCATAGTTGATAGATTGACCAAATTGGCCCACTTCTTGTCTTTCATGGTGGGGTTATCTACGAAGAGGCTGGCAGAGCAGTACGTTTCGTCAAATCATAAGATTACATGGGGTTCATGTGTGCATAGTTTCAGACCGGGATAGTCGTTTCATTTTCCACTTCTGGAGGAGTTTGCAGACTAGCTTGGGCACCTCGCTCAGTTTAGTACCGCTTATCATCCCAGACAGACGGGCAGTCAGAGAGGACTATCCAGACTTTGGAGGATATGCTTGGCA